>VYXF01000609.1:407137-463315 GCA_013397295.1 Polioptila caerulea | reverse complement strand
CGCGGTACTGCCGGGGCGCTGCCGTGACCGGAGCTGTGGGGCCAGGCTCTTCGCAACGAGAACTTTAACGCGCTCGAGATTTGCGGAGCTAAAGGGAGAAAAGCTGAGATTTAAAAATCAGGTCTGCTAGGGCTGTTCCTGTTGATTTTATACTGATGTTTAGGTGTCGTAGCTGCTGTATGGACCGAATCACATAAGGTTAAGAGACATGCACTTTAGCTCAGCTTACCTACGAGCCCTGCCGTGGGACAGGAGGCGTTTGCATCTCTTGCTTTTTCCAGCTGCAGGCTCTGGAAGACGTAGGACGTTTTTCAATACGTGCATATTTTCTCATTTTTCCTTGCTACTGTAAGAGCAAAGGATTTGGTAAAGTTTTTTTCTGGATTAATGTTTACATGCATATAAACATTTTTTTATGCCATATTTTAAAAACGGTAATTGAACAGACTTCATCTTAAACACTTTACAGTAAATTTGTAAGTCTTTCAAAGCATCCTATAGACAGATGTGTTAAGAATCTTGAATGCAGTTCTTTTTATCACAAAGGGCAAGTCTTTAAGGAAAGGTGCATGGTCACACAATAGTGTAAATATAAAGCACAGTAATTATTTGAACTGGTTTAGGATAGATATTTAAAAGATTTTTTTTTTTATGTTTTATACTGTAAGGCACCAACAAGGAGCCATCAGCTGAAACATTTTTAATGGAGAAAGTATTCTAAGAACATTATTCCTGAACCCTAAATGGGACTCAGTATTAGTACCATGCTAGTGCTGTATTATTTATCTGTATTTACGTTATTGGGACTTTATATACATGATCTTTGCGTATGGAAAAGTAACTCTTGATTTGTGAAAGAAACTCTTGAAATAGCACAGATGACAGTAAATAAAAGTTGTAAAGATCATAATGCTTCTGTTGCTCTTAATTTATAAGGTTTTAATGAGTAAAACTTTTTTCAATCTATGATCTCAACATGGGAATGTAAAGACAACTTCTTTTCTACTCTGTGCTTAAGCTCAAGTATAAAATGGTGTTGTTAACACCTGTCAGCTCCAAGCTTCTGCTGGGCTGTTTCCAGCAGCACTAGTAAGGAACAGAAGGTGTATGAGGCTGAGAAAAAAATGCTTGAAAGGAAATTAACAAAAGAGCAACGAGAGGATGTAGCTGGGTAAGGCCTTGAGCAATGTGGTCTCGTGGGAGGTGTTCCTGTCAATGGCAAGGGCAGGGTGGAACTAGATGAGCTTTAAGGTCCATTTCAAATCCTTCACGTTCTGTGGTTCTCTTATGTAGATCCTAATTGGTTTTCCTTCTTCCAAATATAGATCACACATGGTGAAACATTTAAGTACATGAATTAAACTGTGTTCTTAGACAAGGACACATTCTCCTTAGGGAACAAGGACCTTATATACCATCAACATGAGAGTTTTTCCAAATTCTGTATTAAGTTGGGACAAACAATTCTCACCTAATTTAATCTTTGAAACGTTCACACCAGTCTGTGAGCTTCATCTTTTATAAGAATGAAAGCGGAAAAACATTTAGGATCATTTCCTTTGAGAAGTGGTGGAGGGGGGGTTGTGAACATTGTCCGTACCAGATCAAATCATAAGCTCTTAGAAGTCTTACATGAAGTCTCTGAATTTTATGATCAAGTTTCATCACTGTTTTGAAAAAACTTTCTGGCCACAATTGCATGCAAATGACCAGACTTTATAACTTCAGTGTGTTCATTTCAGGATTGTGTTCCTACTCACAGTTTTGTGTGAATAAGGTACTCTTCAGCAGCAGCACATTTCAAACCTACTGGAAAGTTCAGATGGAGGAGAGGCAAATTTGAAATAAGATTAGTTTAGTTCTTGCCTCATGTAATCTTCTTGAGGAATCCTTATTAAGAGCTCATTTTAAGCAGGAATGAATGACTTCTAAAAGTATTTGAGACTGGGAAATATCAGTCTTTCTCTATAACATTTAAAAATGCATGGCAGGTTATTTCAGTCTTTGTCTGAAAAGATTTCATACAGCAATGTTCAAGTAAAGTCTGCAGACACCAAGTGGATTTTACTTTATAGAAGTATTCCATGTAATGAATAACAATTTAGAGATTTTCTTAAAAAATAAATTAAGTGGAGAGGTGATAAATGGAAATTCAGCGTGTTGTTTCAGAAGGAGTATACTGCATTCATAGTATGTAATGGAATGGCTACACAGCTCTTTTCCATCATTCCTGTTGCATCCTGTTTCCATCATTGCCTGTTAGTCCAGGCAAAAAACACCACTCCTGGCAGGAGAAGATGTAGCATTATTTATACCACCTGTTTGTTGGGGTACAGCAGGTTGCAGAAACCAGAATATTGGTTAAATAACTTCGAAGAGTGCAACTTGAACCAGACTCAAACCAGTTCAACATACAAAATGTTACACCTAAAATCTCTTCAACAAAACATTTTTTATTGTCTAATTAGAATATAACTTTAACATTCATGGCAAACTTAACATGGGACAGCATTTCTCTTTGTCAGTCAACTGTGTTCATGATATTTAGATTTTACCCTTTTCATTGTAATCAACTTAATATCCTAATATTTTCTGGTTATCTGTCCAAATAAACCTGTATTTATTTTATTATTCTGCTTCTCATTTGTAAAGGTGTTTTTCTTACCCATGTTGTTGCACTTACTTTCTAACACTTGCTACTTTCATGTACCAATCTGTCCTCTACCCTGCTAAACTTCAGGTGTGGAGTAAAGGAAATAGTAACATGCCTCTAGAATATGTTTTATATGTCCTTGAAACCTTACGTACTATTTTGAACTTAAATGAAAAATCGAATCATGTTCATGGATTTTAGCATATATACCTTGCATTTAATAAAATCATTATTTTTCTAAAACCTTTGAAAGGTACTAAGATCCAAGGCTGAACACTGAGATAATTAGAACTCAAATAAGTGACATTCATTACTTAAGTCTCCTGGCTTGCCTAGTCTAATCCTATTTTACATTATTTTGAATTTATTCCAATAGAAGTGTGTCAGCAAATTTGTTGTAGTTGTGAAAAGTGATCTATGATTATTTTATTTCCACATTAATTGAGAATCCAGGATCATTCTCAGGCAGTTTGATTTCTGATATCTCTTGTTACTTTTCAAATGACATGTTAATGAAATCAGTAGTTCCTAAATATTTTGATTGAACTTTAATTCTGTTGTCTTCAGCCACCTACCAGAAAATGGTGCTGTTTTCCATCTGTGTGAATTACATTAGTAGTATTTTAATATAAGCTGGCAAATTATCTAAAATTAAGTATGTATCATTTTTGGTACCTAACCCAGTAAGTGTGGTGGTTTATAATGCTTAAAAAGCACATAGCAATTCTAGCAGATTTAATGGTCAGATTTTTAATGGTTGCACTTCTGCAAATCAAACCCAAGATATGTCATGTTGGGCACCAGGAAAGCAGACAGACAAATGACAACACTTGCAGAAAGTTTGGATTAAGTGAGCTCTGTGCAGCACGAGGGAATACTCAACAGCTGTAATCACTGTGCCATCTGTTCTTATCCTCTTGTCCCATATTCTGCTAAGCATGTGCTTCCCCACCTCTGCAACCAGGGAAAGAGAGATCCTGTAGGAACAGTAGCCTCTGTCACTGTTCAGGGCCCCGCTGGTGTCCTTTAAGGACATGCCCAGGTTGAGATGAACAGTGAGTCTTACAGGTCAGAACTTTTTCATGTTCAGGCAACTGGCCTTCTGCCTTCTAAGACATGTAAAGTAACAGCAGGTGAGTAAAGGAAGAGACCACCAGTGCCTAACTGGAGAGCATTTTCATGCCTGAAAGAGATGGCCTTTCCTGTGTGAAAGCCTGCACATTTTTCCCAGTTTATCTGCTAAATGATAGCATCACTCCTGCTCCATTGCATCTGCAGCACTGTCCTAAAGCTATGGGCTGTGGAAACCAGCTTTTTACAATAGCCTTAGAAGTTGGTGCATTTCTACCACCACACTTAAAAATATAGTAAGGAATTTTCTTGGCCAGTATTTCCTGACCTATGTCTTGATTTACCACTCCCTGTACATGTAGCTTAGTAGTCAGGATGTGTTTGTATCACAGGTATAATGACAAGAAGTTCTCCTATAAGAACATGGCAAAAGATGATATAAAGATCTTAAAAATAAGTTTACTGATGATCCAGTCAATAGTCACATGTACATACATTTAGAGGCTGTCTTAATTGGTGCAGAACTCTCTTTGAACCCTGTCACCAGATGCAGTAAGCCCTAGGAGGTTTTTAAAGTACTTTGCTGACCTTTTAGCTAACTGGGCATGAATCAGAAATTTTCTTACATAGCAGCATCAAATACTGTGCCATAATAAATCTTGAATTCTTAAAGAGCCCAACAACTGAAATGTTTTAAAATCAATGACGTTTTCCTGAAGAGTTCTTAATAAATAACATTGTGATAGAAGAATAATTAGCTGTTACTGAGTTACATCTTGTGGAAGATTGAATTTTTTTCCAGTAAAATATCTTGTGCATTTCTTATTGTAAGAATTAGGAATATAAATGGTATTGGTGGAATTCGCTTCTCTGCTGACATTCTTATCTCCGGATAAATAAAAACTGTATTTTGTGTGCCTAGCATTTGGGCACAGAAACACGTAAAATACGGGTGTTCAGTTTAATTATTTCCTATTGTAAGCAAACAGGCCTTGTCTTCTGTGTTTATAGTAATAGCATGACCTAGAGGAAATACAATCCAGGACTGTCTCTGTTGATCATCCTGATTAGTCACCTAATCTGATTACTCTTTGTGTTCCATATGTCAGATTCAAGGCAATAAACAGAACCCATGGATGAGGCCTGCGCTCGTTTAACAATAGAAATAAAAATGGCCTAATATAATTAATAGACATATAGTCGATGTTCTTCCTTTAACTTGATTAATGGTCTTCTATGAGGATTTTTTCATTCACCCTTCTCCCATGTTGAACTTTCAGCTGCTAATTTGCGTACTTGTTTTTGTAAGGTCATAATAAAGTTATCACAGTTATTTTTATGGGCATTGAACTTGATTTGAAAAAGCATCTTCAACTGAAATCACTTATTGGTGCAAGAGACTGTAAGGTTATGCATGAAAATATAATATTTAGAGCAAAGTTATTGTTCCTGGGTAAAGGTTTGGGGTTTTTTTCTGCATTTCTGCTCCTAATCATTTGAAGAGCATTTTCAGAATATAATAATTTTAATATTGTGCATGTATTAAATTATACTCACCTGAAACTCATTGTAACGTGAAGCCTTATTATTATAATATAAGGTATGTAATATATTCCCTCTTCCAGGCTATAAGCATTAAAAAACTTAATTATTCCAAGAATTTGGTATTCAAATAAACTGACTTTACATTTTAATATTAAAGTGCCCTCGGTGGATTTAGGGATCTGGATTAAATAGTTCCTTCATTGCTTTTACAATCTTTTGATTTTCAAGGGAGCTTTATATGTGTAAATGAAGAAAAAATTTGAGCTTTTGTTCTGAGAGACAAGCTTAAAGGGCAATGCTGTTTGTTAATCCTCTCAAAGAACTCTTTATTTGAAATCTAGTTCCTGTGGATTACTTGCACATGTATCAACTGCTGGATCCACCCATGTTAAGTATATTGTATTTTAATGTATGTGTTGTTATTCCATACTTTTGTTTAATCTGAGAGTCCTGTTACCTGCTTGAGGGTTATTTAAAATCTAAAGTTATTTCTTTGTCAAAAACTGAAACAATCTATTAGTATGCGTGGACAATGCATACTCTCATCTACAGTTATGAGAGTGCAATCGTTTTAGTATTATTGATCAACTCTACTTTTTTGCCAAAATCATGGGGGATGTAATTTCTGAACTTTATAGTAATAAAAGTGCTCCTACATAAGCAAATTAGTTTGATTTTTAAATTATTTTTTAAACTAATGAACAGTGCCTAAAGTAAGATACACATCTGTAACATCGAGGCATTTTTGTATTAGTGTTGACATAATAGTCCTAACTTGTCTTCATTAGTTACTGTAGCACATATGGTATGGAAGACCACCTACTGTTCTTAAAACCATCCTCATATGTGCTGTAAGACACAATGGGGTGAATAAAATGCAAGCTGAAATAGCTCAATGTCCTTTATTACTTAGAAAGCTGAATAGTTTCTTTTTTAAGAAAACCACTGCTGTACATAAAAGAATTGTAGTAGTTCATTTAATCATACAACTGAATTGCAAAGCCAGTTTCAGTGCCTTAGTCAGGCACAGGTACGTCACAGTCAACTGAGATTAATCCCTGAATTAATGTTTAGTTCCACTGAATACTCAATGTGTAAAATGTGTTATCCATTCTAACACCAGTGAACAACTTTTTGACTCCAAATACAATCCTTTAATGGACACAAATTCCAATACACTACAGAAGGAAAGTGTCCTTCACTAGTATTGCTGGTCCCTGCTGTCACAGAATTTACTGAGTAAAAATGTTCAAATTGAAAGAAGTAGACCGTGTCTCATGCTACAGAGGGCTGATCTCGACATTGCATTCTCCTGGTGGAACAGAAGCCAGCTCTGTGTCTTGGCTGCAAAGCAACCCAGCAGCAGGGCAGCTTGAGCTGGGAGAAGACATTGGTGTGATCTATAGCAGCCTTCTAGTACATGCAAGGAGATTATCAAGAAACTGGAGCCAGGGACTGCTTGTAGTGATGCGGGGAAGCAAAGGAGGTATGGTATGAAAAAAACCATTTCTCAATAAGGATAGTCAGCAGGGGAACAGGTTGCCCAGTGGCATTGTGCAGCCTCCATCCTTGCAAGTTTTCAAGATCCAGTTGGACAAGACTTTGAGCAACCTCAACTGACCTCATAGCTGACCTTGCTTTGAGGGCTTTGGACTAGAGACCTTCAGAAGTCCCTTTATATTGAAGGGAATTTCTTGAAGATTATATATTCAGTCTGATGTAGTTGGTTTAACTGTGAGAGATTTACACAATACCAGATATGCAAGAAATTTTTCACTGCCTCTAGTAGCAGAAATGATCTGACACTACAAAAGGCTAATAGTGATTTAGAGAAAGTAACGTCTATCTCCCACCTTCCTTGTCTAAAGCTAAAGTAATACATTAGGAAAAACTCATCCCCAGTCCCTGGAAGTGAACAGCAAAAGTCCTGAAGAGTAGTTTAAATATTATGTAAACATGATAATTACACATTAATTGGTGATAAACCTACACTTTTTCATGTCAGTATTTACTTAAGTTTTCAAGTAGATTCAAGTTCCAGCTTTTTCACTTATAGTAAACATAATCTGGTAGCTTTTCCTTTGTTTTTTGGGTAGTGCAATAGGCTGTTAATTTGAAATTTATTCCACTTGCAGTATTACTGTCCAAGTGCAATGATCATATATGCAATTGTAAAAGTACCATAGAAAAGTACTGAAATTTTATTTTGTCTTCTTGAGTGGTATTGTGGTCACCAACAGCAGCTAAAAAAAGTGTGCAAAACCAGAATTTATTAAGTAGGCATTTTAAAGACCATTGTATGATAATGTGGTTAATCTTTAGGCGATGTGCATATGTCTTCCAAGTTAATTTTCTTTTAATCTATCATTTTTCAGCTGCATAATTCTTGAATGCTAATTTAAGATTTGGCTGGTATGATCCAGCAGAAGCAAGAAAGCAAAGGTATCACAAAGATACACTTAGTGCAAATTTACTTTTATTGTGCAAAACATTGATTAGCTTCATAATATATGTAAGTGAAGATTCTGTAATAAATGGAAATTTGGATATGTGTGTCAGAGAGAAAATGTTTCTGCAAAATGAGGTCATCACAGAGTATAAATGTACTTGTGTTGTTGTTTTTATTGTTTGGCATTTCCATTCCTCAATTCCTATTTTCTCTCTTTTCAGGAGCTTGATTCTGAATACACTGTATTTCAGGTAAAATAGTTTCCTTAAATACAATTGTTAGATGCTCATGATCATTAGGAAGAATTTCTGATACCCTGAGTAATACTTGTTTGTTATGTCCTCAATAGCATTTTTTGTTGTTATTGTTGTTATTGGTAAGGCATTACATTTGATAAGGGGAAGATTTATGATATTTTGAACAGGCAGCTTTTATATTTGATAGAATTTTATTTCACTTACACTTTTCCTATACTTTTATTGAGCACTTCAATGCTTTCTAAAAGCTAAATTGAATCTACCTTGAACTGAATGACCTTCTTCTACAGATGAGATTAGGAAGAAATAATGTGTATTCACAGACAGAACAATGTTTGTGCTCTTAGGGCTGATGTTCATGTTTTATTTAGTGCATGTAATGGTGGGCTCTTATTTATGCTCTTCCTGCTCTTGCATCTCAGGCTCACTGCCTGCCTTTTGTAGAGTCTGGTAGCCTTGTAGATAAATAAGGATGATTTGCATAAGTGATGGAAGACTGAGAGTAATTAATTAATTAATTAATTTTCACTCTGCCCACATCAGGTCTAGATTATTGCAATAGTATCATAGCAAGAATAGTACTGGGCAGGTGATGGCATCTTTTGGCTCCAGCCCACAGTCAGAAGAGATTAAATGTAGTGTGAAATGGCATCTTTAAATACAGCTCCATAATGTATTTTACAGGTCTTTAATTACCCTCCATGAATTCATACAAGTTGTTTACATAGAGAATGGTTTTACTGAAACACTACTGGATATCTTCTTGATACTACCCTTCACAAAGTACTTGTGTTCTGGGGTTTCCAGTGTGTATGGAATAAAATTTATTATAATAGAAGGGCTTATTGGAGAATACAAGCTCTTAGAAAAGTTTGTTACCATGTTCAGAGAAAACATTTAAATTTAAATACTGAGTGTATATTTTTAATTTGTTTTTTGGACTTTTCAGGAACAAGAAGAAAATACTCGATTCAGTTACAAACTACTCATAAACTGAGTGAAAAACAATTTGTCGCTTTTCTTTCTGGAGTTTAGATTTACATACTGTATACTGTACATTTATATACTGTATCACATTTCTGTAGCTCTTTAGATGCTATTAGGTATTGTAATTTTTGTTCTGATTATGAGTTAAGCAAGCTGAATTTGTTATGTTGTAAATATGTGGGTTGTCTGAAATTTCTTCCATTTCTTTTTCCTGCCTTATAAATGCTGTTTCATAAAAATGAAGTTTATCTTCATAAGCTCCAGACACAGTGCTTATCACAAAACAAAATTATCAGTCCCACAAAGAAAAAGCAAATAATCTGTAATCTACAAACAGATATTTTATTAAGGGATACTGTGTGATATTTGAATTTTTTGTTGGCTGTGAAGCCTTGGACTAGGAACTTTAGACTGGAAGAGATGCCTAAGGGATCTATTTTTTATGACAGATATTTGCCCAGTAATGACAAAAAGACATGTTGATTTTAAAAACACATTTTCACAGTTAGTGGAAAAATCACTATAGTACGTTTATGCCTATGTAAAGAACTGACCTCAGTTTTAGCAATTAGTGTAGAGGAGTTACTACTTCCAATTTCCAGGAAAATATCATTACTGTGGGCAGATTTTCTTCCTTTGAGTAAGAAATTAGCCTGTGCTTGGCTGTACAAGAGCTATAATTGGAACATGTTCCCCATATAGGCATGGTTATGTTGACTGCAGATATACATGTCTTTGAGAAGAACAGAGTACCATCAAGGTATTAAAAATTCAACAAACTAAATACTTCATAGAATCATGAAAAACCATTAAAGGCGTTGAACATCTAACAGAAATCTCAACATTAATTAAAGGCTGTCATCCTACTACACAAGAAGAAACTAGAAGAAAATAAAGCAGATCTGGATTATGACTGTCTGGCCTAGATTCAGATCATCCTGCTGAATTCCCTTCTCTTCATTCTTGAACAAAGATTTCTAATTGTGGTTGAATCAGTTGGCTGAAGCCCTCCTTTACTTCTGCTTGGAAGAAAGCACTTTTTAAAAGAATAGTTAAATATTTCAGCATCTTTAGATAGCTTTTCTTTTTGATTGACACAAATTTGCATAGAAGTATAAGGGAAGTTTAGAGGAAAAGACAGGATGAATGAGAAGTGTCTCGTAAAATGATTACTTAAATTATTAAATAAGCCTGAGTTTCAGATCTTCTTATAACTCTTACTTAAGGAACAAACATTTCCATGTGTTTGACCTGTATTTCTAGTAAGATAGCA
Organism: Polioptila caerulea; assembly: GCA_013397295.1. Classification (NCBI taxonomy): domain Eukaryota; kingdom Metazoa; phylum Chordata; class Aves; order Passeriformes; family Certhiidae; genus Polioptila; species Polioptila caerulea. The sequence continues at coordinate 453,080 of VYXF01000609.1, read as the reverse complement.
TCAGTCTGTTTCTATTTTGAAAGGTCTCACTAGCCTATATTAAATATGCTTTTCCACCAGATTGCTGTACTCTGTGTTAGAAAGGAAACAAATCTAATTATTTTGGCAGTGATTTTTACTCTGGAAAATTTGTGTAAATCTGTTCAATATCTGATGGAAGATCAGGGTTTGTGCCTTTCTTTATCATGCCAGTTCTATGAGTACATTACAAGCATATCAAATTATCAAAGTGGTTGGACCTGCACTTTGTTGATATTTCTATATGGCTGATAGTGACTTTTTTTGTTTTCTTTTTCACCCCACTTATTTGGTGTCTTCCCAATCTACACAAAGCTTGTCACATAGGCTAGAGTTATGCTTGCCTTTCCACACTGCTCAGATTATCCTCCAAGACAAACAATGTAGTAATTTGTCAGTTCAAGTCACTAAAATGTATTCCAATACTCTCATAATCTGAAATGCCTAGGGTATATGTTTAAACAGTGCTTTACAGCTGATGCTTTGAACAAAGGACTTAGTCCCCTTCCATACCTCCATCAGATGGATATACTCAGCTGTTTCAAGTCAATACCTTCCTTATTCAAGCCTAATAAAACTGTGAAGTGAATAATAAAGAAATGGTAAAACTGCTGATTAGAGTATTTACTTAGTGTCTTGAAGATATTTTTACTTATCCTTGTTCAGGCTGCCTGGAACCTGAAAACACGAGCTTTGACAGAAATGGTGTATGTGGATGAAATTGATATGGATCAAGAAGGAATCGCGGAGATTATCCTGGATGAAAATGCCATTGCTCAAGTTGCACGTAAGATTGACTTCCACTTAAATACATTGACTCAACCAGAGCTCTTTTGGCCATCTCTTATGTCATCTACCATAGAATAGTACAAACTGAGGTGACCTGATACAGCATTTAGTATTGGTAAAAAAAGCCTTTTAGATTGTTTTATGGTTGCATGGCAATGTTGAGATCCACCATGTGTTCTTGATGCAGTACTTAGGCTTGTCAGACGAGAGTTCAGACCTGCTCAATCATATTTTGTCAGCTTTTCCTCTACATTTGAGGAAATGTAGTGAGCATACAAGTGGTCACTTGCTTTTTCCATCAGTATGTTGATTTCTTTTACTCCTTTCTGGCTTCTTTAGGCACTGTGGGAAACTAGACAAAAAATCTGCCCTCGGTGTACTGTGAATTTTATCCATATGCCTGTAGTGTAGACAACAGTCAGATATCACCTTTTGGCATCATGTCCTGCAAATGTTACCTGAACTGATTTTCTTTCTTCTGCTTTTCTCTACTTCACTTTTCTCTTCTGTCACAGAGCAGTTCTTCAACTCTGCCATTGTTTTTTCTATGCAACTCTTTTTCAGATTCATCAATTCCCTTCCAAGTGGGCAATAATTAGTTGTCTTCCACTACTTTTTATAGCATTATTTGTATTTTTCTCTGTTTCTTTAGTACAGTCCACATGGAAATTTTTATGTAACTTTTTAATTAATTCAAAGGAAGAACTGGACCTAGGCCAGAACTGATATGTGAAGTGTTAAAAGCTTTTCTTGTCTGCGTAGACGTAGACAATTGTATATCTATCTGATTACATTTTTTACAATTCCCATTTTGTCACAGGCAAGCAGTACTGGAGACGTGTTTATACATTGTGATCAACTTATTATATCTGTCTTAAAACACCACAGTAATAAAATTTAGAATTTTATTTGATTTTGTGCCCCCTGTGGTAGAGATTATCGTCTAAGAAAAATAATTTGATGAATACTGTTTAGAAATAAGGCATTCTGGAAAAATATATTTATACTATGTTGAAACTACAAATAAGATGACTTTCTGGATAGTGTGTCACAGATATAAAAACCAAAGAAAATTATTACAATAGTGTAGCCTACACTTCTGAATCATTGAGATGACTTTGCTCTTTGTGCTTTGAATCTGCTAGTGCATAGTATATGCCTGAGCTAGTGTATAATTTTTCAGAAAGTATAGGAACTTTCCAAAGACAGAGAAACCACTGCAGCCTTCTATAAATTATTAAATGTATTAGCTTTTATCAGTGTGCCATATCTTTAGTGGGAATTATCAACTATAACTCCACTGTTGCTGCTTTGTGAACATTTTATGCCTGATATGAAGTTATTTTCAAAGTTATATTTCCAAAGCAAGTAGTTAAATCTGTCATTAAATCATCCAGTGATCTTTTCTTTGACAAGCTAAACAATCTTCTCATTCTGAAATAAAATTTTAATTTTTGAGTAGAGTTTTGAAACTCTTTTCTTTAAACTTTCTAGTTATCCACTTGTCTTTTGTAGTCACCAAACCAGACAATGGTCCACTAACATACAGAAAACATGTTTTTCACCTTGATTTTTCTTTCTTTATATATCTGAGGTGTTCTAATGTTACACTTTTGCATAAAAGTTAAGCCCAGAAATTGCTAAACAGAGTGCAAGGAGGACATAGTCAGTGGTGCCTAGTGACAGGATAGAGGCAGTGAGCACAAATTGAAACTCAGGAAACATTTATTTTTAACTGTGACTGAGAACTGGCACATGCTGCCCAGGGAGACTGTGGGGTCTACCTCCTTACAACTATCCAGAAACCATCTAAATAGGGTCCTGGGCAACTGGCTTCATGCTTGAGGATGGTTGAACCAGATGAATTCCAGAGGTGCCTTCAAACCTCCACCATTCTGTTTCTGTGATTATTCCACTTGTACACATGACTTAATAAAAATGGATGCTTACTGACCGTGGGCTTTTTCTTTTGCTGTTAAAGTGTGTTAACCATAGTTGGCCATAGTCTTGGCTTGGGTCTTTCACTGCAGCAGACCTTTCTGGATATCCTCCTCCACTAAAGTCATAGTTCACAAACATGAAACTAGGTAGCCACACCTCTCATATTACAATTGGTATTGTCTATACTTTGCCTACTAAGCAGTTTAAATCCTTCTGCTTCAGTCACCTCTCCATTTCAGTTTTACATCTGCCCTTATCTTACTTTCCAGATCAAACTCTCTTAATAATAACTCTGCTGTCAGTCATGTGGTATTAAATAATTACTAAATTGTGTAGGATCCATGGAAAAAAACTGCTTTTCTGTGGTTCCTCTTCACACATATGAATTAAATCTTTCTTCCACCAGTTTTTATTTTTTTATAATTTTGCTGTGTTAAGTTTTCATCAGTCTTGTTTATTAACAAAAATATCCTAGACGATTGTTTTACAGAAAAATCCATTATGTTACTTTTGGACTATTAACACCATCAATTTTCTTAGTTAATACTGTAATCTTGTTTAACAGTGTTACCTTGGCAGCATATTTTTCAGAAACTTGTACTAATTGCCATTATGGATAATCACAACTATTTAATTAACTGGGGAGGTAAAGGAGTCGTCTGCAATCATCACTAACTACTGAAATTTCACTCTGACACTTCTAGGGGCCACATGAACTGCTGTGGCCTTTTACATCTGCTCATAGCTGGTTGGCTTGGGGTTCTCAAAGTAAGGACTGAGTTGCCTGGAGTGAGGTCAAAGGAACTATACCCTGTAATCATTCTCCCAGTACACCAAAAACTCAAAACAACTGTAGTCACTAAAAAACATGTCCAAAAAAGGAATTTGAATGTCTTGCCTCTTTTATGTTACAGCAATAGTTTTTAAAAGAGTTCAGAAAGTGGAAGAGTAATACATTTGTCTGCTAGTCTGAAAAGTTGAGAGCCACTTTCCCCATTTCTCTGAAGAGTGCCCTACTTATCATGTTAGAAACTGTGTTGAGTGAACTGTCCACCTTTTCTGTTGTGGAGTAAAAACTTCAAGATTCACAGGACTATAAAAGGCAAGTTAGAATATATATATAGAAATCCTAAATGTGTCCAGTCAAAAGAGAGAGAGTCCTAGGGTTCTTCATTTATTTTAGCACCAATTGCATATTTAGTTGGTTTTACCAAGGAGGTCATGATTAATACCTTCTTTTGTATTATTTAACTTTAAATACAGCTGTAGTCAGGTGGCTACTTAGGGTTTATCTTGGGGAAAAAAGAAGGAAGGAAACTGTCTACCTATCATTTTATCTTCAGTCCTTGGGAATATTTGCAATAAAAGCAGTTCATAAGTATATAGAAAATACATAGATGAGTAACAGTGATTTGTCAAGAATTCTCTGTGTCAACTTAAATATCATTTCGTTCTGTACATAGTTACAAGCAGTGAAGAGACTGCAAGGTATAGATGTCATATGTTGCTTTTAACTGACTGTTTAGAACCATCTCATAGACATTCACTTAGCAGGTTAGAAAAAGCACCCAATCAAATGTCAATGAATTAAAATCTACCTGCAGGAACTAGTAATTCTTAATGGTCCACTGTCAAAACAGAAATACATGAAAAGGGGAACCCTTCATCAGTCACCTGGGCTCAGCTGGTTCAGTGTTTTCATTGATGACCTTTGGGTATGGATGAGGTCACACTTCACAGCACTCTAAATTGTGGGTGGGGATCTTACCAGGGTCTAATGAGATACCGTTCTCCATCTGCTCTATAGGTGAAGGTTTAGATTTACTTACTCTAGTCTGGGTGCCAGATAGAAAATACACCATTTCAAGTTAACCTGGTCTCATTGTTTCTGTAGCCTTCTTACTTTAGTACTGTGTGGTGTTTCTGAGATGTTCTTGACACTTTTCTGGGTCAATCCCAGTAGGCATCCACAAAGGCACTTGTTTGCTCCCTCCAGGTGGGATGGAGAATAGAGACGGTGAAAGAAAACCAATATGCATTGTTTGGCAGGTTTCTTGCAATAGTGTATCAATTTATCAGTAGTAGAACGCAGTATTTGGGGTTTGTCTTCTTTGTTTAGTTCTTTGTCCCCTCAGTTTGAATAAAGAAATTTCTGGTTTACTGTTTATCCTGTTTGGAGTCCTCTGGACGAGTGAGTAATATCTCAAAGTGAAGTGAGAAATGCACTTATTTTGTAGGACCAGGAACATCTTTGAAACTTCCTGGAACTAGCCAAGGGGGAGGCCCCAGCCCAGCTGTCAGGTATGTGATAGTTTATTTTTAAAAATGTGATGAGTTAAAAATGAACAAATCATAAACTTGTGAAAATGAAATGCTTCGGGTATAACTCTAAACTCTAAACTCTAAACTTTAAATTCTCTATCAATAAATGCTGCCTAAGGTAATGTACCTAACACCTTCAGGCCAGTGACTCAGTCAGGAAGACCTATAACAGGATTTGTGAGACCCAGCACGCAGAGTGGGCGGCCGAGTACCATGGAGCAGGCGATCCGGACGCCGCGAACAGCTCTGACCGCGCGGCCCATCACCAGCGCCTCCGGGGGATGTGTCAGGCCGGGCACGGTGAGTTGCTTGCCTCTGTTCCTGGAATGGAACATTTCTTGGTCACAGTAACTGGCACAGGGACAGTGTAGTTTACTTAAAAGCGGTGTCTAAACTCAAGTTTGAAGAAGGCGAGTATTTTTAATTTTTTAAATTGTTTTCAAAATAGAGTTTGAAAATACAACTTCTTGTGCATTTGCTAGTCTAAAAAATGTCCATAAATTCACAACTTCAGCAGGGTTCACATAAATTCCAAATTCACAGGCTCCTTGTGACACATTTTTATTCATGGAAGGCCATGCAAAGACTGTGACATGACTTCACCATAAGTGTCTACTACGAAACAATTGCTAAGCACTCAGTATCTGTCACTTCAAAAGTTTGTCTATACTAATTTATCCGGTTCTATTGGCAAAATCAATGAACTGCAACCAGCATGAATATGTAATACATATTAAAATCACACTAATGGCAAAATGTGACATCTTCTCACTATTGTACTAATCACCCTAAGTATTTCTTGAAGATTTTTTTTGGTTGTGTATCCCAACTACCAAGCTATGTGGAAATAGTGGGGAGAGACAGAGAAGAAAAAGGAAGAGTTGTTACTGCACAGTATAGCAGTGAATCTACAAATGTTTTGTTTGGATTTTTGGCATTTTTTTGGTATGCTGATAACATTTCAAAAATCTTCTGGAAAAGTGTAGGGGATCTTCCCACTTAAGAAGCTTCTTTTTCCCCCCTCAGGCTTCAATGCTAACAAATCCAGATGGCCCTTTCATAAATCTGTCTCGACTGAATTTAGCAAAATATGCTCAGAAACCCAAACTGGCAAAGGTATGTAACAATTTTAGTTAGTGTTGTGATATCTTTTTCTTGTTTTCTGGTGTCATTCTAATGTAACTGTACATGGGATAAAAACAATGAGGAACAGTGGTTTAGATATTAACTTCAGAAAAATAGTGTTTTACTCACCTTTTGACCGTGTTTACCAGACTTGAAATTGAAGGTATGTCCGAAGAGGTTCTGGTGAAAGTATAACCTAGGAAAAACATTCAGATAGGAAAAAATATTCCACTGGTAAATAACTTCGAGCTGTACATCTAGGAGTGATGAAGGGCAACTAAAAAAAGTAAAAGAAGCGAGGAGCAAAAAACCAGCAGAACCTCCCATAATGTCTGGAAATATGACTCTGTGTACAAATAGATGGCAATCCTGGCCTAAAAATGTTCACAATGTTTGGATTTTTTCCTTTGCTTTTATGGCATGAGTTAACACTTTTTAATGTAAAAATTTTTTTTTTTCAGAATACTTCTTCATTTTCAGTTAAGATCATCTGATTGACAGTCAATTAAACTATCTGTCAATAGAACAGGTTTTTGCAGGTTGTCTGCCCAACTTACAGGTTTCATCTCTGAGTGGCAGAAAGTTGTGTGAAGATTTATCATTCTGTTGCCTTCCAGCTGAATCTTTCCTCCACACAACCAGTTAGCTGTATGGTTGAACATGTTTTCTGTGCACAATGTGTTCATTAAAAACAACTGTTGAGCTAAGGCCAACAGCTCATTTTGCATATCAAGCAATTATCTCTAGGGAGCACAAGGTATCAAACACGCTCTAGGGAGCTATATTTGGCTCTTAGCCTAAAGGTGAATAAACCAGTATGAATTCTGTCTATTTTGAGAAACATAGTGGTGAACACTGTTAAGAAAACTGGCAGTATCTGATAATGTGCTGGTGGAAATAGATCTTCCAGTCCAAAACTTTGGTTAGGAGTTTTTCATAAGCAAGCAGGAAATTAATTTGCTTTTTAAAGCCTGATCTAGACTGGTATAGGGCATTGCATTTCCGTGTGGTTTTTAAGGAAATAAATCTTGTGTAATTGCACTATGTCCTTCACCCACTGGTTTCATCATTGTCCCTTGGCCTCTTAACCAAACTAGGTAGAAGAATAGGTATCAAATATAGTGAGTTCTCATCTGGTGAGGTAATCGAAGACTTCCAGACTAACATCTAAGGGCAGTTACAAATCAGTTCCTTATCAGTGCTGAAAAAATACTGCATGCTTTTTGTCCAGTTACGTCCTTGCTGGCAATCAGCCAGCAGACACATTATTATAAATCCATTACAGTCTGGAAAACAGGGGGAATGTAAGAAACCTGGGAAGGATTAAGAAGCACAAGACACATCCATAAAAACTAGGCTTAGTTCTGCTTGAAGACAGCTTTTAATTGTGATTGCTAACTACATGCTATTTAAGTAGGTAGGTTAGCTTTCAGAGGAAATATTCTCAACAACGGCTCTCAGGAATGAGAAACATATATATTTTTAACAATTTTGGGTTTTAATTAGCATTTTCTGTGGCAGATTTGTCTTTCTTCAGTTTCATATGAAAAGAAGCTTAAACCAAAAAATGTAAAGCAACAGTCATAGAAACATCCATAGGCAGCAAGTGTTCTTGTCAGTATTATGAAGCTAATGCATTATGACATTAACATTTCACACAGAATGTAAGATCTAAGTTTAAATTTGGAGCTACATGGAATTATAACTTTTTTAAAAAAACACAACAGCATGAAGGCTAAAGCCAAAGCAGGAGGTGAGAATGCAGACTGCACTCTCTGTTAAGAATAATTGATTGAAGTTTTAAAACTTTTTGAGCTGTCACCTCTCCCAGTGCATAAAGGTGATAAACCTTGCATTCACATAATTAGCCAGTCTGTTCATGTTTGCATATGAATACCTCCTACATACTTCTTCCCTATGTATTTGCAAAGTAGCCTCACTGTATCTTTTTTGAAGTTAGATTATCTTTCTGAGGTTTTCCAGTGTTTTGAAGGATACAGAAATGTGGCTTCTCTTTGACTAATATTAACCATGTTAAAGACTATCCCAGGAAACACCATAGTAGACATATAAGGTATCACCTGTCACCAGAGAAAACCTCTGGTAAATCCAAGTTAGCAACTGTTCTCTGGTATGAAACAGAAAATTTTATCTTTTTTAGCTTGTGGATTTTTAATATATTTAATAAGATAACTCTGGATATTTTTATCCAAGTGAATGTTCAGTCACTTAAATCCTTTTGAAGGTCAGAGTCTGTGCATAACAGCAGTAAATTCCTCATGCCAACCGTGTAAGAAAACATCTTTTTTGTCACTTTAGATTTACACACTCTTACTGAATGCTTCTCTGTTACTGAACTAGAGGAGAAAATGGTCCACTACTTCTTTATTGTCTGTTCTTTTTTTATCTACCTATTCTAAGCTCCTTATAAATGTGTTACTATTTATAATTCTTTAATGTCTTTTAATCATCTGTTCAGAGTGTTTTCTGACTGAAACTAGAAGTAGGTTGTGGTTTACTTTCCTCACAAGATATGACAATTCATTAGTAATACTCTAGTTTCCTGAAGGTAAATATTTTAAGAATTTTGTCTTAGAAAATCTGGCAGAAGGATCATGGAAGCCCTTAGGAGACTGAGGTCTAGTTCTGTATTTCTTTCCTCATGGGGCAATATTTTCTCCTGTTTTTTTAGAATTAATTAAACGAATTTAGAAAAACGTTCTGTTCTTTTGAAGCAATTAAGACCTGGGATTTGGATGCAGAAGAAGGTCAAGGTTCAACTCAACTGAATCTTGTGTTACTAGCACCCATAATACATTTTTGGGAACAGAGGCTTCCAGTCTCCATTAAGTTATCCAGTATCTTTCAATGTCATTTTATTCACTGAAAATGCCACCCCCATCACCTGATATATACTCATCTAATATTCTAGTGCAGAGCAGCTACAAGGTAGTATGACTTAATTAGCTTTATACAGGAGGAAACAGAGCTGCAGTTATTTTGCTGTGTAATTGTTGTGGGCTTATAAGCAGTTAACCACAGCACAGCTGATGAATGTGACTTCTTTAAGCTTTGGTATTATGATGGTGTGTTTGAGTTTCAGAAGCACAATATTATTAGCATTTATTTATCATTTACAAACAATTTAAAAAAATAACTTTTTCCTTTACAGATCTGAAATTATTGTAGAGCTTAAAAAATTTTCTACAAAGGCCAAGTTTGTTCAGCTTGCATTCTTAATAAACCTGTGTTTGATTTAAGTAGGTTTAGCACCACATAAGCACCGGAGTGTCCATTGTCCATTTTTTAGATCACTGATTGATTTTACAGTTAAAAAGTCATTAAAATGGTACCAGATTCTCAAATATATGTTCACTTTCAAGTTATAGCTGCCTTTTTTGTTTTGAAGTGATGTTAAGCACTAACGATAAGTGGAAATTCCACTAAACTTTTGCAACAAATTAGGAATTAAGATGCTTTTCTGTGATGACAATGTAGCACATCTATAGTTTTTGTCTGTTGGAGTTTTAAATAGTGTATATGTCAGCATTTGTTATGTGTGAATGTGATTGTTTTCCCAAAGAATTAATTTCTGCTTAGCATAATCAAGATTCTGTATTTCTCTAAAAGAATATTATAAATTTTTCTCTTCAAATATTTGGAAATTTTTGAGAATATTTTCAAAGACAATGTTTTAAATATTCTTCTGGCAGGCATTGTTTGAATATATCTTTCACCATGAAAATGACGTAAAAAGTGTAAGTAATTCATATTTTCCTTTTTCAGATTTTATTGTGTATGATTAAGTTATTTCTGTCAGTATTCTACTCTACTATGGATCCAGGTAGAAGTCACAAGTACAAAAATGAAGCATTAATAGTTTAAGAGGTAGAAATCCTTTTTTATGGGGATGATAGTCAGAAATCATAATTGACAAATACCAAGATTTCTATCTTGCAGGGATTGCTATCTTTTTTGAGATGAGAAACATTCTAATTCTTAAAACCGAGTCTCTCAGCTACCAGTATGATAAGGTCTCTGAATCTAATGAATTCATGTTAATGGAATTCATTGGAGCCTGAATGGTAGCTGAACTGCCTAGAAAGTTCAGAGTCTTGAGGCTTGAGTATAAGTTACAAAAGACTGTCCATTAACAGAGGAAGGTGAAAATACCTGACAAAACAGGTATTGTTGGATATCACTTGACATTTTATACTCCTGACATGATTGCTTATGCATTTGGGTGAATGGAAGGAAAATGTATTTGGTGAAACTACATAAAAATAAAATATCAATAGGATTTTGGATACTTTTTCTAGAAATGTAAATCTGTAGCGCTGAGGTGTTTTGTGATATCAAGAGAAAGATTATATTCTCCATGGGATTATCTGTAACATTTATTCAATTACAGTTTCCCTCTTAGCCTATCCAAAATTTTTCTTCTGTGGTTCTTATGTTACTGCACTGAATGGGAAAGATCACGTTTGGGTACATATTGTTTAACCTTTCAGAAAGATATGAACATGGCAGAGGTTTTTTGTCAGTTCACCCAGGGAATGAATCTCTTTATGGAATTAATAAAGTGTCAATATATTTCATTGCTATGTTAGATATGTGCATCCAGTGGAAATGGAATCAAAAGGTTCAAGTTTGTTTGAAAGAAGTTTGTTTGAAAGAAGTTTATGTCAATAATCATAGTTGACTAAACAGTTATTGAACTTTCTGCAATGCTACTAGCTGGTTTGCAATTAGATCTGGAGTTAAACTCTCCAGTTAATCAATAACACACACCAAAAATATTTTGCTGTTGTTGACACAGCTCCTAATCATTTCCAAATGTACTGCTATGTGAAGCTTTTTAATCTAGTATCAAATGATTATAGTTGTACACTGTCAATTTATTGCATAGCATTCTTTTAAGAGGATTGAATTGTAATGCACTATTAATCCAAAATATCATTGAAACAGTAAGTGCAAGTGTCAGAAATGTCAGAGAGAAATAGAAATTAACATTTACATATCCAGTACTGAATACAAAGGAAGTGCCTGGGTTTTAGCCCACTAGTTATTAAAAATTGATGTTTGTTATTGAAAATCCAGTTCACTGAGAATAAAAAGATCACTTGATATGATGCTACAAGTGCCTACACTTTAAGGACATGCAGGATCTGTAGGCTAGACATAGATTTATATAATGCAAGTAATTTTCCAACAACTCCAGAACAAAAATGGAGGATGTTTTTGCACTGTACTGCATGTATTTTGAAATCCTTACTGAGAATCCCAAATCACTGTCTTGGAGGAAAAGTTCTGTCTATATGTTTTTACCCACCTAAGCAATTTGAATAAATACTTGTAAGCAAAGAGGTATCAGCTTAATCACCACCATTTACTGTGTAATGAAAGACAGATCAGTGTTTGGTTAATGATTGCATCTTCTTGGAAAAAAATATTGTTGTGAATTGAATTCACACATCATGGAATGAGGCATCTTTATAATGTAATGTATATCTCTGAAGAGATATTTTTTATTCAGATTGCTTTCTTTCATTTGCTTTTGCTGACTCTTTTCTTATGTGCTTTCTACACCATTTGCAACATAACTCCATTCTCCAAACTGTTCTCCCTTCCTTTTGAACCTCATCTGCATTAATTTGTCTTAAAAAAAAAGAAACACTTTGATGTCTCCACTAAAATGTAGGCTGCATCACTGTTTATTCACCTCTCCTAGTAATGGCATTTCACAAATTCAATATCTTGCATCTCCCTGAAAAGAATTTGGTCACTTAGGGTTCATCAGAAAATCAGCACTTATGTTAACTTTCAAAAGTCGATCTGGCTCTAGCTTGATCACTTGTTAGAACATTCACTGACATCTCTTTGTATTTCCTACTGCTGTGTGATGATGAACATTCTTAAAGCCCAACACCTTTCTGCATGAGATGGGATGAAAGAGCTTGAAAGGCTTGGAAGCCTGGGAATTTGACTTAACTTTGAAAAGTCTTTACATTGGGCTTTCTACACAGATGGAATACCATTTCCTGCAGTTTTGCAAATAAAACACAAAGCAGTAGTGACAATATACTTTCTTTGTCACTGTGCTGAACTGGACAGTCTGTACTGTTCTCATTTGCATTATTATTTGAGAAACATAGGCAGTTTTATTATTTATCTTCTGTTTCATATTCAGCCAGTATATGGAAAGAAAAAAAAAGACTCAGCAATTTCAGTTGAGAAATGCCATTAATCAATGTGCATTCAACTGGATAAATAGTGCAAGAAAATGGGTTCAAATTAAATCTAAATATATCTGTAATCTATCAATTATCAGAAACGTGGGGATATAAGATGAACCGAGAAACCCTGAGCTTTTCAGCACTTGAAAATATGTTCAAAATTCTTTTGTCTTATATAATGAAAAATTAAACATTTGTCTGAAGAAAACACTATTTCTGTATCCGTTATTGTTCTTGACGTGTTTCCTTTTGAACACATATACTTAATAACAGACTTTCTGTACTCCTTGAGCTGTATCTATTTTATAGACTAAGTGCTGTAAGAGCAGGGCAGTTTCAAAGACTTGTCCAGAAATAGTTCTTCTGCTACTTTTTTGGTAGACCATGACATTGTATTTTGCCATCATTAACAGGTGGGTAATGATGACCAAACACTTTGTCCTGAGGAAGCACAAAGATTGTACAATATATACGTGTGTCCAGGAGTCATGACCTCTCATTTTTCCTTAGTTCTTCTCAATACTTTGTATTTTATACTCTTTGATAGAAACCTATTTAAAATGGAATTATGTTAATCTACAAAATAGAGAAATCCAGAAGACACCAAAATAAATTGTGCTAAATTGACTATGGCTAATGTCATTTCCTCAGCTATCTTATAGACTATCTGGTGTTGATTTGTCTACAAATAAGATTTTAGTCAATAATTGTTGCTGGGAAAATTACTGCCATTCAACAGCACATGAAAGAAGCAGCAGATGCTGACTATTGTTTCCATCTATCTAATTTCTAGGCGGATACAATACTCTGTACGAAATTACTGTTTCAAACAACTGTACATTTGCCAATTTAATTTTGCAATATAACAGTAAATTGCCACAACCCTACAGGCTGTTTTATACTGCATTACAGCTGGTAGATAGTTTGGAATTCTTAGTTATAATGCAGTTTAGCTAAGGAAAGTAATGGTAAAAAAGAAACTCAGAATTGTGCTAAATACAATCAAAGAATCTACGTTAATTTTCATTCCTTAAGAAAAACTTTTTTTTTTAAAAGAAACAGAAAATCCTCCGAGTATGAGAATTTTTTAATGTTTTTATTTGCACAAACGTAAGAACTGAGAGTAAAATAAATTTGTTCTGATAAGCTTCTCAAGGTTAAGACTGTTGTTGAAATGGACTGAATTCTTGAGTGTGCTAAGTGCTCTAGACAGTAACAACTTCAGCTCATCAGTATGTCCAGAGGATGAGGTATATCCTAAAGTTTATTAAAACTTTCAGGACAAGCAGTGTAGGTTTCAAACTGACATATATATTACAATCAAAAGTCCTTAAAAGGACACATCAGTATCTGCCAATTCCGAATCCCTCCTGGTTTTCTCTTATAGTTATTAATATGATTACACCAACATTCAGCAATGCACAGGAGTGCAGGACAGGCATATCACTACTGCTCTTATAGATTGGTTTTAAATTAACATGTTGTGCAGATTGAATGTTGATTTGTACCCAAACTGTACAACTGAAACTCCGAAGTTTGCAGCAAACTGAAATTTAAATATGCAAGCAGTTGGTATTGACATGGCAAGTTGAAAGCTTTTACTTTTGAAAGACTATTTTAATCCATTTACTAACTTTTCAAGGGCCACATTGTCAAAAGATTTTTTTTGTTATACCAACATAAATTTAGCATGCACGAAGCCTTCTCAGGCAAGTACTTTTTTGGTGGTGTTTTTTGATTGAAGTTATTGTAATCGCTTGTAAAGTATCAGAAACAGAATCTTCCTACTCCTTTCTTTTTTCATTAATTGGAAAATATAAAAACAGGATTGAATTTCATAAACTAACTTCAAAATGAAGTCATGCTGCATTTCTTATGTTAGTAGAAGATCCCAGGAAGAGTTCAGGATCTGCACTGACAGATAAAATGCTGATATTACTGTCTACTAAGCCTGAAGCAGTCTTAGTTCCCATTTTCCAATCACAGCCAAAATTGTTAGCCTTGCATAAAATAGTTATCAGAAGCAATTAGGGTACCAGAAAGAAACCTGAATGTGTAGCTATAGAAGGGATCATTTTCTGAGACTCAGTCCTCCTCAAGTCCTTGCCATCAGAAAACTCAAAGGAAAGCTCTTTGGAGCACAGTAGGATCCTTACTCCTCTGAAGTGGCTGCTCCTGCTGCAATGGAAGCAAGTGTGGTGTTTGACAGTTGCCCACGTTATTTATACATTTGTAAATGCAACAAAAGTAATCAATGTTTTAACATCAACTACTTTTGCGGATTTTCCAGTACTGGGACAAAATTCCTTATGTACCTTCATATGAAAGGACAAATCTGTCTGGAAGGGTACCTGGACAATTTCTATCTTGAAGCAAGCTTATTCCCCATTATTGCTGTAGCATCGAAAGGCCCTGTTGGGCAATTTGCAAAGACATTAAGAAACAAAGGGCAACCAAGATGCCCTTTGAGGTGGCATCTAAGCCCTTCAAGGATTCCACCTAACTTGAAGAAACAGTGAATTCTGAGTTGCAGGGTTTACCTCAGTTTTCTCTCTCCTGTCACAGAGGCAGGGAATGACAGCTGTCTCTTTCTCTTAGGGACAGCACTGATGCAACTACTTACCCTGAATTGCTACAGAAAACAAATCATTCTTTCTCACAAAGCCAGAAGACAGCAACTTCTCTAAATTGTCATAGCTCCATTAACTTTTCTTCATTGTGTCACATCTAAACCCATTGACTACTTGCAGCCTCATTTTTCTAGCAGAAAGAACAGGAATCCAGCGTAGGTGTAGATGTCACTAAATTGGGCTCTTACATAATTGCAATATTCAGATTAATTTTTTCTGGAATTATTTGTTTCTCTATTACTGGGTGACCAGTGCACAGAACTTTTGCATATTGTTTCTAATAGATAACTTGTTTCTGATTTCTGTGGTCTGCAAAATGTTTACCAAAAAAAGCAGACGAGTAAGATCAGTTCTTTGTTATAAAGACACTATGTTAAAGATTTTTACCCTACTTCTGATGATATCCTGAAAATATAACAAACATAATATGGCTTTGATATGTTCTGAGATGAAATTAAAAAACAACAAACCAAAACACAAGTGCTTCTATGGTAGGTTCTGGTACAGAAAAGACATATATTTGTTTTAATAGAGGTGTTGAAACTGTAGCTAAAACATGAAGGGCCATAGATGCTGGCTGTGGTGGCTGATCAGAGCACATTGATTAGCTTACCTGCTTTTCCAGTACACCAGGCAAAAGAGATTTTATACCTCCACAATCTTCAACAGATATCTGTTTCTCAGAATATTTCTCTCTTTTTCCTGTAATAAAATAATTGTTTGCATTATAGACTTTTTAAAGGAAGAAATATTTCTTATTGTGCACATTTGAGAGTTTCCAGAAGTGATGGCAACCTGATATTAGCAATGAGATGAAAATTTCTACAGTATTTCAAATGCACTGAACTTATTTATTTCAGTTTATTTTTATTTGGTTTTAACAACTTTTACTGAAAAAGGATGGGAAGCTTGGAAAAAGTGTTTGTGCTTAAATAGTATATTCTGAAGTGGCACTGCAGGAGTCTGATCAAATTAATTTTCTATTTTCTCTTTGATTTAGAAGAAACTGTTTGAATTGCTTGTTTTTATAGGGACAAATAATGCTCTCAGCTATTTTATGCGCTGAACTATAAAAGTAATAAACAAAAAGCAGTGCCTCCATCTCAAGTTAACTGGACTTTTGCTCAGAATTCTCTCTTTACAAAAATCTTTATTGTGTTTTCTTTGTGTAAACACTGATGGGTTTGTTTTGGAAGGCTCTAGATTTGGCAGCCCTTGCCACTGAACACGCACAATTCAAGGACTGGTGGTGGAAAGTCCAAATTGGAAAGTGCTACTATAGGTAAGCCATTGTTCATGTCTTCTGTGGTGAGTGATTTTGGCTGCAGGACCTGTACTTCTGGGTGTGCTGGGCAATGCTGAACCCTGAGAAATAGCTCAGAAAGTGTTTTGTTGGAGAGTGCTGTGCTTGCAGTTAAGTCTCCTTTAATGCACAGAGAGACCACTACTTGAGATAAAGGCATCCATATTGAATTACTGAATTAGTTGCAATTTTGCCTTTGTTAATGGATTTTAAGGTAATTATTTGAAAAGTCAGTAAATGCAAAGAATTAATGTTAAAACAGACCACATAAAATAAATAGTACAGCATTAGTTTGAGAAATAACCTGTCAATGAGGGCTTCAGATTGATGAAATAATACAGAATAAAATATTCATGTTAGACAGTTTCTGCCAGAATTGCTTTGCCCAAGAAGTACCAGTTAAAAATATGCTGAGGCCTCAGGCTGGCACTCCATACACAAGCATCAGATCAGAGTAGGATAATGAGAAGTATTAGCAATTCTTAAAACAACTACCCACCCTTTCCTTCTTCCTGGGCTCAACTTCACTCCTTATTTTCTCTACCCCCTCCCCCCACACAGGGGGGCAGGGAATGGAGGCTGCAGTCAGTTTGTCTCTGCTGCTCCTTCCTCCTCAGGGGAAGGGCTCCTCACCCTCTTCCCTTGCTCCAGCATTAGTCCCCCCCAGGGTTACAAGTCCTGCCAGTAGACCTTCTCCAGTGTGGGCTTATCTCTCCACAGGGCCACAGGTCTTGCCAGGAGTATGTGCCAGCATGGGCATGCCATGGGGTTACAGCCCCCTTTGGGCATATACCTGCTCCAGCATGGGTTCCTTCACAGGCTGCAGATGCATCTCTGCATCCTCTTAGTCCTCCATGGGCTGCAGGGGCACAGCTGTCTCACCATGGTCTTCACCAAGGGTTGCAGAGGAATTTCTGGAGCACCTCCTCCTGCTCCTTCTGCACCGACCTTGGTGTCTGCAGAGCTCTTCTCACAAATTCTTTCTCCACTCTCTGCCTGCCATAGTACTTTTTTCCCTCCTTCTTAAATGTATTATCCCTGCATATTACATTATTCCTGTGTTGATTATGGAGGCACTGCCACCATCATGGGTGGGCTCAGCCTTGGCCAGCCATGAGTCCATCTTGGAGCCCTCTGGCATTGGCTCTGTCGCACATCGGACACATGTCAGCTCCTCACAGAAGCCAGTCCTGAATCCCCCAGCTACCAAAACCTTCTCATGCAAACCCAGTACACGAGCTTAGAGGTCATTCATTACTTTCAGGATTTTTATGAATCATGTTGTGAAAACTAATGCATCTGAGCACGTACATGGACTTCCAGGATCCCAAAATACCTTACGTCCCGATTGGCTGTGTCTCTTTGTTTTAGCTGGCTTGTTCTCTTTGTGTTTTGCATTCCTTCAGCAAGTATGTGCTCTTTGGCTGAAGGAAGCAAAAGGCAACTTGGACAGGAGAAATTTTCTGTTGTTGAAACTGCACGTTCCTCTTAATTTGTAGTTATGTAGCTTTTATAGATTAGTGCAAAACATTTGACTGTAATTATGCAAAATACATGCCTTTGAGATGAAATAGACTTCAGTGATGTTCATTCACAGTGGAAATTATCTGTGTGATCTTTGCCATGGGTAAGGAAATTCTGGTCTGAAACAGTTGGGATAGAGTTGAGATATTAATTGCTAGTTTTCTACTGTCTGGTCTAAGAGCAGGAGGAATTCCTATGAATACAAGTACATCATTATTCACCATTCAGCCATTCCAGAAGGCTGCATGTATAAGAGGGGGCCAAATTTCATGGATTTGTCTTTTTTTTATACTTTTAAATAGTTGTTTTGTTATCTTTATATAGTGACGTGTTTTTTGTTAACATGCACACAAATACATGGTCATTAAGCATGCTTTTAGGCAGTTTATGTTTGGTTTAGTTTGAGCTACTTCATTATTCAATAAGCTTTAAAAAAAACCCTAAAAAACCCTAATAAACAAGTACCTCCTCTATGTNTGGTCATTAAGCATGCTTTTAGGCAGTTTATGTTTGGTTTAGTTTGAGCTGCTTCATTATTCAATAAGCTTTAAAAAAAACCCTAAAAAACCCTAATAAACAAGTACCTCCTCTATGTATCTGTTGTCTCTTTAGGTTGGGATTGTATCGTGAAGCCGAAAAACAATTTAAGTCAGCCCTTAAGCAGCAGGACATGGTTGATACAATCTTGTATTTGGCAAAAGTAAGTAATAGATGCAGCATTGTGTTTAAAAGTGTATGGTCTCCATGCCTGAGGCAATACAAGCTAACAGTTGCAATGGAAGTCAATAGTTTATGAAATTATTTTAGAGCTCCCAGATTTGACAAACAAGATAAAAAATATCCCCCATGTTACTGTATTCTTTGTTCTAAACTCCAGTGAGGATTATGTAGATAAAAAAATTATTGGAGTTCCAATATGAAGAACAATGTGACTGTGTATAGTCTCCTAGGAAACAAATGCAATAAATCTGCAAATAAAAAGCAAAGCTCAAAATCCTAGTTTCACAAGCAAAATCAAAACAAAGTGAGCTTAAAGGAAGCAATCAGAGACCTTGAAACAGGGAATGTTCTGTCAAAATAAAGGCATTAAAAGCTTTAAAAGAACAAGTGGCACAGCTGAGTCTCAGAACTACTTGTTTACCAGGATATGCATTTGATTCTAAACATTTTTTAAGACATTCAATAAAAGGTGGCCTGTGAGAAACTAAAACTGCATTTTTCTTCATTATGTCTTAGAAGGAGATGAAACCAGTTGCTCTTTGTCAGTTCCCCTTAAGGTGGCTGTCACAGGCATGTCCAAAAGTCATCACTGCTAGTGGATAATTCAGATATTCATAGGTGCTTTACATTTCTTCAGCAATTTATGTTTTGTATTTAAATGATCATAATTTCTGTCTAGAGACATGTCTTCAATACTGGATTTGAAGTTCATTGAAGCTTATTAATGTTCCTGTCTCTATCACAAGTCATTCTACAAAATGGTTTGGGTTGGAAGGGATGCCAAAGATCATCCAGTTCCAATCCGTGGACAGGGATGCCATCCCCCAGACCAGGTTGCTCAGAGCCCCATCCAACCTGGCCTTGAACACTGTCAGGGATGTGGCCTCCACAGCTTCTCTGGGCAACCTGTGCCAGTGCCTCACCACCCTCGTAGTGAAGAATGTCTTCCTACTAATATAAACATACCATCTTTCAGGTCAAAGCCATTCCCCCTTGTCCTGTCACTACATGCCCCTGTAAAAAGTCCCACTTCAGCTTTCTTGTAGGGTCCTGTCAGGTACTGGAAGGCTGCAATTAGGTGACTCCACATCCTTCTCCAGGCTGACTCAACTCTCTCAGCCTTTCCTCCCAGGAGAGATGTTCCATCCCTCTAATCATCTTGCTGGCCCTTCTCTGGACTTGCTCCATGAACTACACAGAATTATTAAATTGGCAGAGTAATTGGATTAACAAAGACTGATTCATTACAGGAGATTTGCATCCCCCAGCATCAGTACTAGCTCAGGCAGGAGCTGCATTTGAACTTCCACCTCCCACTCTATGGACCAGCTTGCTCAAATATAAAACATTGCACAGAATGATTTAGTGACTCTCAGTGGAGAGGCAATAGAGTAAGGCACTGAGATATGGCTCAATTTAACAGAACGGAAAAAATCAGGCTTGAGTTAATCAGGCGTTAAAAAAAAAAAAAAGTTTGCATAAAGTTCTGTGGAAATAGACTGATACTACAATACTAGTTAGTTTTGTTTATATTCATTATTGCAACAGCTATTTTCTGGAAAGTGATCTCTCCCTTGAAACATAGTTTACAAAAATGCAAAAGACCAAAAGAAAAATAAAGTAGGAGTCTAAAGCAGTCAGGACCTGCTGCGAAGTTACAAAGTATTTCTTGACCTAGAAGATCTAGAAATGGGATATTTTTAGGAAATGGGATATTTTTAGAAGAGATAAGTGAGGGATCAAAAAGAGAATGGAGCTATTCTGCTTATAGTATATAAACCATAATTACTATAGCTATAGTACTTTTAAAGAGCAGGTCTCCCCAAAGCAACTGCGAGGAGATGGAAATCGCCCCACCTGTTTTTTAATTTCTTTTGCTACTTATCTAGAGAGCAGCTCTACTGTCTACAGAGATGTTGGACAGTGTGATATCACACTTGATATGGGAATTACATAGTAGAGTACTGTGGCTCTGTGGTCTTTGCATCCGTAGTGAGTGAGTCTTTGGAGTCAGCCTCTAGATAAAGCAATAGAGCAGATGAAAGTCATCAATGCTCAGAAAACATTCTTCATAAACAAAGATAAAAATATAAAAATGGGGCAGATCTATGGGAGTTTCACAATGTCCATTTCTTAAATTGGATGCATCATTCATGGTTGATGATGTAATTAGTGCGGTTCTAATCTGCTAAGTACCATGTCCTCCAAAACCCTTGCTCTTTTACAGATTTTCACAAGAAGGCATTAGTTTTCTAGCTCAATACAGGAAATGTGAGTGACATTAGCAGAACGAATGTAAAAAAATGCCTGCATTTTTTTCATTTTGCCAATGACCAACCTGGAATGGCAGTCCCTTCCTTGGAAGACACTCACAGTTGTCAGCTCTTTGACAATTAAGAATGTCATTGAGTGGTCATAGGAAAGAATTATTTGCAAATGTCTACAGCAGAATATATCTATGGGATTGCAAAAAGACAATGTACAGTTGTGAATGTTGGCAGACAGAAGTCCATGAAATCCAAGGGCAAAAGCAGGAATCATGATTGGAGGTTTCTCAGGTGTTCAGTTAACATTGATATTTTTCTTGTGTTTCATCACAAAAAGGTTGTATCAGGATACCAGTCGCAGACTCTTTCTCTTTTTTGGTAGTATCAAATATTAGCACTGATTAATATACTATTTCTCCAGCAAAATCCTTTTTCACTCAATGAGAGATAGATAAATCATTCTAGCCATCTAGTTTCCCAAAGCCTGTGTGCAGAGTTTTTCCCTTTGCTGTAGCTGTGTTTACCATGCCCCACAGCAGGAGGGCTTTACAGCTGTACTCTCAGACAGCTGCTGAGGTGGTCCCTATCAACACTGGACATATCAGATGTCCAGTTCTCACACGATTATTATATGCATTGCACATTTTCATAATCAACATAGAAGCCAAATCACAGAGGCAAAACTGCCCTCTTTCCATAGGATTTTATTGTTTGTGACAGGAGAGGTTGGTTGAGCAGTAAGGGAACTTGGAAGTGGCACTGCTTTGTGCAGTGCAGTCTTATTTGACTAAGTAAAACTTCTTGATATTCCAGCACTATCAACCTGAAGATCCAGTTCTTTCAAGTCTAAATTCAAGTTTTTGAAATTACATTAAACAGGAAAATATTCAAGATACATTCAATATATATATTATATATGTTAATGAATAACAAGGTATTTTAAATTAGTAATATTGCAATTAATAATGTAGAGATCATATGAGGTAAATTCAGTTATCTTAAGTTTATATTTAATTTTCTTATTTTATCTTCATTACACAGATTTATTCAGTATTCACTCCATTATTTTCCCTATATTCTTCATCATCTCAGCTAATGGTTTACTGCATAAATGGAGGTGTCATCCCTTTTATTTATCTCCCTTGTAAACCAGCAGAACATGTATAAAATTCAGACATTTGACATCTATATACATTTTTTATTTTCTTAGGTGTATTTGCGCTTGGATCAGCCTGTAACGGCTTTGAACCTTTTCAAGGAAGGGTTAGAGCGATTTCCTGGAGAAGTGACTCTTATTTGTGGAATTGCCAGAATCTACGAGGTATGCACCCACTATGCAATCCTTACAGTGGCCAAATTTAGCTGCTTGAGCAAGAAAAAGGAGTCAATAGCTGAATGTTACTGTAAGGTCATCAAAAACCAACTGTGCTGATTTTCAGTGTCACTAATGCAAAACAGGTAACTTTCCACAAAGGTAACAAGCTAATGTCAGGGGAGCCCTGCAGGCTTTTGTTTCAACCATTAATCACACCAGTGAGATCCCGTTTGCCCATGGCATGCAGAAGCAAGTCCTTATTAAGTCAAGTTGTCCTTGCTAGTTTATATATATTTCATCATATTAAAACTGCTCATGTCACCAACTAGCAAAATGAAGCAGCAAAACAGTTTATTTGTCTGTGTTGTTTTTATTAGCGCTATGTGTTACATTAGTTTCTTAACATTCTGAGAACACTTAGCATGTGAATGTTTCTTAGGAAATAAATGTTGTATTAAGTAGGATTAAAGTAGTTTCACTTTAGCATGGTAACAATGTATTTTGTATTTTAAAGTTGTGTATTTTCATGTCAAACAGTGGACTTTATATTGTTTTTCACTGGAAATTGATAATGTGCTATTCCAGAACAAATGTTAAAAACAAAGTAATGAATTTATTTTTTTTGTCTATAGACAAAATGCTTGGCATTCTATCCTGTTCTCATCATTCTCATCTAACCCCTAAGCCTTAATCCATTTTCATATTAAATCCTTTTTGTCCTTCAGCAAGAAGAAAACAGCTGCATAATTTGTGGAGGCTTTTCTTTCTGAATTATTGAATGATTTTTAATATGGATATTATTTTGCAGAACCATACAGAAAATTGCATAACTGTTTAAGGAATTATTAAAGAGCAGTGTATGTTTGATAGGATCTAGTTTTGCACTGACACTTGAGTGCAGGATTATAGCTTCATTAGCAGAGATTTGTACTGCAACACAGGGCTGCTTTCATTACATAGACTCACAAGTGGAATGTATGTATCTGGCATCTTAATCAGAGCTTTTCTTCTCAGTCACTAAATTTTGACAGTATGAAGAGTTGTAGAGCATTTTTGGTTTAAACAAAAGGCATAATTTTTAAAGCAGCTGCTTTATTACTATTTACTTTATTCACAAGAAAACTTTTTTTTTTTTAGCTAAATACACTGTTGAGGTTATGTAAAGGCTTATTCTTTAATTATGTTTGGAGCACATTGTATCTACAGCACACAGGCAGAATTTTTTCCTATATAAACACAGAAGTGAGTTTTATCTTTTAATTTATTTCATTTTCTTGTATGAGATAGGGTTCTCAGAGCCTTGCACCCCTCAGAAACAAGGCACTGTCATTTATAGCAGTGAATTTACCCTAATTCATCTTCCAAGTAGCACACATCCAAGCATATATTTATATACGATACAGTTCTCTTAACTGTCATATCCTAGGTAGTACCAGTTTTGGTAAATTCATTATTCCTGTTTTCAAAGGCACATAATAGATTTTCTTATGTAATTATATTCTCATTTGTGTTCAGAGCAATTAATGAGTTGATTTGAAAACCACTGGAAATAGTTGAGACCTTGTCTGGGAAAGTCACTCTCTTCTGTGCTACCATGCTGGGAAACTGACTGCACAGTTCTGGGTATCACCAGACATAGTGCAAGAAGGGGCAAATGTCAATTGCACATGGTGGTGCTCCAGCACAGGTCCCCCACAGGGTCACAAATCCTGTCAGTGAACCTGATCCAGTGTGGGCCCCTCTCCTCATGGGGCCACAGCTCCTGCTAGGAGCCTGCTCTAGCACAGACCTCCCACAGGGCCACAGCCCCCAGCAGGGTCACCTGCTCCAGCATGGGGCTCCTCCACAGGCTCCAGGTGGTCTCTGCTCCCCCTTGCACCTCCACGGGCTGCAGGGGCAGAGCTGCCTCACCATGGTCTGCACCGGGGGCTGCAGGGGAACCTCAGCTCTGGTGCCTGGAGCACCTCCTCCACCTCCTTCTGCACTGACCTTGATGTCTGCAGAGTTGTTCCTCTCACAAATTCTCACTCCTCTCTTCCTGGCCACAATTACATCTGTGCAATAACTTTTCTTTCCCTTTTTAAATATGTGTTATCACAGAGCTGTAACTACCTTCTCTGATGAGCTCAGCCTTGAGGCCAGCAGTGGGTCCATCCCAGAACCAGCTGGCTTTGACTCTGTTGGATGTGGAGGAAACTTTGGCAGCTTCTCACAGAAGCCACCCCTGTAGTCCTCCTTTGACTTCCAAACTCAATATAACAAGCTGTCTCTTTTTCTAAAAAATAAAAACCAAATAAATCTCTTTTTGTAGCTCTGGCACAGAGTTAATTTCAGGTAAAGATATTACTAATAAATCATTATGCATTCCTCTTATGGATGTGTGTGTTGCATGTGAAGATGCCAAACAGTGGTGTTGAATGGTATGATCAGAGAACTTTAAAGAGCATATATAATTAATCTCAATTAGGTACTGTACAGGGCATAGATAAAGCACTCAGTAGATTAACATTTTAATAAGTTCCACATTAAAAATAGGTGATAAACAGTAGAAGTAATTGGAATTTTTGTCCAATTGTACAGGAAATGAACAATATCTCCTCGGCTGCAGAGTACTACAAAGATGTCTTAAAGCAAGACAATACTCATGTGGAAGCCATTGCATGCATTGGCAGTAACCATTTTTATTCAGACCAACCTGAGATAGCTCTGCGGTTTTACAGGTACCTGTACTCATGGAGAGGGAGGAAGGGGGAACAGAATATGTGAGAAGGTAATATAAAGGGTTGATTTTTGTAATGCAGGAAAAAAATTAATTAGGAGATTGGCACGGGAGTACGAATGTGCATTTGGACAAATATTACCATAAAATCAGTTTACCAATTTTGCATCTTTTTATACAGTGATAAGTACATCACTGCAAACTTGTAATCATTACATGAGGAGTATGTAGAAGTATCAACAAAGATTATCAAAATAGTTACCATTCAACCAATAAACAAGGAAGGTTCTTTCACAGCATGAGGCAGTTTGAGAACAATGGATCTTACCCTCAACTTCGATTGCATACAGGAGGCACAAGGACTTCCTCTTTAGCCCTTACTCCCCCTGAAGTGACCCGGAGTTGTGACCAAAAAATCCCTTACATGGAATATAGGATGGCCTTCCTGTGTTTTAGCAATAAAAAGATAGTGCTAAACACTCTGCTTGATTTTTATTTTAATATAATCAGAGTGCAAAGGAGCATGACGTTCTCTCACTAGGAGCAGGTTAAGTCAGGAAGAGCACTATCATCACCTTTCTGGTGGACTTGAGCTCTTTTATGCTTTATGTTCAGAAACTCACAGTCATGCTGCAGACAGCAGCCCTCTTTTTCCCTGGCCCTCCTAGGTTTTCCTATAAATATTAATAAACAGAATTTTTATAATACATCTCCATTTTAAAAGACATGTTAAACAGTATCAATGTGAATCAAAATCTGAGTTGTGCATGATGTGTAAGATTAATATAGATTCACATCTAAATATGCTATTACTAATTAGAGCAGTACTGAAGGATGGGAATCAAGCAAAAAAAATTGAAGACTTAAGAGTTATATCAAGTAACTGCAACAAACTACAGCTTGATTGATGTCGAGGGATTGAAAAGAGGAAACAGAGAAAGTCTGCTACATCTCTGTCTAACAGCAAAGTCAGATCATATGACCCAGTCAAGAAGACAGAAGTTACTAATTTACAGACTTTTGCACAGTTGTGTTTCTAATAAAAAATACCTTGCACTGCCCTTCATGAAACTAGCAAGTGTATACCCTCTAAGAATAGGGAGAAAGGAGGAGAGAACTTTGTCTTTTAGAGTAGAACTCCTACTTGAAATTAATAAAAAACCATGAAACAAATGTTTTCTTTCAATCTAGACGGCTCCTGCAGATGGGTGTTTATAACTGCCAGCTCTTTAACAATCTGGGCCTCTGTTGCTTCTATGCCCAGCAATATGATATGACACTGTCTTCATTTGAACGGGCACTGTTTTTGGCTGAAAATGAGGAGGAGACAGCAGATGTGTGGTACAACTTGGGACATGTGGCTGTGGTATGAAAAATATTAACCATCTTTCTGAATAAATACAACTTACAAAAAATGTTAAGAAAAAAAAAATAACTAGGAAGGACTAACTTCCCTTCTTGGAAATACAAAACCTGATAGTGTACAGGATAAAGTCCAGTACAAATGGCATGTTTATTTGCACATCAGTAGGAAAGAAGCAACAAGAGAAAAAAATTCTGTACTTCACAGTATTTATCAGGCTTTCTCCTGATAAAAGATGCTCTCTCCCCACTGTCTTTAGATTACGTGAATATCACTTGAAGCATGGAAGTTTGTGCTGGAGAGAAATGATTCTGTCATGTAGAAAGAATAAGGAAAAAATGAGAGGATCTGGGAAGAAACTACAAATGTTTCTGATGAGCATGTTTTTATTGTAATTTGCATTCCATTGTAGTACTTATGGGTGAAAAGATACTCCCAAAACCAAAACAGATACATGTTGTTTCCAATCTTTTCACAAATGAAAACACAGTCTTACTTTCAGGGCATAGGAGACCTGAATCTGGCTTACCAGTGTTTCAAGCTAACATTAGTCAACAATAACGACTATGCAGAAGCTTACAACAACTTGGCTGTGCTGGAAATGCGGAAAGGTCACACTGAACAGGTCAGTGCTCAATCTCAGCCTCAGCAGAATGCTTCATTCAGGCATTTTGTATTTAACAAACATGTCATTTCTCTGAGGTGGAGACATCATATGAATGTCTAACTTACTGTTACAGGCAGAAAACATGGATAACTGTTACATATGTCTCAGTGTAAGCTCCATGTTGTCATGCCATCTCCCATTAAACTGCTTATTCTTTGGCATATCCAAAGGAATCATCAAAGACAAGCAAGGTTGACAATGCCTTTGCAGTTGTTGAAATGGTTTCTTTTAAACTGTTATCCAAAGCAAACCCCATGACTTTGTAATCATCACTTAAAAGACAACTTTGATTCTATATTCAGTTTATAAATGTAGATAACATACTTCTGTTGGGTGGCAAAAAAGAGCAATCAGATTAGCTCTTGAAAGATGGGGCTTTTTTTAGCAAGGAGAATGCATTAGAATTTTGTCAGAAAGCAACAGGTCCTTGATTAATAATTTTGCATCAATGAGCTTGGTGGTTCATTTTACCTAATGTGAGTATACTAAGTGTATGAAGCTTAGATGCATAATTGACAAGCATGGTGGAATAAATGCAACCATTTTTATACACATGCAGGGAAAAGGAGTATGTGTTCTTTGGACAGTTTTGGACAGAACTACTATGGGCTTCTTTTAAACCTCATGAAAACAAGCTAATTTCATGGATTCATATATACATCATAGAGCTAAACTAAATTTTTAAGAGCAAATTCTGTTAGACAGAAGTTAACTTTATTCAGATAACCTAGTAATTACCATGGAAACACTGAAATGAACCCAGCACTGGATGTTTCCAGTGACAAATAAACTTTGGGTTTAGTTTCAGTTTCATAATCAGTAAATCTGCAGACATTTCATTCCCTAGTGGAGCACACCTTCAGTTGTGGAAGTTGTGATTGTTCATAACTAGCACTGCAGAGCCTTTCCATTAGAATAGCTTCCTGTCTGTTTTAGTTTTTAGCTTGAAATTTTCAGTTTTCTTCTTGCATCACATGTATTATTAAAAATTTGGATCATCCTGGCAATAAAAGTATGCACAGAAGAATAAAAGAGGGGATGATATTTTGCTTACCTTGGATTATTTCACAATGTTCTTTCATAATATTACATGTACTCAGATTTTTCTGGTGTAGGAAATTTTAATAAGTTCCTAGCTCAGTCTTGCCACAGCTTACAGTTACTTTTGTTTTAAAATGTTTTGGAGTTTTCTCCATGAAGTTCTCAATTTTTTAGCAAAATCTTTCACAAGTGGACCTTAATTCTGCATTGGATTTACAACATGAAGCTATACATTCTGATAGAATTCTCTATTTTGCTAGTGAAAAAAAAATCCCAATTTTATTAAAATTTTTGACTGTGAAAGCTGTCATTTATATGATAAAATTTATTGTTTCAGGGATGCTTAAGACAGAGCTGTCAGAGAAAACAGATAAATACAGTAGGGTGTTCTTTAAATGTTTTGGGTTTTATTAAATTTACTTGATATATTGTCCTCAGGGTTTAAAACTGAATTGCTTAATTGAATATGTCCCAATAATTTTTTTTCCCAACTCAACCAAAAGTCTTTATTAATTTCAATGTTATTTGACTCTGTTACGCCTACACTATTGATGTAACCTTTTTGAAAATGGCTTTCTTAGTAAAGACTTTGTAAACATAGGATGACTGCTTTTAAGAATTATGAATTTTGCATTAGTTTCTTGTAACTCTTGCTCCCAAATTTCACTATATTATTTTTTCATTTCTCTGGATAGGCAAGAGCTTTACTGCAGACTGCTTCATCTTTAGCACCTCACATGTATGAGCCCCATTTCAATGTTGCCATACTCTCAGAGAAGGTAATGCATCATCTTGTTCTTGTAATCTAAAAACTGAGCCGTGGTGAGGCAGGTGGTTTTTTGTTGTTATTACTGAGAACTCCAGATAGATAAGACAAAAGAACACAGAATGTTTAAACTCAAAGAAAATTCTAAGTTACATTTTCGTTTTAGTACCTAGAAGTGTGTCAAAGTAGCCATTCCAATGTTTGCTTTTGAGAATAAATGAGGCCAACTGGCTGTGAAGAAACTTTATAATTGTCAAAATGCCTAGAAGATTACAATTTGTTAATAATTCCATCTATGGTCTTTACAGTCATAAGATTTTTCAGAATGTAAAGTGTAATAATATCATCTGATTTATTAGCAATGATAGAAAGAATATCCTTTACTGATAATATCTTACTAATCTCAAAAAGAAAATCTGTTATTCAGTTTCACAGCCTCTGAATTTTTTGTGTTAATAATCTATTTCATCCAGAGTGCCTAAGACACTGTATTAACAGTGTCTCATATTCCTGTTAATAAGAGAAACTTGTACAAATTTTTTTCTTGTTTCTTCATAAGAAAAAAATTTCTCCTTTTCTTATGCCTACACCTTCATGATTCTGTTATGATTCTGTGTTGTGTGGGCAGCTCCACTCCTACAGATGCTGAAGTACACACATCCAGAAGAGAACAACCCATTAATTTGTAAGCGTATCCTCTCTGTTGTGAAACACAAGAGGGTTGAATAATTGCATTTTTTACTTACTGACTGGGGAGTAAATCCTAGTCTGTAAATACCTTGTTACGTAGATTTTGCACAAAGAACCCCCACAGGTTACGGGAGAAGGCAGACGGCCACATCAGCCAGGTGTTGGTGCAGTGGTGTCATGCAGTCCTTGCATTCAGTGTAAGGCCATGGTTTACAAAGGATGACTTCTCTGGCTGAGACCTTGGCTTTTCCTCCTTCAGAGTGTTCTTGCTGTGCTGAAGCTCTGTGTTGAGTGATGCACAGGCAAAAAAGGCCTCCTGGCTGTCCATAACTCCTCCCTTTCCATTCGGAAATAATCACTTTTACTAGATGTGTTTCCAAATACTTGGGTTCTTTTTTGCTGAACTTACTTTCTGAGATGTTTTAATCCTTCCAAAAAATGATGGCTATTTAGGAAAAAGATGAAGTTCTCTAAGTAGGGAACAATTTCTTCTAAAAGCAACAGAGGAGCACCATTAATTCTCCAACACTGTTGTACATCTCTCCGAGGAAGCAGGAAATCACAGTTGTGTATTTTACTGAGGCCTGATGGGTTGTGTTTTGCTTGTATATATAATAGCACTTCTATAGAGTTTAAAAGCAAAACTTGTATTTTTTTATTCCTCCTTACTTCAAGCACTGCACGGTGTGTACCTTGTCCATTCTCCAAGAAGTTGGGTGAAATGGAATATGTTAAGTTGATGTCTCGAAGCATCCCTCCCATTAAAATCACATTTCTGTCTTTCTTATCCCTTGATGGAAGTGCCACATAATCCTGCATCCAAATGTCTCCATACTGGCTGTTCACTCTTTGGACCAGCTGTGTTTAAAATTTATGAGCATCAGAAATATACAGAATGCAAAGAATACAAGATGTAAACACTGCAGTGCTTGGCTTTGCAAAATTAGTTTGTGTGTTTCTTACAGGTTGGAGATCTTCAGAGAAGTTACACAGCAGCTCAGAAGTCTGAAGAAGCATTTCCAGGCCATGTTGATACACAGCAGCTCCTCAAACAGTTAAAAGAGCACTTTGCTATGCTCTGATGAGCAAATTTTTTATTATGTAAGAAGTTAGCCAGAGCAAATGTCCCATACACATTTTGAGAACACCAGCTCAAAGTAGATGAACTATACTTAATGCATTCCTGTGGCAAAGCTTGTATTACTTTGAGTAACAAGAAAAGATTGAGTTTCAGTTTCTTATCATCTTAAAAGATAACATTTATTCAAATGCAGCTAGAAAACTGTGCAACTATGTACACAAGAGATTATAGAAAAGGGTTTTTCTGACTTTTTTGCAGAAAGAAAATTGGTTTTAAACATTCCCGTGTGACAATCTGTGAAGAAACAGAGTAAAAATACTTCCTAACCGGTTTTCAAGTTGGCTTTTGATAGTATACTTTCTTACTGAATGTTAGGTTTTAAAATTAAAATACTTAAAAATAATTTTAAATACATATATAAAGCAAAAGTTCTTATATTCCTTGTACTGTATTAGTTAAATAAATTTAGTTTGTATGGTTTGTCTCATTTGTTTATGTAAATTAAATTACGTCCTTATTGCCATGAAAATGCAGGTTGATAGTCTTAACATTTTGAGAGACTCCACAGAACTGGTACAAACTCGCATAAATGCATGTGTTCCTCTCTACCCAGGAGGGAGTTTATTCTGGACCTCAGTGAGGGAGAAGGGTATTTAGAAACTTGCAGAATTAAGAATCAATAGTTGAGAACAAGGCACTGATAGGGTGATTATATGTGCTACCACATAAACACTGTTCCTAAATAAATATTTGGATCAATCTAACTTCAGGCATACTGTTACTAACAAAAAATGAAGACTTTCTGTCATACTTTGTGTTTTAGCTAAAAGGAATAAATTTGCATGAATTCCAAGCCTGACCTTTTTAAAAGACCTTTAAGAAATGTGGGATGTTAAGGCAATCTGAAATGGCACATCCTGAAACAGACCTTCAAAATCTTTTCATGTTTCTCTAATATGTTGAGGGAATGTCTTAGCTTAAGGGGCAACCGTGAACATGCTTATGAATCTTACTTATTTCTTTTTAGTATTTGTTACTTCTCCACCCTCATCTTTGACTGTTGTAGCTCTGAAGGTAGATGCTGGGGAGCTTAGAGAAGTGTGCCCACAGGTTCCCCCACAGAGCATTCTGTAGGTGACAGAAACACTCATTAATTGCTGTCACATGGTGTGTATTGGCTGAATAGATGCAGCATCTTTTATGGAATTTTATTTTGTCCATTTTCATTTTATATTATGGGCAATTCATCATGAACTATTTAAAAGGGAATCTGAGTTACCAGTAATTCTCATTAGTTAAGATTTTACTTGCTGCCAAAATGCAAGAATTTAGAGGGAAGTTCCATCCTTTGATCTGCAGTATTTATGTCTTTCCAGCTGTCATTACTAAACTTAGAAAGGTACCAGAAAAGAAAACTGTCTTAGCAGTTTAAACACAACTGTTGAGAATTTTTGAATGTCATATTATTAACTCGAAGTAATTTTCAAATTGCATAGCAAATAAGCCTATTTCTGTATGAACTGGAACAGAAATGAGTAATGCAACTTCAGGTTTTAATCCAGTGTGGCAGCTTGATAATTCTTTATAGGTGCTTATAAGATGCCACTTACTGTTTTCACTGCTCAGGTTAATGATCTAACTCTTTTTCTTCTAGCAAACAGTGCCCCTTACAATGTGGATCCAACTTTATTATTCCTTTCTTATTGGGGAATGTATGAAGGTGGAAAGGGAAAAGGATTATGTATGTTAAGGAATCCTTCACACAATATGCTTGTGCAAATCAGCTGTTAAAAAAAACTTCACCTCAACCCCCCCAGAAAAAACAAGTTCTAAACAAGGATTAAAACCTTTTTAGCTCCCTACTCTGGAGCATCTACAAGCCTACAATTCTACATTCTGAATTTGTCTTGCATGGTGTATTTTGATTGCCCCAAAAGTCAGTAGCAATTTGCTTTGTTGATCTTTTCGTGCCCCAAAGCAAGGGTCTGACAGTATATTTTTCACAATTAGCACTGTACAAATGAAACCAAATGTGGTAATGAGTACAGCAGCACAGTGCAACAACAGATGAATCAGCAGGCTGTTTATCCTGGAAGAATCTTTCAATTTCATTGCATGTTAGTTTGGCGTGAGGCGCAGCAAACAGACGAGTGGGCAGCCCCTGGGGCAAAGCGCCTCCGGTTAACGCACAACACGAATAACCTGAGCCTAACCTGAGCCGTGCTCCTGGCTGCAGCAGGACCGTGGTGGAGGGCTGTGACCTTGGTACTGCAAGCAGCATTTCTCTAATGCAGAAATCATTTTTCCTCTAACCTGTAGCACAGCTCCATGGATGTCTGGCCAGCATTTACAAAGCCTCTTCGGAGTAGAGAATAGAACGCAATTTTTAAAACCCACAATCTACAGTGCTTATAGTTCCACAACAAAGCTGCCTGGAAGGAAGCTTGAAGCAGATGTGTGGGTTATGTCCCTGCAGGAAAGATCTGCACAGTTTATGGCTGTTGCCATCAGTTTTATCCTTCTTCTTGGCCATCCTTCTTGCTGGGGTCTTTCTAATGGATGAATCCAATTAAAAGGTGATAATGTAGGGTTAGGTTATTAAAGGAATTTGATTCTTCTGCTAGATGTTATGGCCACAGCTGTTACAGCCACAAAACTGTGGCTGAAATTAATCACATTCACACTTAAGGGTTGTGGATGATTTTGGCTGCAAAACACAGCTTCAGAGGTTGTACAGGACAGAGACAGTTTGCCATTAGGTGCCAGTTCAGTCAGTGTATGACTGGATAATGATCCAGTTTTGTTCTTGCTACTGCTAGTGGGTTTCTTCTTTGATTGCTTCCTGTCTTTGTAGGCTAGAGGGAGAGATTTTTGGGTCATTCAGTTTTATCTCTGATATGACCTAAGTCAAGCTTTTTAAGCCAGGAACTTCTTCTAATGAACTTATTTTGTTCTTGAGTAGCAATTATCTGCTGGAGCAGCATCAAATTTTGTTAAAGAGTTTGTATTTAGTCGTTCTCACTACCTACCATATGTTTGTCTTCTTTCTGATGGATACTTTCAAGCTCATTCATGTCTTTCCAGGCTTAAGCCACCTTCAACCAGTGGATATTCAGAGTGGGCCACAGTTTAGTACTGAACTGCTATCCCGCCATCACAGGGAACAAGAGAGCAGATGGCAAGTGTAGAATGCAAAATGCCCCTTTCTCTGCAAATGAAAACAAAATTAAGTTTCTCTTTGTGCCTTAGAAGATGAATAAAACAAAAGCTAAGAGAATTTGATATTCAAGTCATTTACAGACTTGTGTTTCCAGTCACTCTCCAGTAGCATTTGAATTCCTGTGCTGGTAAGATGGTGTTACTAGTTTCCCTGAATAGCAGAGTTTTTAGAGTTAATGGGTGCTCAGAAGCTGCAAATACTCAGGAGCATCTGTAAGCAGGTTATATCTGGAAGATATGCCACAAAAGCAATTTTTGTTGCAAAATTATCAAGTACATATACCCTGAATTATGCTGAGTAACTGAAGGAGCTGTACAAGTACTATGTGTACTTTTGTTCTGTTGATTACTTAGAGCAATTGCTTAGTGCATAGCCTTCTCCTTGTGTTTAGTTTACTAAGAGGTCATAAAGGTTTAGTGGAAAAAGATTTCCTATTTAGATACTAAATCTGAATAAAACACATAAAAAAAAATCAAGTCAATGGGTTCATTGTAAAAAAATTTCCCAACACATAGTGCATTTTGTTAATCGTATAAGAATATATCAGCCCATACAATTGTGGGGGCTTTCCTATACTTCCTGCTTGCTTTTTGACAGGTACTTCCAATGAAACCAATTATAGTGTGACAAAGATGAGTCTTGAAGCCATTAAAAATAAGACACAAGAAGAAACAGCAGGATCCAAACCTGGCTCAGTGCTATGGAAAGGGCAAAGTCATTAAGAGCCAGGAAGCTTGGTTCCAGCATGTAGACCACCCTAACAGTTTCATCTTATTTTCAGCTTATTCAGTTTACACAACCATAAAGTAATTACCAACATTCTATGTTTTAGCTTTGATATCATTTTATACTACTATCACTTCCATATTTTTCTAAGTCTATATACTTTAATAATATCAAGCACCTTAAAAGCAATTACTCATTAACTAATTATCCTTTGCAGCAGCAATACATTTAGATCATGCTAACTAAGGGTCATCCATCAAGAGACTGGACTAATGGTACATGAAATACCACCCAAAAGCCAATTTAAAAGCAGCCCTGGACTATTTTATTCCTATGAATTGCCATAAACCAACAGTTCAGGGTTCAGATAAAACCAGTGTTGTAAACTATATGCCCACTGAGTCTTTTTTGAATTGGTAGAACAAAAAGAGATGTACATATCTGTCCTAGTTTTTAAGGATGTAATTGTTAGTTCTTCGAGCTAGACTGATGGGGGAGGCCCAGTAGAAAAACTTTGAAAGCCCCAGACTTCTGCCTGCAGTCCTGCAATGTCTAATGGATAGGCTTAACATACTGTCATTACTAAGCATTCAGTTATTAAAGTATTAAATGGTAGC
The DNA here is from genome assembly GCA_013397295.1 of Polioptila caerulea. Classification (NCBI taxonomy): domain Eukaryota; kingdom Metazoa; phylum Chordata; class Aves; order Passeriformes; family Certhiidae; genus Polioptila; species Polioptila caerulea. Next base: position 418,000 of record VYXF01000609.1, on the reverse strand, counting down.
TACTTGAATGAATGTAAGATTTGAAATTCAGTATAAATCCTGAGAAGGTAGGCTAATAAGCAGACTATCCCATGTATCAAAAATCTCAGCAATATAGATATGGCTGTCTTTGGTGCTTAGGTGGAAGACATCCACAAATAGCCTGTGTCTTTAAGTCAGGGAGTCACTGCAGACAGTGAAGGAAATTCTCCAAGAGCTAGACAATAGACCCCAGTCTAACAGGACACTTGGAAGGGTGAGTGGAATGGGAGATCCTGTTTTCAGAGGTATATGTGTATTAGCAAAATATAATTAATATAATAGTAAATAAAATGTGGCTACCTATACATGACTGACATTCTTTACACTTTTCAGCTACACCCATGATAGTCTTTATAATCTTTATTAGCCAATGTGTATATATTTATCAAACATTAACTTTTAAGCAATTACAAGCAAAGTTCACAAATTTTTAAACCACTGGCATTATGTGACAAGTCTCATACAGTCTACCAGAATACAACATCATTTTAAGGAAAAAAATTAGACATACTCAGCCATCTCAGAAAGAGATGTTGAGTAATTAAGCTGAAGCTTCAGATGCTTCAATGCCTTTGAAATGAAAACACACCACTACCAGAATAGACACCTTTTAAGTTAGATCAAAACTAAATTCTTGAAAAGCCCAAGTAATGACAGGTATTTGATTCTGAAGGGAAAAGATACTGTTTCTTGGGGTAGCCTATGGCTCATGTCACATCATCGTCTGTAACTTCATATCATGTTATCTTGGTGAGCACTTCTGTGCTGCAACAGAAGCCAATGACACGTTGTAAAGTAACAGAAGTTGTAAGCAAAATCCCTTCAGGCTAAATATCTGTCATTTTTGGGAAAACAAGATAATTCCGGCAGAAATCTCTTGAATGAGAAAGAGAAAGCTGGAAAAGTCTTACTTGGACTGGAAACAATATTTTCATGTAATACTAAAAGGTACCTCTGGGTGTCTTGGAGTTTATCCCATAGCAACATAGCCAGTTGTCAAGATTAGGTTTTGTTGCAGTGCAATATCATTTATAACAATGTGCAAACAGACAAACTTTACCCATCCGAGTTTGTTCAAGCACGCTGAGGAAAAACAAACACTCTTGTTACGTGGGATTCTAAGATGTACATACTATAAATAAAGTCTCCTTTCTCCTCTGGAAGTTCCCCTTCAGGTTCAGAGCAGCACAGCAGGTGCCTGTTTGACAGGCTTCAAATAGTTCATGGTGTAGCACAAATCTATTCAATGGATCCACAGAGTGCCATGCTCCTGGGAGCAGTGCCATCTCTGTCTTTGTGACCATGGATATTTGAAAGTCAGTGCTAGACATGGTCATAACATTTTTCTGCCCCTTCAGGAATTCATATCACCAGATATGGTGAGTATAACAAATCTGTTTTAGCAATAGCAAAGGAGCTAAATACCAGAAAAGTGAGGGCTTCTTTCATGCTCATTTCTCCATGCATATCCATAGCCAGTGTCAGTGGTGTGTTTCTCATCACTTGATTACACCTGTATAGTAGAACAATTTTCTTTTATCAATCCTGATTTCAAGAGTTTGTACCAATGTCTTCATCTCTACTTAGATGACAAAACTGCTTACAACAGAGAAACCTTAGAAATAATAGCCCCTCACAGCTGCTGGGAAATCTGAGCACTCTCAGGCTGAGTGCATCTCACCAGGCAAGGAGAAGTCAACCACCCAGGGGTGCTCCCAGCTGCAGCCAGATCTGCTCTCTTACAAGGGTAAGCTTCAAGGCAGATTTTGATTAAGCCTTAAGTAGCTAAAGACACGTGATAAAAACCTCAACAGACGGCCTAGGACCTTGTTTTAAGGCTTGTCTTACCCTTGAAATAAAGTTGTTAAGATGTGGGTGCCACAAGACTTTGAATACCCCCCAAAGACTTGGAGGCTGCCACTTCCCTTGTCTGGCACACTGCTGCCACTGAGGAAAGGAAAAAGCTCTACCTCTGAGTTACAGCCCAGCTGTTTGGCTGCACCAGGCTGACACATGACAGACAACTAATGTAAGAAATTCTTTCAGTTTCTGCACAAAATTTGAGTTTTCTTTAAAGGTGACTTGAAAATGGGAATCATTCTGGTCTTTGTGAAATCCATCCTTGGACCAGACACTTGATCTGAGATGCCAAATAACCTGGGAATTTCTAATGAATTATAATTGTGATTTCTCCTTTTTTCTCAGATTTTATGACCTAGTTTCATCTTTTCTCTCCAAATGTATTCATCCTGCCTTGCTGCACTTGCACTCTCTGTGACTTCACTTTCTTTTTTCAGGCAGTTTGGTCTATATGACCCCAAAATATTCTTTTCCTCTTCCAGCTGCTGTATGTGTAAGCCTGGCTTTTCCCAAAGACAGGCTTCACCTCCATCCGCTCAAGCTGTCAACGTGCCAGGGCCAGCTCTGAAACACAACTACCAATAACACTGGAAGTGGTTCAGATTTGCCATTTACTTGAAGAGAAATGAGAACAGTCCATTTTGTCTGGGCTTGTCATCTGGAGACTATGGGTTTGTCCTGTGGATACATTTGGGGAGCAAATTAAATTTCATTTACTTGATCATGCTGACAAAGAGGAATGTCATCCTTTGTCAGCCTGATAACCTGTATTTAATCTGATGTCCTTTTCCTGTGTTCTGGAGGTTGAGAAGACCACAGCTGTAGACGTGAGCAGTACTTCTGTCTCAACTGCCTCCTGTTCTAACACACTGGAAACTCCAGAACAGTGAAAATGTCTGCAGTTTCTAAAATGTATGGTGAGGGTAGAGATTGCTTATAGTAATATTCCCTGAGTTCACAGCAGCCCTGTCAAATCACCCCTGCTAAGCATGAGACATGCTACCTGGACACCCTCCAGCCCCATCTCCTCCACAGTGCACATCCACTGCAGCAGAGCAGCTGCCCAGCCAGGGAGCCCCCACAACCCCCACGAGCAATGGACACCGGGGCTTCAACATGTGCTTCAGATTTACAGCCATGGGGCAATATTTTCCACAGGGTGTATTGGTATATGTGACTTACACAGGATTCCCCAGGCTTCTTCCATGTCTGGTAAGGCCACGGCATCCATTCCATTTTCTGTTTGACAGCTCTCATGTCTCCTTACATTGTGGCATATTGTCTCTGTGATTTTATCCTTTTCATCACCCTTCTCCCTAATGTTGGACTGTCCAAAAGGAACAGGAGCTAAGGCATTGTACAGGGTGCAGTTAAGCACAGTAGCCTTTGAACATGATAACAGGATGTGAAGCAGGGCTGTGTGAGCTCAGTGATACAATCACAGCCACTGAGCTGCTGGGGGAGGAATGTTCATCCAAACTGCTTGATGCTTCTCCAGAGGAGGCACAAATATTACCGAGGGTCAGTGAGGACTCCTGAACCTCAAAGAGCTGTGTGAGGCTCCCCTAACAAGTTTTAGTCCCATTTAATAAAGAATATCAGGGGGTAATCACATGTTGGGATCACAAAATTTGGTCTAGTCATTAGAATAGAGACGAAAGGCAAGGAGGACATCTGAGGCCTAGCTAGTGCTCCCAGCTTCAGCACATCGTGCTTTTCTATGTCTCCATTTCCATATGTGTAAAATAAGTCTAATGGAATTGTTGCTGCTATTATAGTTATTATAAATTAATGCATTTTTTTTTCAGCTGACCCCATTTTTCAATGCTTGCACTCAGTGACCACAGAGGTTTTCCCATGAATAGTCTTCCCTAAGCAATGGTGAGAGGCAGTGTGCAGGGGGATGACAGGACAGAATTCTTAAAGGATTTTGTCTTTGATTTCCCTCAGTAACACTCACAAGCACTGAGAATAAAATCTGCGCATGAAGCTGCAGTGCTGCAGGCACACTGGGCTCACAGAGCTTCTTCTCCTCTTGGACAAAAGCAACATCTTCCCTCGCCTGCTGTCACCTCCCATTAATGTCAGCAAAGTTCACTTGCTGCAGCTTTTGGAAGTGCAAACCTAATGTGCTCTTGAGGAGGGAAATGAGGCCATTTATTTGTCTAATAAGATAATGCTAACACCACAAATGGCAAGTCAGGGTTCAGAAAATAGCATTTCTTTTTGAATCGTGCAGGAGGTCCTCTTCATTTTATTTATTCACAGGGCCTGAATCAACAGCTGCCCAGACACAGATATTTAACAAGAGCAAACCCAAAGGAGATTGCTCACCCTGGGCTCCAGATACAAATAGAGAAGAAAGAAGAAAATGTCAAATCTGCATAAACCCTGTATGGCTCCCTGGTGGGTATAAAATATCTCTTTTGAATACCATCTTGTAATTCCAAAAAGTTGAGGTAACCTTTTCTTATTTTCAGCAAATATTTCCCTAATCTTAATGTCATGTTTCACTTGCTCAAATTACTACCAAATCCAAAACCCATGCCTCATTCTGTTGTTCAGATCTCACGTCCATTCTATTTATTAAAAAAAAAATTAATGTTTTCTTGCAATATCTTTAGTACAAAATACAGAATATATAGTCTATTGTTGACTCTGAAAATATGTAGTGTAGGATGCCAAAATAATTGCTAGTGGGGTAAAAAAACTTATAAGAAGTGATTGTAAATGAGGAATCCTGATAAAATAAATAAGATTGTTGCTAGAAAATGAGAAACAAATAATGGAAAAGAGCATACTGCCCCAGAGGTAAGATGTGTTCCCTAGGTAATTTCCTTTCATAGGGATACAGGACTTTGTAAAGAAACAAAATAGTTTTGTGTCAAAGAAATTATTCATGTGGCTATTACTTGGCACAGGCTTCTCTTCATGCTCTCCCACACACACCCAGAGATAAGAATTGGCTGTTCACCAGATTTTGAAGAATATCTCAATATTCATTAAATCTTCAGAAAACTTTGGCTGGAGCTCAGACAGACAATGAGAGTGTACCACCTCTGGAGGAAGAGGCAGGTAACCTGAGGGGAACTACAAGGTTATTGTTAGATTACTGGGGAGAAAACTAGAAGGACCAAAGCTAAACTGGAACTTAATTTGGCCACTTCTGTTAAAGACAGAAAAAAAAGTTTCTCCAAATACATTGGTAGCAAAAATTGGCCAAGGGGCTTCTCTATTCTTTGCTGGATGCAGGGGATAGCATGGTGTCAGGGGATGAGGAAAACACTGAGGTACTTAATGCCACCTTTGCCTCAGTCTTCAATACAAACCCAGTTGTCCTCAGGATACCCTGGGGGAAGCCAGTGATGGGGAGCTCTGTGAAGCTCCCATAATCCAGGAGGAAATGGTTAGTGACCTGCTGTGCTAATTAGACACAAGTCTATGGGCCAGACAGGATTCAATGGAGGAATGAGGGAGCTGGCAAAAGAGCTTGCCAAGCCTTTCAGTCATTTACCAGCACTGCTGGTGAAAAAAAAGAAAACAACTGTGAGAAGCCCGAGTTGACTGGAACTTGGCAAATGTGATGGTCATCTATAAAAAGGGTGGAAGAAGGATCTGGGGAACGACAGGCCTGTCAGCCTGATCTCAGTGCCAGGGAAGGTTACAAAGCAGATCAACTTGAGTGCCATCGCAAAGGCATGAGCAAGACAATCAAGGGGTCAGGTCCAACCAGTATGGATTTATGAAAGACAGGTCCTGCCTGACCAACCTCATCTCCTGACAAGGGGACCCAACCAGCAGATGAGGGAAAGGCTGTGGTTGATGTGGTTTTCCTGCACTTCAGTAAAGCCTTTGACACTGTTTCCCACAGTAGTGCGCCCTCAGTCAGTTTGCAGATGACACCAAGGTGGGCAGGAGTGTTCATCTGCTGGAGGCTAGGAAGGCTCTGCAGAGGGATTTTTGAGGCTGGATTGATGGGCTGAGGACAACTGGTGAGATTCAATGAGGCAAAGTGCCAGGCTCTATATCAGGGACTGGTTTGATAGCTTGCCTGGCTAATCCTGGCCCCGACACAAGCCTCAGTACAGCTCTGCCTGCTTGGCACATTCAGCCGAGCCGGTGGGGCCCAGCGTGGCTGTGTGCCAGGTGTATCGTGACGAGGGAGGCGAAGGGAGGAGTGACTCTGGAATTTATTGAAAGCCCCCTAAGGGACTTTCTCACCTCGAAGCTCTCACCAGCCAGAGCACCGACTGGCAAGATCCAGCACCTTTTAAGGGGGGGGGGGAACAGGGGAAGGGACCAGGGGTCGACCAACCAGGGCAGCTCAGGGGATGATCTGGCTGCTGAATGATACTTTTCACAGCCAATCTCCCCGGGATAGTGGGGGATTCCCCAGGTCAGGACCTATCACCTGGGGCCCTTTCAGAGAACTTTCCGGGACCTGGGAAGGGCTCCAAAGTGACAGTCCTGCCCTCGGAGGAGGGGAGAATAGGGTCCAACCAAATACAAAGCTTGTGGGGTGCATGGGATAAACCATTAATACAAAGTTGATTATAAGGCACACCACTACAAGGCTCTGCACTTGGGTCACAGCGACTCCATGCACCACTACAGGCTGGGGGAAGAGTGACTCGAGAGCTGCTCAACAAAGGGCCTTGGGGTTTCTGGTTAAGAGCAGCTGAATGAGCCAGTATGTGCCCAGTGGCATCCTGACCTGTATCAGCAATAGTGTGGCCAGCAGTGATTGTTCCCCTGTATTTGGCACTGGTGGATCTGCCTAAGGACTACTGTGTTCATTTCTGGGCCCTGCACAACAAGACAATGAGATGCTGGATAGTGTGCCCAGAGAAGGGCACTGGAGCTGGTGAAGGGTCTAGAAAATGTTTTATGAGGAGTGGCTCAGTTCCTTATGGGGGTGTTTAGTCTGGAGGAAAGGAGGCTCAGGGGAGACCTTTCTCTATAAATATCTGACAGAAGGTTGTAGTAAGTTGGGGGATAGTCTCTTCTGTCATGTTTCAGGTGAAATAACAAGAGGAAATGACCTTAAGTTGCACTAGGAGAGGTTCAGATTAGATATTAAAAAATAATTGTCACTGAAAGTGGTTAAGCATTGGACTATGCTGCCCAGGTCACCATCTCTGGAAGTGTCCAAGAGGCCTCTGGGTGTGACATTTAAGTATGTGGTTTAGGAATTATTATGGTGTGCTGGGTTGATGGTTGAACTCAATGATCTTGAAGGTATCTTCCAACCTTGATGATTCTGTGATTCATATAATCCATTTTGTGGGGAGGTTTTGCAGCATATATAACCCTAAAGTCAATAGAAGGCTGCAGAATAAGAGCTAACAAAAAAATTCCTGAGAAAAGGATGGTGCTTTGGGGAAGGGAACTGTTTATTTAGTGCAGCTAAAACTTATGGTCAGAAAATAGAAAACGCCTTGTGAGAACTGGAGTTCATCCATCAGCAGCTGGAGTCCTGACAGCTTTTCTACTGCTGTATGAATAGCAAATCACCTGTTGTCACCATCTGGATCTCAGTTCCTGGAGGAAGCCTGCTGGCCCCAGAAGAAGGTGGGTTCATCATGCTCATCCTCTCCCTGACACTCCCTGGGCCCCTCACAGACCAATGCTGGAGACAACTTCCATGCATCTCCTGCTGAATACAGTCAGAACAAGCCTCTGCAACAGCTTAAATAGCAGCAACATGAAAAGGAAGCAACAAAATTTGACAGGGAGATTTGAAATAGAACAGGTTCTTCCTACCTGCTGCTTTATCAAGAAAGCCCACCACTTTCTGGGGAAGTGTTTTAAATGCAGAAATTCATTGCCTCTTTGAAACGTGATCTGATAATAAACACAATTTTGGGAGAAGGAAGAAAGGCTCACATTAAAGTGCAGAACCAAAAATAGCATTCTCTGCCTTCGGGATCTCACTGCTGCTCCCTGTGCAATGCAGTGAGCAGATGCAGAAGGTACCAAGCACAGAATACCTTCATCTGGGCAGGGGCAGTGATGTAAGGAAAGACTGAGATGTGTTTTTTCACAGAAAGATTGTCACTGCCTGCTAAGAAACACAGTCATAGGATACCACAGGTACACTGCAACTTGATTCAATTGCTCATGAGAAATCAAGTAAGGCTGAAAGCTGGGAAAATAAAATATCTGCTGTTTGCAAACCCAAGCAGTGCAGAGGAAAGGAGAGCAAGTCACGTTCCCCTGCATTCACAGGGCTCAGATTATCTACTCATTGCGCTTCCCAAAATACTGCTTCCCACAGCACTCTGCAATGCAGTCTACGAAAGTGGAAGTAATCTGGGCTGCACAGTTGACTTCAGCTCTGATAGAACACTTGGTTGTGTTGTGTGTAACACTCATGTTATTGTCAGTGCGCCAGTAAATGTCATTGCTTTTTCTGGGAATATACCATGTCAGAAAATCATTTGCAGTAGGATTTTAATTTTCCATTGGATTCAGCAGCAGCTGAATGCTTTCCTCAATGCATATCAGCAGATAAGGCAAGTCCATCCTTCTGCTCCCCTTCAGCACGTGGCATAACAGCTTCCAGTCTCAGCAGCTGCCGCTCCCCCACTCATGAGTTAAATCAGCATTTGTGTTATGGCCTTTTTCTGTCCTTGCTGTGCAGAACTATGATTTTCCAGGTTTCAAAAACAGTGACAGGAGTCCTCAGCATCCTGTCACAGCATTGCACTGTGAAATGTCTTTTAGGCAACTCCAAGTTTCAGGATGAGTTCAACAGCCCAGTCCCATGGAGCTAGAGGTGCTGGGTCAGTATTCCACTGAGCAAATCTGTAAACCCCACTGGACCAGAATCCAACCAAACCCAGGACAGACAGACACACAGTCCCAGCTCCAGAAGCTAAAACTTGAAAAACCAACCCAGATGCCTGCCTACCTCACTTACCTGTTGGAATGTCCTCTGGGGAGAATTCCCTGGTATTACATAATTTTTAAACACTTCACATGTCAAAGTCTTCGCTCTTTGCTTACAAAACCAACATGGCATAGTTCCTTCACCTACATGGAGTTGTGAAATGAATAATAAATGGATTTGAGTTCATTATCTGAGAGGAGCTATAGAAGTGTGACTTATTTTTAATAATGCATAAGTAATAATTTATTTAACATTTCTCTGTATTCCTCATCAGGTTCCTGAACCTGACTGCACTTTCCTGCTGTCTGCAAACTCTCTCATGAAAGCCGACAATAAGCTTCAAACTTTTTGGTTGATTTTTTTTTTAGGGTAATGAGATACTGTGTCACAGTCATTAAAGTTGTGGCACCTGTTCTGGTAAAAAATAGGATATCAAGTTTACAAGGAACTGGATATGACAAGAAATTAAAAGAATCAAACAACTACTTTGTAAACACAATTTGTTCAATCCAGTAACTAGAATTAGTCTTATTTCTCCACAGTGAGTTTATGCTGTGATGTGGCACATTTGTTTCAAGGCTATGGAGTCCAGATGGAGTAAAATAGACAATTCAAACACCGAATGCTGTGTGCTGCTCTCTCTGCAGAATCAACCTGTGTTTCAAAATGACACAAAAATACAACAAATGTTTATTTAGATGCCATTCAACTATACAGAAGGAAAATATTTTTCCAGGAGAAAAGAAATAACCATGTCCTCTCTATAATCTGCATTGCAGGGATAAGTGTCTGAAGTGAAGCAGGCACATACTTGGAGGCTGAGGCTGGTGCAAGCTGGTGGGCTTTGCCAAGTCAAGCACAGAAAGTCCTGAGTCAGCCTTGCCTCCAAAATCAAGCAACTGTAATTAGAAAGCTGTTTGAATCTATGATATTCTGGTAATCTGGAGAATTCTGTCTGCTGTAACAAGCAAGAAACATCCTGTAGAATTGGTTTCAAATGAAATCAGAGCTTGTTCTCTCATTGACAGCAAATGGCAGCCCCAAGATACCATTGGGTTTGAGGGAACTATGACTTGCTGTTTCTGACACAAGCATAGAAGAGACTGGTGGCCATCTAGGCTTTAAATCCAGGTAAGGAGAAGCATGGGTGCCATTTCTTGATTTAGCCTTCCTTGGGTTTAGCCTTCCCCTAGAAGGTGCACTCACTAGGGGTGTTTGTATCTCCATGACTTTTGCTTGGCAGCATCCAGAATATCTAAGAAGCTGCAGCTTTTAAGGGATGCAGTGCCAGAGTCCAAGAAGAAGCAGCTAAAAGAGGTTTCTGTTACCGGGGACATGTATTCAGACTGCTGTTTGCAGGAAAGGTATCTTACTATCCTCTATCAAAGGAAGCAGAAAGACACCTTACCTGGGCTTCAGCCTCCCCATTAATGCTCTGGTTAAATAGGGGAGAGGAATAAGGAGAGGAGGATAAAGGAGCACAGCCAAACTTCATGAGATTACCCAAGTTGGTGTGAGAAGCTGTTCAAAGAAATCACTTATGGAGGTTGATACAATAATGTGACAGGAGCTGCTAAGAAAATTATTGTGTCACAAATATATTGTGTGAAAGGATAATGCTTTTGAAAATATTTTGTAAGCAAGGCTTTGAAGCTTATAAATTGTTTAGAGCACAACTACAGTGCTGGAAATAGGAAAAGCAAACCACTCACTGAAGCACTGAAGAGTGCACTGGAACTCATTGGAAAGTAAGTTTTATTTATTTACCAGTAGGAGCAAAGCAATTGACAGTGTTCTGTGCAGCTTTTGACTGGGGAGGGATTTTTCTTCTGCTGGACTCAGGGAAGGCATCATTTTTGTCATTAAATCTCCAGCTTAGACGTATGAACTTTCTGCTTCTGCCTTTCATCCTCTCCCCTAAAAGGACTGCAATCACTTTTCTCTGTTTTAATACTCTTCCTTGCCTTTATCCACAGCAGGGACTTTTCACACAGCTCAGGAAGCACCATGCCGTGTTACTCAATGGGTATAGCCTTTCACACCTGCATCCTGAGTCGCAAGCTAAAGGCAAATAATAATATTGATAATTA
>VYXF01000609.1:354354-397174 GCA_013397295.1 Polioptila caerulea | reverse complement strand
TTAAGATATCAAAGTGCTCTGCCCACAAGGTGAAAAACGGAAGTGGGGATAGAAAATCTAGTCTTGGATGATCAAGCAAATATTTCAGACTCAGCAGCATCTGTAGATCTATAGATCTAGAGCAGTAGAGCTATACTGCAAATGCAAGTAACTTTTATAGCTCTTGGCATGATACTTACATTTGCAGCGATGAATAAGGGCATGTTTTCCATTGATAACTTTAATGTGGTTTCATCTCAGCTGGCAACCAAGCACCACAGGGATACTCAGTCACTACCACACCAGCAGGACTGGGGAGAGAATTAGAAGGATGAAAGCTGGAAAACTCATGGGTTGGGATGAAGACAGTTTAATAGGGAAAGCAGAAGCCACACACTCATTCAAAGCACACCAAGGAATGAATTCACTGCTTCCCATGGCCAGATGTTCAGCCATCTCCAGGAGAACAGGGCCTGGTCACATGTAATGGTGACTTGAGAAGACAAACTCCATTACTCCAAATGTCCCCCATCACCCTCCTTTTTCCCCTCACTTTATGTTCTGAGCATGACGCCATGGTCTGGAATATCCCTTTGGTCAGACTGGGTCACCTCTCCCAGCTGTGTCTCTTCCCAACCTCCCATGCACCCCCAGCTTCCTCGCCAGTGTTGCAGTAGGAGAGCAGAAAAGGCCTTGGATCTGTGTAAACCCTGCTCAACAATAAAAACATCTCTGTATTATTAGCACCATGTTCAGCCAAATCCCAAACATAGCTCCATATTAGCTACTGTGAAGAAAATTAATTCTACCCCAGTCAAAACCTGCACATTCCACTCCTTATTCCATACCATTTCCATCCTACTCAGGTCTCAGACTATTCAATACAACCCCATTAACCATCCTCACCCTTGCCATTCTTCGATAATCTACAACTTTGACAACTTTTCAGCAGCTCCCATAAGATTACTGTGAATTTCCTCAACAGAGGATGAAGTCAGGTGGAGACACAGCTCACAACTTGTATTCATTAGAGCATCTTTTCTCAATCAAGCTGTAATGCTGAATGGAATCCAGCTGTTATTATGGAAACCAGACAACAATTACTGAGGACATTCCATTGCTCCCTTGGGTGTTCACACACTCTCCCAGTTACCCGGGAGCAGCACCTGCTTCCTCAGACACAAGGACACAAACTGACACACTAGTGGGTTCAGCAAAGCTCTTGGGGTCCCTTGTTTCACTAGCTGTGTATTTAAGCCTGTAGTTTTTGTCTATTTGTATGTTTTTGTCTATTTGCATATTTTTGTCTATTTTGTATATTTGCAAATAGCAGCCACTGCCTTTTCAGATGTGCTCTGAGTTATACACCATGGTGAACCCTGGAGGCTTCAGACAGATTCAGCAGCCCTTTTGTGCCCTAAGTTGATTGGTGTATAGCCAGTCATGGTAAGAAGCTTTCCTATGTACATGCCCCCAGAGTTTCAGTGTTTTCAGGTGCTGGCAATTGAAGGTTGTCATAATCCATATGAGGAAGTAGAGATCATGTTCCTCCTGTAATCTCTACATTTCCTTGATTTTGCCTGTCTAAAATCAAAATTCTTCTGTTCTCCTAACGGAAGAAGTGTATTTTGGCAGGGAATGTAAATTGCATTTTTGTCTTTGGTTGGGCAGGCTTAAAATAACTGTCAGCCTTAGTTCTTTTGGAGACTGGATAGCGTGGGTATTTATAGTAAAACTGATTTGATGGGTTAAGACTGAAAAATTAGAATCTATATTACATTTCAAAATATTACTGTACAATTCTGAGATGCTGCCATGGAGACTGCATCATTACTCTTCTTTATATGCATGTTCAGTCACTAGGTCTCCTCAGGCTTTCAGAGAAATTCTGCCACAACCCTCTTCCAGCTTCCAACTACAAAGCTTCAATTCATTCTTCCATGTAAAATAGTCATCAGAGCCATTGTAATAGCCCAACATTAGCTCTCCAATGGCTCCACATCGTTGTTCTTCCCCTGCTCTGACCCACGGTGATCATGATTGGAAAAACACCAACTTCCTTCCATGACCTGCAGAGCACAAACTAAGGGCTGGCAGCAGGGAGCTGCATAGCGAGTCATGCATGCTGCCTAGAGAGGCAAATACATGGGGCCTGAGGACAGCAGGAGCACCCCTTTGCTGTATTTTCCAATCTTACTACAATTTCTCCAGAGTTTCCAGACTCAGAAATTTTACAGAGTCTAAAAATAACTTCATGTGATAAAGGCAAGTACAATCTTTGTTTGAAAAATATTCACCCTTGACTACTTAAACACCATCAAACAAGAATAAGATATAACATAAAAACATAGAACCTAGAAGTTACTGAAATACAAAACTATACAATAATCTAAATCAATGGGATTATGGCTCTAATACTGCTGGTGACCTCAACAGTGATCAGGTTAATCACCTACAGCTCATTATCTCAATGAGTTTCCCAAGCTTTTTATTTTTGAAAGGTACCCTCTTAGTCCAGTTTCCACAAAATTTATTTTCTGCAATGGTTTAGCATTATAGTTTAAGAAGTTAGTGTCAATATCTCAGTATCGATGGATTGCCATGAAGCTTTTGGTTTATTTTTGTAGAAGACTGTAACGGCCTAAATCAGTGGGAATGGCCTGGCACACCCTGCAGTATGCACATGCTTCCCACACTCACTGCTGGGCTCTCTCTGAAGCACTCAGCTGTGCATCAGCTCTCAACAGCCCACCACGAGCTTCTGATGCAATGGCAGTGGAGGTGCCCTGTAAGAAAACCCTGTCCTCACGCCAGCACAAAAATAACAATTTGCTATTAAATGCAGATTCTTCAGAGCATGGGTCATTTTCCCAACTGTAGGTAACAGAGGGGATTTAATAACTGCACCAGTTGTTGCCTGAGCATCCAATACAGCTCTCTGTGGTGGGGAGAGGTAGTGCTGTGTCAGTCGCTCTCAAGCTGTGTCACATCATGCCATGCAGCACACACCAATGTGACCTGGTGCAGTAGGTAATAAGATCTATGCTAAGCTACTGAATAGAAAGAGGTTATTTTAACACCTTGAACACTGTTTTCATGTTGGGCATGTTTCTAAATGCTTTTGTTGTCAAACAAAGCATTGTCTATATGTATGTTTTTTCCACAAAAAAAAATGAAGCAGCTGGCAATTACTGCCATGGCACTGGAGAGATCACCTCTCCTTGTGTGGTCAGTTGTCCAAATGCCAGTATTTATGGTTTTGCCTGGAACCCCTCGATTAGAACTGTGCCACCAAGAGAGACCTCATGAATCAACACAAGGGAAGCACAAGGCAGTCAGAGCTGCAATGTGCAATCACATGGTATCTTCCTCCTTCTTTCCCAGCCTGTAGATCTGTAGGGACAGGAGATAGGAATCCCAGTGTATTCAGTTGCATTTTGTGTATGAAAATCCCAAAGAAGCCATCTGCTACAGCACAGTTAGGAGATGGAAACCCTTGCTCTTTGGGTGTGTCTTGCATATATGTTGCTTTTGAACTAGGACTGCAGAACAAGCACCTGTAACATGCTTGAGAAGGGAAATTATGAAAATGTGGAATTATGTCCTATTTGTACATTACCACTTCCTTCAGTATAGAAATCTGTAGTACAGCATAATTCTGGAGAGGACAGAATACCTGGGCTTCCAGCTTTTGGGGATGTTGATCCTCTGCTCTGCCACTGCTGCTTTGTTTACCCAGTATCTCACTGGCACTGAACAACTTCCTCGTTCCACTGCAATGGACTTAATAAATATTTTCAGCAACCATCCACATACTTTCAGTGTCATTAACAAAACCAATACCTGAGAAAAGATTTCCTTCTAGCTGCTTCTTGGCAGAAGGAGGAGCACACTGGGTAGAATTCAGAGAATGAATGCAGTGTGGTCACGTTCCAAATACAACCACATGCACCCCAACATACTCAATGTGAAGTGCAGTTTTCATTTTTTTGGCTTTGACACACTTCTTATACAAACAGAAAAAACCTGAGCCTCTCTCATGCCCAAACACAGATGAGAAAAAGAACAAATTCTGCTTAGATGAAGTGCATTGACATGATAAACTCATTGCTGTCAGCTCTGTAACTCTGGGGACTGGGGGGGATTCCTCACTTGTACTTTTTGTCTAGAACTTACTAGTCATTCTAAACACTATACACAGTTCAGAGACTCAGCAAATTTCACAGGATATCAGCTCCAGAGCAGCTGGGAGGAAATCCACCCACAAAACTCTGGCCCAACACGTCTCCCAGCTGATGAGATGCACTAATTTCTTCTGAAACCCCAGAGGCCAGAGTAGGAGGACATCAAAGTGGACAGTGCTGCTTCAGTACTGACCCAACAGCACAAGCCCTGATGCAAATCCCATCAAATCAACTCAAGCAAAATACATGTCTGTTTATAGAAGCTACAAGGTCTATCTTATGTCCTGAACATCAGTCCCTGTCTGCAGACATGTCCANGGGCAAACCGCAGAGCGATACTTAAGCAGAGAAGTGATTGTGGAATCACTGGGATACAGCACTACTACAGATAAGTATCAAAATAATTTGCATCCTATATACGTCATTGCTAAAAAAAATGTATCCCTGTTATTTCGTTTAATACTGTCTTGCAGATGGACACAGCTGATATTTCTTCTCAGAAATATTTTTTCTCTTGGACGGTGTTGCAAGGTCAGGGAAATCATCAAACACAAGGAGCTCGGGACACGACACCTTCCTTGATTTCCTGCTACAAAGAAAGCTCTAGGCCATCTAAGAGCTCCTGCTCCTGCTAAGCTTTTGCTACTGTTGCTAGATAGTCTAAAAAAAACTATTTGTAGCTTTGAATTATGATCACCAAGAAAAAAGTGCTGCCTAAAGCTGCAGCTTTATGATGATGGGTACTGGTGCTATACTGAAGTGCTTTCCACATGCTCCAAGAAATACACTTAAACTCACCTTCTCTTTTGAGCAAGGTATAAAGAACATTCAATATTTATTGCTGGAACTTCCATTTACTTCAGTGCCTTTTTCTACCATAGCATCATACTTCAACTGTGCTGCAAAGGGAAGAGGGAGCTTTTGTGTACCAGCCATGAACTGCCCAACATAAGCACATTACTGTGCAGGTTTCACAGATACAGAATGAGCAAGACATTTTTCTCTATAACTTCAAACATCAGAAAAACTGTTCAGAATGTTTTGCTGATAAAGAAAACCTCTGTGAAATATATGTGAAAGCTGGTATGGCTTGTCCAGATTAGCACATCATGCTCAGTGTCCCTTTAGAGCACAGAAAACAACAGTCCCCGCTGCAAACCTCTTCACCTCCTGGAGAACAACAGGGCTGAAAGATGACTGCAGCCAGCTAAAGTGCAGCTAACTCCTTTTGTCTTCCTTCTTTCATGGAGAGTTTCTCTTAAAGCAGCACAGGGAGGATTCTACAATTGATCATCCTCATAAGACAGTCTTTGAAATAGGAATAATATTTTTCTTAATGTGGTTGTATAACATTGTCATGACTTGAATATTTTTGACAGTGAAATAATCTTACCTAATAAAGTGGATGCTGTGTTGACTCTTCTTTCCTTCTTTCTTCAAAGGCAGGACTGTGCATAGTACAGAGAGAAGGTATTTGCTGGTCTTCTTGCTTTTCAGAAATACTGTGCTTCAAAAGACCCATCAGTCTTGTTTGTCTCATCCTATAGGTAACTACGACACACCAGCTTAATCAGTGTTGCAAGGATGCTAGGCAAAGCAAGATCAAAGACATTAATTCAGCTCTTCAGTTGTCAGGGTGGAGTCTGATACCTGGTAGAATTCATCCCTTGCCAGAACTCATGGGTAGAAATGTGTATGAGAAAGAGAGGCTTATTGGGGCATTAGAGTTCCTGGGCAATGCCCATGGCCATCAAAATATGCCAAAAAGCACTAACCACCAAGTTTCTATGCTGTTTAGCTCTCCATCCTGGAACAAGGGTGCAGGCATGAAGACCTCAGTTAATGCCAGTTTTCCCCTAGTTTCTTTCCCTATCTATTTGACAAGTAATTTTGATATCACTTAGTCAAGTAGCAGTCAGTAATAACTGACTTTGAAGAACTTAGACACATGGCCTAGCTGTTATAATCCTACCATAGTTTCTGATTTGCTAAAGGAAGCTTATGCAGGGGTGGTTTCAGGCATACTTTTAAATATTCTAAACATTTTTATCGATGATTCATCCCATTTGCCTTGGAAAGTTGGTTTTTTTTTGCCAGAGGGCATGGTTTTAAGTTTGTTACATTATTCATCCATGTCAGTTGACAGTGCTTCCAGCCAGGTGAGTAAAGGATAAGAGCTAACTGGCATATGAACCATAATATTAAGCAGGATTATTTCAGTATGGGAAGATTCAGACATGACCTAAGCAGTAAATAGTATGTCTGAGTGTTCCTTACTTACAAGGACTTGAATGACAGTCTCAGCACATCCCATCTCTAAAGAAAAAAAGAAAAATTTTTGTTTGTCTAGAATTAATTTCCTGACCTGTCATTCAGTAATTATTCTTATTTCCATGACACTTTAGTATGACAAGAACACAAGAAAGTGTGAGTTTTGAGGTTGGTTGATAAGTATTGAATAAGAACTGTCTTATTCAAAGAATAAGAGAGAAAGAGACAAAGCTTTGGTCCAGGCACCAGAGAGGACATAAATCTTCATGAAATATAAAATTATTATTTGAATTTCCCAGCTGATTTGTTACAATCAGAGTTTGTATTTGTCCTGGAATTCCAGATGGACATTCAGATGAGGAATTAAGTCAATTCAGACCATATTTACTGCCTATACTTCCACAGAATGAAAATTATACAGGGTGATATTAAATTTTCTTTCTCTTCCCTGGTACCTTAAAAAGTGGTGCTCCCTGAAGGAAACAAGGGAAAAACATCAGTCCTGTTTGACTGAGAGGTTAACAGTCTTGCTGTTGCTGGACAATAACATGGCAGGAGAGCAAGTCCCTCAGACTCAGGGACAGGAACAACACACAGGGTCAGGGTCAGGAACAACAACACAGACCTGTAACCTTCCTAATTTCATAACTTGACTCACCCCAACAATTTTAAGTGTGGTTCAAGTAGGACTGCTTTCCTTGTCCTTGATATCTCAGAATAATTTCACAAGATGCCCCTACAAAGCTTCTTTGATTTTTCTTTTGCCATACCTTTATCAGGGCCATACCCCATGGCCTGTAGCATGAATAGCACTTCTCCATGTACCTGATTCTTAACACGTGCGCCAGCTCTAGAGCTTGAAGAACACATGCCTTCCACTTGCTTTAGTAGAAAATGTGGATAATTAAGAAGAGAATATTAAAAAGAGCCATAGTGAAAAGGGGAATCTGTACTTGGCCTCTAGCCCAGGTGGTGAGGCTGGAGCGCAGCCAATGCTATCCGGAAATCCTGAGGAAATCTGCTGGCAAACAACCAGGAATGGCCACCCTGGGATGACACATTTGGGTGCACATCTAGACATGGTGAATTGGAAACATTCATAGGTTCTTCTATATGGTTCTTATTTCTTTCATTTTCTTATCAACATAATTGCAAGGGGAAAGGGCACTCAGAGGGAAAGACTAGTTCAGCAGCACAAGGCAGAGAATCAGAGAAACACAGAATGGTTTGCTTTGGAAGACACCTCAAAAAAAAATCTAGTTCCAACCCCCCTGCCAGTAGGGGTAGGGACATCTTCCACAAGACGGGGGTAGAGACACCTTCCACAAGACCAGGTTGCTCCAAGTCCCATCCAACCTAGGGCCTTGAACACTCCCAGTGTTGGGGCACCCACAACTTCTCTGGGCAACCTGTGGCAGTGCCTCACCACCCTCATAGCAGAGAATTTCTTCCTAATAGCTTGCCTTAACCTGACATTTTTTGGTTCAAAGCCATTACCCCTTGTCCTTATCCCTACACGCCCTTGTAAAATGTCCTTCTCCATCTCTCTTTTAGGCCTCCTTAGGTACTGGAAGGTGCTATAAGGTGTCCCCATAACCTTTTCTTCTCCAGGCTGAACAATCCCAATGCTCAGCCTGTGTCCAGAGGAGAGGTGCTCAAGACCTCTCCTCACCTCTGTGGTCCTCCTCTGGACTTGCTCCAACAGAGCCAGACCCTTCCTATGTTGGGAGTCCCAAAGCTGGATACAGGTCACTCCTCAGGGTGTCCCCAGAGTGGAGTAGAGGGGGACAATAACCTGCATTGACCTGCTGGCCATGCTGCTTTTGATGTAGCCCAGGATGTGGTTGGCTTTCTGCTCTAGAGCAAGGATCAGAAGTGTTCTGACCCACAACTGTTTCACAAATTGACAGCCACAACTAAACCTGGGAGTTGAATTCCCATGCTCTAACTTATACCTCCCGAATCTCTAAGACAAGAAAACGTTTTAATGCTAGTGTGGTACATCAGACACCACTTTAAAATTGCTGGAAATGTATGTGGTCAAAATACAAGACTGTCTTTCATTGCAGACTTAAGCAAATGAGCAAGTTGCATGGTCCTCTTGCTCCTCAGTTTCTCTCCTTTCAGAGTAACTGGCAAAATCAGCATACCTTGAAGATGTTTTATAAAGATTCAACACTTCCTTTTCTTAAAACAATTTGAAATCCTGTGCTCACAGATACTAACAAGCCCTCATATATGATAATGTACTTGATTTTAAACCAGAAGACAATTTATGCTTTTTCAGAACTCTCATAGCAACACAATTCATTAGGCTAGCTAATAAATGACATGCATTTTTTAGTGTTCAAAATTTCTGAGGTGCATTCTTTTTCTTGTTTACATGAAGATATATAGTGAAATAGTCAATAACTGTTACTACATCCTCATTTTCAATTTATGATAGGGTTGTAGAAGAACTCCAGGAATAGAAATGCATCATCATCAAAAATTTTGAAACAAATAAGTTTTAAATACTTTTCTGATTCCTCCAGCTGCTACAATAGGCATTCTCCAGTGCCTTCCCAAGAGTGTGTTTTGTTGATCAGAGGGCACAGATCTTCCAACATCAGGAACTTTATAGTTCATTGAATGGGAAACAAGTGGTGAACCTGAAGTAGCATCACAGTATACATTGCAAAGGATGTTGAAAATGATCAATCACAGTCAAATTGCCCTAAACTTGAAAAAAGATTCATAAAGTATTGATTGCTACATCTCTCCACCAAATTAATTTAAATATAGTGGGGGTGTCCAACATCAGAAGGAATCACATCTATAGCTTTTCAAAACCTAAAGACCCTTAAAGTACAGATGGACAAATACCACAGTGCACCTCACAAAAACCTCTGTCCTGGCAGGCTTAGCTTTCTGATGATATATTTTGACCTCTAGCAATTTTTCACCACTGAACTATAAAAGCCTAGGAAGAGCTGGCAGAACCTTCCCTGTGCAGTAGCAGCACAACCACTGCCAACCACAATTCATTTATAAGGGCTCCCCTTCCGCTGCCCTCCTGTTACCTCCTCTATGGAAACTGAGCTGATGAGTTCATTTGCCTGTTTTTGCACCATTTTTTTCCAGGTTTGGGGCACAGAACAGCAGGGGAGAGGGCTGACAAGCAGATGTGTGGGCCTGAGCTGCTATGCCTGGGGACTGGGAAACTGGGAAGAGCTGCAAGAGGAGCTTGTCTCCTTACTTGAAGCTGTTCTTAGAGTGAAGTATATCATTCAGTGAAATGCATCATTTTTGAGAATTCCTCTGAGACATGGATTTTGATTATGGCTATAGGCAATGCACTGCTCCTTGCACTGTTCCAAGGATGTTGAAATATTAGGATATTACAAAAAAAATCTATTAGCGAACCACCCTTGGGGAGCACAGCAGAGAAACAGAAGCCCCTGGTCTGTTGCTACTGTGACCTTGGGATATGGGGCTCTCAAGATGGTCCATGCTATGTTGGGCAAGCTACAGTAGAGCTTTCTTCTGCAGCATGGAGAGGGCAATGTCAGCAAGGCAAGGTAGAAAATAAATTATATGAAGGATCTACTCTACCTCTGCAAACGTCCCCATGTTTCTCACCCCCTTCCTTTGCTCCCAGGATGCTGGCTGTCACTCAGAGCATTGGTTAAGTTAGTCATTTATCTCATGAAGGGGATTTTTGTTGATGAAAAATGTTAGACTGCAATTTTTTTATAGCTGCTTTACAGAGACATGAAGGAGCCTGAGGCATACAGTAGCTGTCATGTAACTAAGATAAAAAGAACAAACTAGAAATATTAAAAAAAAGAGGGAAAAAAAAGATAACACTTTCTTGTCTTTGTGAACCCCTGAAGTCAGAAGTTCCTAACTTCTGTTTAACAGAAGAGACAAATGATGTCTCATTATTTCTTTCTACCATCTTAGAACAGAGAAGACATTTTGCTTTCCTTATACATACACCAGCAACTTCCCATACCTAGACAGCACCTGAAATTGAATTATACAAAAGGAATTATTCCTAAAACAGCAAGACAACTAATGTATGCAGGTAAGATAGCAAAGACAGAAAGAGAGCTCGCCTAAGAAACCAGTGCTTTATTGTCAGCTCCTTCTTGTTGAGGGGCCTTAGGGCTCAGTGAAGCTTGAAAGACAGTCTGCTGAGATGAGCATGTGATAATATCTCCTCTGAGGAAAGCTCTCCCTGTTCAGAAGTACAGCAGGGTTATTCAGAAGCAGCAGATTCCTCTAGCCTCTAGCCCACACCCTCTGTATTGTTAATATGGCCAAGAGCAATATATGCACCACTTGACAAGACAGAGAGATTATTTAATTATTTATGCACAGTTACATCCTACAGACATTAGGTCTGCATTTAGATTCAGCCTTCTTACATATCAGCACCTTGAAGGTGTACTTATTGCCTTTGATTCATGATACAGACACTTAATTTGCAAAAAACCCCAAACCCTTTGGAATATTCAGTCATTGACTGTTTTTCCATGCATTGCCCTGTCCTGTGTGTCTGGATCAGTATAAAAGTTCGCTCTCAGAGTAATAGTCTTATCAAGCTTGCAAAAAAACCCCACCTGTATTTCTCTAAAGCCCTCATTGACTCCTGTGCAGTTCAACAACACTGAGACACTCAATGGCCCATTTTTTGCAGTGGTTTTCTCCACCTCTCATCTTCTGACAACTTCATCACAAATGGTGTTTCATAGTGAGTATGAATGTTTCCCTCATTCTTGGTGTTTCTCAGTGTGGTAATTCTCACAGAAGATGAAAAATTTCCAGTGAAACCAGATATTTTTCATCTAAAGCTGACACAGAAACAGAAGCTGCTAAGAAACTGCATCATTGCAATGAAAATAAACCCTCTGTCAAATCAAATAAATTAAGCAGAAGATGCAAAGCCATTAGCAATACTGGATTTTGTGCAGATTTCTAGCTAACCCCAAGACATTTTGCTTACTGCAGCTGTAGCTCCACTTATTAGGAAAGGGCCATGTTTCATACTCTATGAATAACCTTGGTTCAATGGTCTTGGTTTTTTATCACTATGAGAATTGATGAGTTTTAAATATAAATACTAACAATTAGTCAATGAGCAGGTTCTTCTAATTAAGGCTGCCGAGTCAAAGGTCTTTTGGGGAAATTGTATAAACATTGAACATACATGGACAAGATAGATAATTCTGCAGCATACACCTTCTGTGCAAAACACTTTTCTGCTACACCATTTTAAGGCTCCATGTGATAGAATCCATGTGGTCTCAGGTCTCATTCCCCAGAAAATTGCCCCATGTTGTTCTTTTTTAACTCTAACTGTAGATGAGGGGCAGAAATATTTCCACTTAGGGTTTTTATTGTTATTTTGGTGAGCCATAATTAGGCTGTCACTCATTCCGATCCATCTGGCAATCTGAATATCCGTGTTCATTATGGGAAGGAGTGATTGCAATTTGTTCCAAGTAACTGCTGTTTGAATTAACCCAGATGACAGATAAATGCAGATTTCCTCTGCTTCAGAGGCCTTAGGGGAGGTTTAGAGTGCAGAGGCTGTTTTTGGAGATACTTCTCTACACTTAGCAGAGAAGGCGCAGTCGTCTAATGGGTACATTCCACAAACACTCACTGCTAATTCAGTATCAGCTGAAGGGTGTATCTACTCTAGTCTTTAAGTTCAGATCAGGAGGACACTTTGGAAGGGAACTCGTAGTAATGCTCCCTTTACTGTGGTTTTGGTCACACCAGAAATTTGTCTTGGCACACACAACCTGGGATCTAGAAGATCAGTGGATGAGCCACCAATACTAACTCAGTTCTCAAATCTGATCTAGAAATAGAGTGAAGTGAAATCCCCTGAAAGGTGTAAATTGTGTTCAGCTGGTCCACAGCACCAGTGTTTTTGTTCTAGACTTCCATTCTCATCATGCTTCACTATTTGGTAAGGCAATCATTCAAAAATGCTAGGTCATTTGAAAAAAAACATTCACAGAAAAAGCACTAGATCAATCTGACAGCTGATGTGCTTACCTACACCTGATTCCTTCTGCCATGAGCACAAAGATAATTTCTAGCTATGAAAGTCTTAGCTATCACCAAATATACTAGAGGGAGTTTATCAGTTTTAAAACACTTTCCCCTTATCTTTTCCCTGAAGGAAGAGCCAAAACCTTAAACAGAGCATAATATGAAGGCTATTTTAAAACAAAAGGTTCATATAGATTACTTCACCAGACATGCTGTTTGAGTAAATAATCAGTTCTCATTCTGAGAAAAGCCTGGTCATAATGATTTCCAAGAAGCTATACTGCATTATGCCTTGATTCACAGGATGATAATTATTATAAAAATCCTGCAGCACTCAATGGGTTTTGTTGCTTGCCATCACACACAAAGCCAATGGCTGAACAAGTAGCAGAGCAGAGAAATTTTGACAAGAGTTCTTGACTGTTTTAACCATAAATGTTATTTTTTAAAGTCACTAGCTAATTAAAATAAAACCAAAAACCCAAGAAAACACCTCTAACCACTCATGCTTTAAAACCTTTCCTTAAATTATTCAGAAATTAGTGGGGGAAAGAAGATAACTGATCACATTCTGGTTCAAATCACTCTCTGCCCTGTTACTTTTCTTCCCATTTCTTACAGAATCATACGAGTATCTAGCAGGATTCACCTTCCTCTCTGTCAGCACTACACCTTCATTCCAGATGGCTGCTCTGGTTTCAGTCCTGTAGCATATATTATTTGACAGAGTTCTGGGCCTCCACAGCACAGACAGTCTAGCACTGGGAATGAAGCACGGTGGGTGTGTTCCTCCATTTTCCCAAGGAAAAAAAAAAAATCTTCATTTTAGTAGGTTTTATCAAAGGACTCCTTCTCTTGAAAGCGCTTTCTAACATGAATGAGTTCAAAGACTGTTTGAAGACACTGCTGTGTCACTATCAATTACCTGTGGAGCTCAACTAGGACAGGAGAAGCACCTGAGGTGCCAAAATGGATAGGTTTGTTATGATCTCCCATTATCTCATTACAGTGAATTAATAAAACAGTAACTTGAACCAAGCAGAGCACTATATCAGTAACTGGTCTTGATACACCCTTCTTTTAAACAAGTACATTTAAGAGCAGGGATTGCAGTATGATGAGAAATGATGCTCTCAATTTATTATCACATGACACTGAATTTTGCATTCAGATATCTGGGCACAATTCTCCTGCTACCCAGAATTCAGGCTCGGCCTCATTAAACTCAAGGGGCAATGTACCAGACTACAAGGAAAGTATTTCAGCATTACTGATTGTTTTCTCTCTCTTAGCTTTGTTGTTCCTCTCCCTTGCCTTCTTGCCCTGCAAAGAGCTTTGACTCAGCTGCAGAAAGACAAGTGGTTACCTTGGAAAGCGTGTACATCTGGGAGGGTTTTGTCCATGCAATGTCAAGTACTGCTGCAGGAGCTGCTGCTGACACCGAGCTACTGCAACCTCTGCTCATTGGGCTTGAAAAACTCAACCTCACACTCCAATGGAGAGATAATTTGTGTCATTTAAACAACCTCATCCTTCACTGCTTACGCTGCAGGGACTGAGATAAGAGTTTCCATGGTGCAGAGCAGCTCTGCGCATGCCTCAGTGAAATCAGAAACACCCCCTCTTTTCCCTGTTGGGCAAGTCCCACTCTGCAGCTGTACCTGCTGATCCATTAGAACATTGCCTCAGATCTTCACAGATTTCTTTTCAGGTGCATATATTTTTTTTCTTTCTTTTTTTTCCTGCAGAACAGAAGGAAGTGGGTTTAATACGGAACTTAGGACAAGTATATTGTAATTAGTACAGTGAATTATGCTGATGGGGAAAGTGACAATGATGGGGGGAAAAATTAATGAGAAATGTTTATATCGATGGAAAACTTTCCTGTTAGCCAAAATGACATGTTTCCAAGACTGGAGGGGAACCAAAGGAAAATATGAGCTACCTGGTCCAGCATGACCTCTCTTTCCATAAGCTCTTAGCACCAGTTTCTGCACTGTTTCCTCAGGGACCAAACAGATGAAGAAAACTGACCCAAAATGCCACTGAATGAATGCAATCCATTTCTGGTATTACAGAAAAATGCAATTAAAAACCAAAACCCCATAATTTGATCAAATGAGCATGAGCAAATATTCTTTGTTCACCGCAGGAAACAAATGGAATGATACCTCACAAAATCAACAACCATTTGATTCAGGAAACACATCTATTGCTTTGATTCTGCCCAAGACTACTTGGGCAGCTCTCTGTAAAGACCTGAATGTGGCAGAACATGGCATTTCCATAGGTTTATGAAGACAAAAAGGAAATCCTCCAGTAAGAAACCTAAGAGGACAAGGTTGCTGTGCCCCTTAAATATCAGTCTGTTTAAAAGAGGAACTCAAGGAACCGAATGGTGCATGAGGCTGACTGTGCCTCAGAGAGCCAGGCTGTAGATGGACATGCTTTTCTCTAGACCTGCTCTGCACAGCATTAGTGTACCAAGTGGTAAATCAGAGTCTTGCCTACGTTACACCCATGACATCATCACTCATCACTGCTTGTGAAACCGCTCCTCTGGGAGGTTTTTTTTCCCAGAATTTCCAGCAAAGAAGCAGCTTCAAAACATTAAAGTCCATCAGTGTGCAGGGGAGAAATCATTGCACATGAGGACATTTTGCTGTGAATCGTGCTCTTTGTGTGGGAGAGAGAAGTAAAGATTAAAGAAAGGTTTGAGGCATTTTTCTCCACAGTATTGCACCTGGGAAATTTCCAGAGAGAAATAAACCATGAGCTCTAGGAGACAGACTGAAAGCTTCTCAATGACAAAAATGAAATGTTACATTCCGCTCCACTAAAAAAATGACACCATATTTGAAGAAAGGCAGAATATATATCTAGTCAGAATGAAGTTAGGGCCTGACTAAAGGATAAATTTGTCTTGTAGATTTTGTGGCTTTGTACTGCTATCATCACATTTCATCTTCAGCAAAAACATAGAAAATACTACCTTTGATTCCAGTCCTAAAAAAGATCTAAAGTTTTTGAGCCATGTTTTTCCAGTAATTTATATTACAGTATCTGCAGATTTTAAACACTGTTCATTAGACATACAGTTCCACAAAATGTTCTTTTTTTCAGACAAACTAATACTTCAGCTGCCTCATAAAATCTTCTCTTTTAGGATTTCTAGTGGAAATATTTCCTTTTTTATCACAATGATGTCACAGATTAGTGAGGGTGGCTACTTTCTCCCACCCCCGTTATCCAAGATTTTGTTGTATGTGTTTAGTTTCATTTTTCACCCTCCACTTTCAAAGTTAACTCAGCTGTGGATGAAGACATATCCTATTAGCTCTATCCCTTTGGGGAATGCCTATAACAGCTGCAGCTGTCATTTCATTTCTCCTTAATACCCTTGTGTCCTAGAATACAAATAAAACAAATGTTAGTATCTTGTCCCCTGCACACCCCACATACTATTTTTTTTAAACATAATGTACAGCTACACAAAATGTCCCTGATAAGACATTGTTAGTCACTTGCAATGAAGCCATTAGAATAACAGTTTGTGCCTCCATAATCCATCCTGGAATAATGCAATTCTACACTGAATACTGATAAATGATCCGAGATCTCATAAGCCGTCTTAACTCTGAACAGTGAAATACAAAAATACTGCAGAAACCATGGCAGCTGACAGGTGGAGTAATTAGAAAAATGCATGCAAATCCAGCAGCAAATGACACTGCATAAAGTAAAGGAGTTTACAGATAATGACTTGTACTGATGCACAGTCCCATATTCTGAAAAGAAAATGTCTAACGTTTACATAGATGACAAGTAAAACACTAATATATTTGGATTTGGATATCTTTTGTCCTGCCCTGAACTCAGACTTGGGAGATAGACTTAAAAACCTAATAATAGCAGTCCCATATCTTGCTTATACTTAACATTTTGACATGCCAGTTTATGTATTTAAAATTCAGCTAAGGATAAGAATACAGCCTTTCACCAGCACTGAATTTCCATCTGCAAGATACCTTTACTGAGTGAAACAAGATTGTGTCTTGTTCCTGTGCAGTGAAGTAGCAATATAAAATTTGGAGTCTTTGGCTGATATTGTCTCAGATTTGCTACTTGCCTCTCCTCCCTAGCAGTGGTACACGACACCAGAAAAGGAGCTGATGGTAACCAGTACACTAGCAGGGAATGTAAAGGCACACTCAGTGAAGGGGTTCAGACACATGCCTGCAAAAACTGAGTTCAGTGAGCTACATTTCCTCTGCTGCAAATGGAGATGTAGACTGGGAGTGAAGACTGGCATTCACAACCAAGCATTCCTGAAGAGAAAGGGTGAGGAGGAAGAACAGCCAAGTCCAGCTGAGAGGACAGGTCTTGAACCACATCCTGCATAAGAATGCACCAAACCCACTGTGTGCAGTACCAAACACCATCCATCCCTTGGCACGACTGTGGCAAGGGTTCTGTTTCTATAGCACCTTCAGCCCAAGTGCAATGAATGTTGTGCAATGTATTTTTGTAATATGGAAATAAAGGAAAGTTATCATTCTCAAACTACAGCTAAGGACACCCTGACAAGGAAAAGTGCTGTTCTACAGTGTGTCCTAAAGTGAACATATTTAGCCTCTGGCAAAACCAGGAGTGGGAGCAGTCTTAAAGGTTCAGCAAATCAAAAAGTTTCAGCAAAAAAGCACAGTTCCTACTGCAAGGCATGGAACAGTGACTTAAAAAGGAGAGAAGCAGAGGTCTATCAATTATCTTCCACTAAAAGTATATTTGTATTATATGGAAATTCCAGATCAAAAATCTAGCCTCTTTCAACTGCTTTGAAACTATGGTACTAATTATAATACTCTTTCTCCAATTGTATCAGTACTTTTCTTGAACCTGATTTTAAAAGTGTACAAGATAGTTTTAGTAGAAACCGACTATAAATCAATATTATGATTAATGTTAAGTCCACTCAAAACTGCAAATTAAGACTCCATTAACATTTCTTTCTTTCATTCAAGTAATTTTTACCTTGCAAACTGGTATAACTGGCAGCATCAGCAGCAATCTCAAACATAGGTACCTCCCTGCACTTACTAAATCTGTACAAATTACATAATAAGGACAGCCCATGTTTTCAGCCATTCCCTGGGCTGCATCTACATGCCAAGTGAACCTGCTAGTTTTGGCCAGATTTCTATGGCTACAACCACAGCCCAGCCAAGAGGGTGATGCTGGTGATTATACAAGATCATCCAGTCATGGAGCCAGACTGTAAGAAACACATTCTACCTTCAAGAAAGGACTTCAAATCTCAGATTCAGGAACTGGGTAATTATTTATGCAAAGTGAAGTGGGTCTGTCAGAGGCTTACCTCAACAGAGAGGAGGAAAACCAGAAAACAGGGGTTTGATCCTGCTGGAAAGGGTAGAACTCAATCTGAGTTTCCAGAATCTTGGCAGAAAATACTCACTGCACAGTTACTGGCTTAAAGGCTTAAGTCTCCAAGATTGCAATGGTAATTCAGCACATTTTTCAGTCAAGCATATCCACAAAATGTATTTCATTGAAGATTCAGTGGAACATCCCATGTAGAAATCCAACTGTGGTTTCAATGTGAAACAATTCCATTTCTAAATGTCATAGTCCCATTTGTTTGGTCCATTTTCATGGATTTACATGGTGACTGAGATGTAAATAATCACTTGGTCATTCAACATTCAAATGAACTGCAAAGCTTTCTTAAAGAGGAATTTTGCAACAAGAATAAATAGGCAGATAAACCAGAATTGTTATGTCTTTATCTTATAGAATATACCAGACACCTAAAAATGTAGACCAAAGGAAAAAAGTAATCATTTTCAGCCACTGCCTTGAAGGATATTCTTTCTAATCTGCTAACAAAGGAGCTCTATTGTTCCTTGGGTTTGCAGAATTCTTCTGGGTATCATAACAGATCAATCTCAGAAACACAACCCTAAATTTTACATTAAATGAGGATATGGCATCATTTCCACTCTTGGTTGTGCTGATAGTATCCATCCACAATAAGCAAAGTGATTCCCAAAGAGAACAGAAGGCAGAGAGCTTGCAATGAGAAACATGCAGAAAACACAGATGAAAACAAGAAATAGATGGGCAATGTGTATGGTGAAATATGCTTGGGTCTCAAGCAATGATGTATCATGTACTTGAGAAATGACATATGGCACTTGCCTACAACCCTGGCTGGCTAAATGCCCAGTGCAATGTGGATTATACATAATTGCTTCACACCACTGAAAAGCCCCTTCTGCACATTATAAACATATTCATATTAACTTCTTACTAATGAGACAGGAGACAGTGAAAAGAAAAAATAATTTCAGAGAGGAGTACCATGGGTTGCAGTGCAAATGGTGCAACATTTTATGCAATATATTACATTTTCTGTCTACATAGAATATCTTGAGACATGTCCAAATAAGAGTTTCTAGTTTCATGTTCTCCATACAAATATGTATTATCAAATAAACAAAAATCCCTTCTATACATTGTGCAGGACCAAGTGACTGTTAAAATATTTCTTAGTGGATACAAGACAAGACCCCATGGCACCTGTGCAGGCCCACACAACAGCCTTCCTCAAGTTCTCCTCAGTGTGAAAAGAAAGAAACAGCTCAGTATAGCTATCTTATCAATTTAAACCAGAGCTGCTGAAGAAAAAAAAAAAATAAAAAAGAAAAACCCTGTCACTCCCTACTTACTGATTTTTATTTCATTTTCCAAAGTAATCTATTCAGAGCTACTTACTCTGCAGAGGGCTGCAGCCATCTGCCAGCCTCGAGCTCCAGTCAGAGGACTCCTGTCCATCTCTCCTAAGCTAATTATGGGCCAGGCACACTTGAACTCCATTTTATGTTACAAGCCTCTGTCCAGGATACGTTCATCGTGTGTAAAGTTTCAAAGATTTCCTTCAATGGCTTCAGGAACGTTGTGTAGCTCCAGCAGCAGCAGGATGCAAGCTCTCAGCTCTGCTTGTTTACTGAAAAACACTTCCATCATTTCCTCCCAACACCACCACTTCCTTACCTATAATTATGCTATTCAGTTCTTACTATAAAGTGCTAGAATTATAGAAACAGCTCATTTGAAATGTGCAGACTGTTTGCTTGTAAAACATTTGGCTCTGCCCTTGCAGGAATAAAGCTGTTTTATGCTCTAAATAAGGAGTAGGTTACAATGCCACATGGCAGCTCATTATCACTGCATGACACTAGCTATAATAAAATGCACATGCCCCATGAGTTAACTCCAAAATGGATTGGGCTGCAATTCCCTGACACTCCCATTTCTACGGCTCAACTTGTGTTTGTGAGACATGCAGCAGGATGGAAGGAGGGGTAGGACAGATGTCTGCCACTTGTCAAAAGGAACCAATGGCAGGAAGGTCACTGGATTTTCATCCAAATATCTTCATTTGCTTTCATGAACCACATCCTCTGACTTTCATTATATATTCACTTGCAGCCTTTGCTGCTTTTCTGCCATTCCTGGTATACATCTGGGTGGTGTCAGGGCCCATAAATCTGCCTGAGTACTGCCAACTGTTACCCATATGAATTCCAAAAACCAACATCACTGGATTTTGAAGCATCAGAAAAATAATCTGATCCTATTTCCAGAAACGTCTACCTAATTTCTGTCATGGATATCAAGGGGAACAAATCACCTGGGGAAGCCAATAATAGTTTCGTAAATATGCATGCATTTGAATACACCTTTTTTAAAAAGGAAGTCTCAGTTCCTTACTGCCATCTTATTGTGACTTTAAAAAAACTAAAAAGATGATTATAAATTTTTTTACATCTTTGACTAACAGGGTATCTTTGATTGAATTCCCACTGCTTAATATGGAAACCAACAACTTTTCAAATCCCATTCTGCAGACAAAGAAACTGAGGTGCAAAGCTGGTCAACTTTATCATGTGTATTTAACTTCTAAAATTCCTCAAGATTTACTCATTACACTCTTGAGACTTTGGCCCTTTGTTAAATTTTACATTATTTTTTCTTTCAACATCTTCAGAAATATTTTGAGTTTTTTTAATTAGTTCTTGCACAGAAACAATCTCACAAATGCACCAGTGGATCTGCATCTGATTAATTCATTTCCCAAATGTCCATGAGCAGCAGGCACTGAACAAGAGATGATAAACAAAACTTTCCATCAATGGACCAAATTTACTTGATGTATTAAAATACTTTATAAATACGGACAAGTAAAATGTTCCTCTTTTTAGAGGTGGAGAAATTAAGGCACAAAAAGATTTTAAAAAATCAGACAAACAAACAGCAAAATGTGGATGAAAGCCCAGACTTCCTGATTTTCATCCCGTTAGTCATTCAATGTACTAAGTCAGAACAGCCAGACAGAATTCTGATCTGGCTCTTGAAATTCAATACATATGCAGAAGCATTTGAAATTTTCAGGCCTTTTTAATAAATTTGAATAAAAATGTAGCATGAGAAATCTACCTTTTATAGTGATACACCTAATATTGCTCTCTGTTACAGACCACATTTGAGAATTTCTGTCAGTGTTATGTCAAGTGAACAAAGAGTGAGGGCCATTTTAAGCAGTGCACACCATGCTGTGAGGCTTTTAAGCCATGACTTACCTCTTTATTCTTCAAAGCCATTTTAATTTTTTTTCCAATGAAGGGTGAAGAAAACAGATGGGTTGGGCAGGTGAGTGACTGCTGCTGGTTCTAGCTTCACTTGTCATTGAAAGACCCAATTATCTGAATTTTGAGCAGAACTGTGAGAAATGGGGATGGCTGCTTTTGTGTGGGAAGGACTTACTGGTCTCAGTTTGTATCAGACCAGCAGATGTTTGACTGCTTCCTTTACACTAATTCTGTGAACCTCTGCCATTTTGAGGAACAGAACATAATGGACAAGACAACATTGAGAGTTTTTAATCAAGGACACTCCAAATGTCCAGAGGATGTTCAAGAGGATTAATGATCAGCACAAAGCCCACTTGCTGTATCTTGCCCATAGGCACTTCATATTCCAAAAATCTTGGTTAAAGGGTAAAAAACATAGAAATCTAAGAAGTCTTTTCCCATGCTTGCCTGTTGTTGCAAGTGCTTATAAAACTTTATTTCTTTATGGCCAATTAATATGCAAGCAGCAGCTGAATGTGAGTCCTGTTCATGCTTTCTCGCTCTACATTTGGTATTATAGCTGTACAAAAAGCAGTTGGCTGCTGTATTTTCAAAATTCTCTTAACCTAACACAACTCTGGGACATTGAGAAAAATTCTAGGAAATAGTTAGGTCTCAATTACTCATAAAATGGGATAAAATGTCACCCAAAAACTTACAAAAACCCAAGACCATCAGTAACTCCAGCTGTTCCCTCCCTGTCAGCAGAAGCCTGACGTGTCTCACTCCAGGATGCCCCTGAGGGATTAAAAGTTAAAACATTTGTTGATGTCATATACTAAGGAAAAACATAAATTAAAGATCACCAAAGTAAAAAATGCATGGAGAAATGGTTGGAGGATTTGAAATAAGGCATTGACATATTTTATAGGTATTCAAATTAAGACTAGAGCCAGCCCCACAGGACAAACAGTTTTTTCATCCTACAGGGAGCTCTGTCTGCATATAATGAGTGAAAGGGGATTCCCAAATCTGCTTTATGCTGACCTTTCTGGTAAAAAGAAATACCCAGTTGCATTTCACATTTTTTAAAGAAAACCCAGTGTGAGCTGGGACTGACAGCAGACAGTGGGGTGCAGCCATAGCTGACATCTCCCTGTGCTGTGGGGTGTCCTGGGGCAGCAGGGCAGAGCCTGGCAGCCCAGGCTGATCCCACTGCCCCAGACAGAGGCAGGACACCGGGCACACCAGGAGCAGCTCTGGCTCAGCAGGACTCATGGCTGAGCAGAGCAGGGTTGTGGCATCACTGGGACAGGGACTGATGGCCCCAGGGGCTGACATGGGCTATGGTGGGATGAGTGGGACCTCAAATTGGGTAGAGTGGGGCCTGTAAGACCTATTAATGCCCAGACCAAGAGCTCCTCATCCATGCTGACTGCTAAAGTCAGCAGTTCACATTTGGGAGCAGGAAATGCAGGGCAATGTGGGCTTTACCAAGAGCTCAGACACTGGGACCCTGAATCTGGGTCAGACAGAGTTCCATCCAACCCTTTCCTCCATGAGGCAAACATCAGGCAGTTCAAGTGCAAATCATGGTAACAACGAAAGCAGCTGAGGTGGGATCTCAACAAAGTCACTGAAGTAACCAAAAAAGGTTGGGGTGGATACTAAAGAGGCAGTTATTAGATAATGTCTATCAAATACACAGGTGCCTTCCTCCCAGCAAGGAGATTTCCACCTCACCACTACTCTTGTCCAAGGCCAGGACATACCTAACATACTGTAGCTAATGGATAGTTTCAAATTCTTTAAAATCTAATGAACCACCTACTCTTTCACAACAGTAATTGTTTTCCACATATTGCTAATCCATAAACTACGTATCTAATTCTGACTCTTCACTTCCTATTTACTCTAGTGAACAGATCCTCTGTTCTGCACAGGCAGCCCTGTCACCATGCTTTAAGTCTGGGCACATGTGCAAAAACCTTTGTTCAATAATTATGTAAACTTAGTGGGGTAGAAGGAAATGTTATCATTGTCTTTTGCTCCCGAGGATGTGGACAGAATATAAATAAATCCAGACACTGCAAAAGCTTTGCTTCAAGCTAGGCAATTAAAGTATTTCAGATTCCCACAAGTCTATTTAAAGCAAATTAAATCTTTTTGATGGCCAGTAGTTCAGCCTAGCTGCTTGCACTGGCTAAGCTTCCTTAACACACTGCACAAAGGGCACAGGAAAATGGCTTCAGCTCCTGATGCACATTAATACAAATGAGACGCTGGGTTGTGGATACATCTTCAAAAAATGTTCTAGGCTGCTTTTGTCTACTTTAGAAATACACAAGTTCCCTTATGAGGTTTCACAGGCTCATATATTTCAGCCTACACCCAGAGCAGTAGCAGGTCAGAAGTGGTTTTGAATAGCTTGTAGAGCTTCGAAACAATTTAACTCTCTCAGTCAGCAAGTACCTCGCAGCATTTGCTGACAGTATGGAAAATAACAGCTCTACCACAGCCGGATTGGCCAGGATCTGTGCAGGCTCTCTGGGAGGTTATCCAGTGCTTTCACTGTCTGAGTGCCTGAAGCTGCTCACAGCCACTGAGAAGCTCAGCATACATGCTGCCAAGGAAGAAGCCTAGTGCTAGTAAGGAAGGGGACAGGGGATGGAAGTGATTGGAAAGGAAAAATATTGTTTGCTTGCACCATTTGAGGCATATCTAAAAAATCAGTAGAGAAAATATTTGTATTTTGCACTTTACAGTGTATTTCTCCCATCACTCCATCCCACCTGGATACAACACAGACTATAATCAGCCCCAAGAAAAATGTAAAATAGGAGATTCATTCATCTTTTGGGATAAACCTAAGGAAAAAAATGTTGGTCAGCAATATACTGGTCAGTAACTTGTTTGAAGGTATCCTGCATGATGTTTTAGCAGAGGCTGGAGAAGTAGGGGAATTCAAGAGGAGGAACAACAACAGTGTTAGAAACTGCAGAGGTACAAACTGATATCACCCTAGGAAAAGTCTAGAAATTCTAGAAATAAAATTTTGTGACAAAGTACTATTTTAATACGCTTGAACTACAGGCAAAGACTAATTCAGAGAAATATTATTTTGTAGATATTTTTTGTAAATAATCATAACTGCATCAGAGATATCAGACTCCAGCAAGTTACAAAAATATTTCATAATGCTTGAGAGCTTTACACTCCCAAAGGATTCCAGTGCACTCCATAAATTCACAAGTAACTTTGTCTAGCTGATATGATGCTCCCACAGAGATGAAAAGCAACAGCCCATTTAAGAGCTCACATTGTCACTCAAGGCATTACATGGTAGGGGAAACCACCCTGTGATCCATTGAAACAGCGGGGAGTGCAGACAAGCAGGACAGAATTACAGAAATTAGAAATGGGCCCCTGCATCAAACTCATGCTCTGCTCTTAGGGAAGGAGAGGTAGTCTTTGTGCTCTTCTGGAGCCTGCCATTACTGACCTCAGTGCTCTGGTGTCTTGTGGAGTATATTCTCCAGTATTCTGGGGAATTGGGACTACACAAATAAGAGAAAAAAGCCGCAACATTAGTCAAGTTTCAGCAGTAGTCTACATTTTCTTTAACTGCATCCTAATCAAAAGCTAATCATACCTCACCTTGTTTATCTAGTGATATCTAACAAGAATCCAGACCCAGCAAGCATGTTTCACCTAATTCATGCTGAAGAGGATAGGAAAAGCCAAGCAAACAGTTGTAATTTTAATGTGGATAGTTCAGGCTTTTTATACTGATTTACAAAAGAGAAAAATAATACTTGATTCCATTTTCAAATATTAAAGTGTGAAAAATAAAATACTGAGGAGTATATTTTCCCACAACAAATAAAACAAAGGTATTAGATATTAATACTACTGTGAATATATCAAGATGTCAGATACTAACTGTCCCTACTGAGGCAGATTTTTTAGCATTTCCTTTATGGGGTGAAGTGTTGGGCCTTCAACAGGAAAATAATGATTAGACTTTTCCCCCCAACTTTATGTTCTTGTTTAAGAAGAGCCAAGCTCTTCTTTGGTGCCAAGCAAAGGGACAAAAGGCAGCAGCAGAAACTGATGGGCAAGATGTTCCACCTGAACGTGAGGAAGAACTGTGCTGTGCAGGTGCCCCAGCCCTGGAACAGCTGCCCAGAGAGGCTGTGGAGCCTCCCTCACTGGAGATATTCCAGAACAGTCTGGATGCAATCCTGTGCTATGAGCTCTGGGATGATCCTGCTTGAGCAGGGAGGTTGGACCAGACCTTTCAACCCAACCCATTCTGTGATATGTTGAAAACAGGCAACAAAAAAACCCAAAGTGTTTTAGAACAAAACAAAAGCAAGTCCTTTCACTTGCTCAGCATAATTTCCTCATTATTTTTTATTAAAAAAACAGGAAATGCATAGGAGAGTAAAAAATTAATTTCTAACCTATAAACAAAATTTCTTTCTTGTTTTTGCATTTGTGTAAAAAACAACTTGAGGACAAAATATTTTCAACATTTTCCACATTCTTATTTCCTATGTCTTTAAATGATCTGTCAAAATTGTTTCAAACTTGTGTTGCAAAGAAAATCTAAAGAAAAAATCTGTATTTTATTTATACTCTCATCATTTTTCTTCCTTCCTTTCAATTGCAGTTTTTACCAGCAAAAAAAGAATAAAAAACTTGTAGACAGGCTTTGTGGTGAAAAGTCTCATACTGCTTTCTAAAGTGATCAAGGCTAATCATCTAACAACTACAAACTGAAAAAAAAATCAGCTCTAGAGATTCAAAAGCAAGGGAAAATCAACTAAGTCAGATAATCCTAAGAGGTTTGCTTCTTTCAAGTAACAAAATCCATTTGAAGTATTCTTATTTCTTTCCCTGTGAAACTTAGTAATAACTAAGGAGGTACTGGGTTTATATACAAATCATGAAGAATATTTTTGAGGTCAGTCACTATTTCTTGTTCCTTTCCCTTTGCACGTGACAATAATGAAACAAGATGAGTGGCAGCAATGGGCATGAGATTTAAAACTCATTATATGGACCTTTTCAAGTACAAGTAGACTTTGAAATTTGTGAACAAGGAAGTAGTACACAATACTGAGTACATCTCAGTCATACAATTAAGTATCTGTAGGCTTAACAGAACTGTTATGGTTTCATTTTGTACCACTTGCACAGCCTGGGGGACCTTATTTTGAGGAGCTCTATCCATGACGAGTAATACAGATCTATGGAGAACTGATGGCTCCACTCAGGAAGAGCCAGAATGCACACTGCTCATGTTCTCTGCAGCTGGTTTTCAATAGCCAGTGAAGACCCATACTCCAACGTTTTTATTAGAAATATTATTATGTGGCATATTCTGCACATTGCATTTAACCATGCCTAAACCCTTTGCCTTCACTTTGCTAATCTCCACTTGCAGCCCAGGGATATCAGAGTACCATCACAACTAGTTCAAAGTGCCCACTCAGAGAGTGTTTGGAGCCAGGGAAGAGGATTTCAGTATCAGCACAATGCAGCTTTTGGCAGAGGCACACAAAAAACTTGACAGCATTGCACTTAACTGTATTCATAGCCATAGCTAATCTCTCCTAGAAAATAACCAAGCATAACTAAGAGCAAAGTCAATAATCTACAAAATCAGAAATGTATCAAGAGCAGTGGAACCTTGTATTACTTAAATCAAGACTGAGCAATACTCACAGAACCAGATGACTCTGACCAGCTTCAGCATAAGCTCTAGATACTGACCTAGAACAAAACTGAGGCATAATGAATGTTTTCAGAAATGTAGTATCTTGACCTTTTATGTAATCTCTCATGTCAATCCCCAATTTAGTTTTGCTTCCACAATGTGTAACCCTGGCAATCAGACAGAATCTTTCTGCATGTAGCCTTGGTATTTTTCTTATTTTTCTTATGTACTTTTAGTGTAATAACTTTTATGTCTTAATATATTTTTTATTGTTAAGTATTTTAACAAATAGTAGGGGTGGGGTGCAGTATAATAAATAAAAGACCAACCAATCTGAGGTAGCTCAGAAAATTAAATACACTACAGTCAGAGAAATGCAAAAGGATTCAAATTTCTTCCCGTATTTATATTTAAATTTTATCTTTCTATCTTTTTCTGATTATCTGCAAGATTTTTTTCAGCTGAGATGCCAACAGTTCTAAGAAACTCACCTGAATCTCATCTGGACTAAACTCTTAGGCAGTGTGATATTTTCAGCTGCTTTGAGCAGTGAGCTGACACAGCTGGTTTAAAGCTCAGAGTCAAGACACCCCACATCATGAGCTGTGTTGCTTGCCAGTCTGCCTCACGTGCATCTGCAAAGCTGAGTGCCTGAATAAAACCCAAATGCCCTCAGAAGTGTCAATCTCTATCATAACATGAGTCACAGAATCACAGAATCATTAGGGCTGGAAGAGAGCTTCAAGACCATGGAGTTCAACATCAACCCAACACCACCATCATCACACCCAAGCCATGTCCCCAAGTCCAACTATTAAGACATCACCCAAGTGCAGGCAGCAGATTTCTGCCATTGGGAACCAACTCCTCTGTCCTAGCAGGAAGGACCAGCCTGAAAAGCACCATTTTCTTGAAACCAAACAATTTTGGAGCCCTTGGCAGGTGACAGCCACCCTTACACAGCTGGAGAGTCCACGGCTTTGAGCCACAACCCGCAGCCCAGCAGGCTCCAGAAGGACCCACAGGACGTGCCCAACCCACCACGCCAGAGGCAGTACCTGCTCCAGAGCCCCCAGAGCTGCACTCGTTCCTGCTCAGAGCTGTCCAAGGAGCTGTCCTTATCAGAGGAGCTGTCACTGCTGCTGTCGCTGGATGAAGGGTGGCCACCCGAATGGGAGGCAGGACCACCACAGGAGAAGAGGCAGGAATCACAGGTTCCTCCAGCTCATCCAGCATCTTAGCAAAGCACATCTCAAACACATCCTGTCCTGGAATGCCTGTTAGAATTACAGGAAGCTATGTACCATCATCTCAGCCAGCTGACTGAGAACATCACTTCTGTATTTTTAGAGATACAAGCCACAGCATATAACTAATCTGAGAATTAGCAGAACAGAACATCAGTAACATTAACACTTACTGCTCACATCTCAGTCATACGAGTATTTACGTTCATTTTAACTAATGCTAGGCGTGTAATACCTTCCCTGTGGGGAGTATTGTGTGTTTTGGAAGTATTTCTTTTTTATCAAACAACTGAGTCTCTGTGAGAAAAATTTCATTTGCTTTCTGTCAGTCATAAGGTGTTCTCCTGACAGTCTGAGCTATCTGTATAAACCAATATACCTGGTCTGACTTTATCAACCCTCCATATGGCTATAAGCTTACTTAGGTTTGTTACTCTATACTTCTGATTACATCAGAAGAGCTCAGCATTTGGCTCATGTCCTGTGTACAGCCTGAAAGGAGAACTAAGCCATTGGAGCCTGCTCAGAGTGTACTGCTCTCCATTGCCAGAGCTTTCCAGAGTGCACTGCCCTGGGCCCTTAACACTGTCCTGACCTGTCAAGCTGCACAGCAAAAGTGCCTGTATATATTTCATTTTCTCCTGTCACTGCCAGGTCTGAGGTAGCATCAGCAGAGTTGGTGGCATTTGGAATCACCAAAATGAGCCACAGGATCTGCCCTTCCAAGAAGACAGGATCCAGCTGGATCACATAATTCATTTGGAAGAGATGAGAGCTGTACCTCAGTGTCTGCTGTGAAATCTGAGAAAACTGATGGACTATTGGTGACAGCATAATGCTGCCCTAGCAGGAAAATGAAGACAGCCTGCCAAACTCTACTGATCTGCTAATGATGCTTATCTGCTGTAACCATCCGGAGAATTGGAAGTGGCAGAGTGGCGAGAAGAAAATCCTCAGGGAAATCAGTCTTAGACAAACCTCAGGAATTACCCAAAGGAGTAGGAGGACTCTAATTTGCTGAAGACTATTATTAGAGTTAAAAGTTTTCTCAAATGAGACAGCAAAACTTAGAGGTGATTTTGCAGGTTTTGGCCACAGAATGTCTTTAGATCTGTCCATCTCATCTACTGTATCTACCAGCAAAATTATCTGAATTTAAAAGAGCTTTTATAAAGATGTGCAAAACCGAATGAAACTTGCAGTCTTTGAAACATGCAATCATTAATCAGAGTATCTGTGAAGGTGAGGGTAGAGATGTTCTGTGAGAGGATGACCTTAACCTAGCTGGGGAGTCAGTGCAGCTCTCGGGGCTGAGGCCAGCTGGACTGTGGGGCTCCACATATCCAAGGAAAAGAAAATGAGCCAACAAATTAAGACACAGGGTCCATTGTGAGTCAGAGCCTGTGACTGCTTCATCACTGCAGTTAAAATCAGAAGTAGAGCAAATGTCCAGAATAGCAATCTAACATGGATTACAACATGTTAGAGTTACAGTCTATCAAATTAAGAAATAAAGAATATCAGGAAAGAATTCCACAGATAGTTAATGTGGAAAAATCAGACATACATCTACCGGGCCTAAGCTCTACTCTTTCCCAAAAAAGCATCTTCCACTATTTTGACAGTTCTCATTGTCTGATTTGTTCTTAGTTGGACTTTCTCACATAAGAAAATTCACTACCTTAGCTAGAAACAAAATAACCCGAGTTGTCCAGAAAAACGGTACACAGTTCACATGTAAACCTGGCCTGGCAGATTATAAGAGAGAACTAGGGCATATAGAAGAGGTTTTACAGTTATACCATCTGGAACCACAGCCCTAATGATCTGCATTCCCCATGGAAAGGCCTTAGGGCAGAATGATTGTTCCTTGATATGGATCTCCCACATGCAATTTTATCCTGCAGAAGGCAAGAAGGGCTTTCTCTGCCAGATATCTGTTGTCAGTAAGTCCTCAATGGCATTGTTGTAATGGAGCATTATCTGATGTTCTGGTAATGTTAGGTATATTCAGACTGTTTTTATTTCCTCTTTCCCCTGTTCCTGCGGATGTTGTACATTTTTGAAGCACTGGTATTAAAATAGCAGTTGGCTGCAAAGTTTGATGAAATCTTATTTTAGTCTTGTATGTATTCTGTCAAAATCCACATTTTTCTGAAACTGGATAGATTTGCTCCAATTTCTGTTTTATAAAATACAATTGGAAAAAATGTTTAGACAATGTTGAAGTACTCTTTTGCCATTTTTGGAATAGAATATAGAAGTGTTCTATTTTGAAAGAATCACAGGTTATTCCTTTGCAGAGGAGAGATAAGACATATTGTAAATGCTCTATATCAAGAACATCAATAGCTTACTAATGACCTGAAAATCAAAAATTCACTGTTTAAAAATGGAAACACAAATGCTCACTCAACATAAAGTTATTTGCAGATAACATCAGAAAACTGAGGCATAAAATGAGATGTAACCAGCAAAGGACATAAAAGAAAGTAAGAAAAGCTTTTATAAATACAGTCAGGACAAAAGACTAAGAACATTTCACTGGTCTTAAGCAGGAACAGTGAAAAATTTATGAAGGAATGTAAAAGGACAAAGTGTTCAGTGCCTGAGCCTTCATAAAAAGACTATCTGTGATTGGATTCTCAATGCATTTCT
Organism: Polioptila caerulea; assembly: GCA_013397295.1. Lineage (NCBI taxonomy): Eukaryota > Metazoa > Chordata > Aves > Passeriformes > Certhiidae > Polioptila > Polioptila caerulea. The sequence goes on along the minus strand of VYXF01000609.1, from coordinate 366,408 downwards.
GAGCTGTGGAACACCAGCTAGAATTAGGAGAGAACAGATAGCAGATACTTGGTTGTGACATCTGTGCATCATAATGGAGCCTGCTGAAATCCACCTTGGAAGATTAAGAAATAATTGAAACAATCTGAATTACTTTGAGAACACACAGAGGACTTATCAGAATGACTACAGTGTTCTCCCACAGAAAAGGAAAAAAGAAAAGATAGAAGATTGTAGGCTAGTCAGTCCAAGTTTAATACCTGGAATGATAGCACAACAAAATATGAAACAATCTGTGTATAAGCATCTGGAGACACAAACAGGGTAAGAAACAGCCAGCTAGTATTTACCAAAATAAAGTGTGTTAAACCAAGCTTAGTTCTTTCCATGTGAATAACTTTTTCAGAATAATTTGCATTTTTGGATGGAAGAAGGTAAGTAGAGAAAATGGATGTTCAGTTTATTGAAGTTGTGGCAACCTCAGACAACCTCCTCCACAAACAAACTCAGGGAATATGGCTTTCATTACATCACCATAAAATAAGCCTGCCAGCTGTGGAAAATACCTGCTTCAAGAATAGTCAATATTAATAACACATCAGTAGAAAGGAAGGACACAAATACCTGTCTCATGTCCTTGAGGTACAGCAAACAAATTCAATGGGTTGTACCAGCCCCGTGATGAATGTCTGGTAACACTTAGTCCCAGATGGCAGAGGCACACGCCGATGCACGTTCATCCAGCTGGTCTTAGCAGTCTAGAATTTGAAGTAGCTGCAATTTTATCAAAATATTCACCAGTTCACAGATTGCACAATAATATATTTATACAAATCCACAGTGACTGAGTTGGTACTTTCAGGTCATTAACTACACATCCAAAATTTTGATATATACGAAATTACCATAAAATAGACAACTTGAGAAGAATGAAGGGATTTTTTTTATTTAATACAAAACATGCATTATTTTGCTTGTGTATATTTGTTTACACAGAATATCAGTAAGTTACTTATATTCTTAGGTTAGGGATCTTCATCAGCTGACATACATGAACTGAGCAATTATCTGAGCAATTGAGGCATACATTCAGTCCCCTATAGTAACTTCAGCTGACAGGCTGCCATAGTTAATTGGATCACATTGGATTGGCTCACATGTGCCTAAGCCCTGTATTACATCTGGAAATAGTTTGCTATATTTTATGTATTTTTCTTAGACTTTCCAAAGCTTTTTTTATTGTTACACAATAATAGTCTTTTATTAATAAAAACAGTGAAGACTGTTTCTTTTCTCCTCTTTAAAAACAAGAGATCAAACTGTAGGTTCTATTCTTACCACAAAGTAAAACTAGATCTTTAATAATAAATATTCTGTGACTAAAACACTTCCTTTTCTATCAGCTTTCTTATGGGTCATTTCTTTCAATAAGCAAGGTCAGGGACAGCTACTAGACTATGCAAGAGTCATCTCTCCTTCAGGAGGGTTTTAAATTATAACTTACCTTATTGGTTCTAACTTCAAATAGAAACTGATCTACAGGTTCTGCTTGGGACCTTCATGGAGTCACAGAAATTAGGTTATTAGCAAGAGTCACCTGAGGGCTTCTTTACAGGGGACACTCCAAAAAAGGGACAAGATTTCATCCAAAAGCAAACACAAAGGAAGTACACCAGTAACAATCAGTTAAGACAAAGGTGTTGTGGCAGATACTTTCCTCGAGTCCTGAGTGCAGTTTTGGAAACCACAATATAAGAAAGATATTAAGTTATTTGAGAGCATCCAAAGGAGGGCCCTGAGGACAGTAAAGGACCTTGAGGGGAAGACACAGGAAGAGCAATTGAGGTCACTCAGTCGGTTCAGCCTGGAGAAGAGGAGACTGAGGGGAGACCTCAGTGCAGTCTAGAACCTCCTCATGAGGGGAAAACAAGGGCCAGACACTGCTCTGTTCTCTGTGGTGGTGACCAGTGAAGGACTCAAGGAAAAAGCATGAACATGACCTGGGGGAAGTTTATGTTGGATATCACGATAAAGTGTTTCTCCCAGAGCATGGTCGGGCACAGGAATAGGCTCCCCAGAGAAGTGGTCACAGCCCCAAGCCTGACAGAGCTCAAGAAGTATTTGGATAATGCTCTCAGGGATATGATGTGACTCTTGGGGTGTTCTGTGCAGGGCCAGGAGTTGGACTTATTGGTCCTGATGGGTCTCAGCATACTCTGTGGTTCTATGTTCCCATGCCAATGAGTAAGTATTCTGATATATTTGGCTTCTTAGATTCCTGCTCTCAGCTTGATGAGGGTGAAAAGCTGGGAAAAGAGGAATCTTCATCATGTGTCCAAACTACAACCAATATACACTACATTTGAGTCAACAGCAAGATGTGCCAAACTTGATTCTGCGTCCCTCATCAAAGCAGTACCGCCTACACTACCAAAACCACTTTACATAAAATGTAATTGGTTCTGTGGGGCTCAGAGGGGAAGAATATTAATGACAGGAGTCTAAAATTTCAATGCCAGGTTATTGTCCAGCCAAAGTGGTTCTTAGATAGAAAGGAGAGGCTGAAGAGACAGTAGCTCAGCAGAAAGATATTAGAAAGCAGTCAAGAGGTCGGGGAGAAAGGGAAAAATAAGCCTCTGCTTTTTCCCACTTCTAGAATTTTAAAGAAATCTTCTCTGATGTCTTCTCCCTCATTTGTTGATAGCAATGACAGAAGTGCTAATGTAAAAACAGCTTGTGAGTGCTTGTACCACAGGCTAAGTTGATGAAGGTGACAGGTAGCTCCTTTCCACTGGGCTATGTACTGACTGAATGTCAAGGCAATAGAGAGATGTAGCCCCTGAGGCACTACAGAGCTCACTATTGATGACACCACTGCTGAGACCTCATTAGGGAAGACATGCAGCTCAGAGATGTATTAGTGTGAATGTGTGTCTGATGTCTGGATGTAATAGAGTCATCAGTCATTCCTCTCCAGAACTTTCTCTTTGTCCACCCAACCTCAGTTGTCTCCTGTGACTGGCTAAAATTACAATGAACTTTTCATCAACTTTAGGGCAAGAGGTCTACTCTTTACAATACTGCAAAGTCCTGGCTTTTGCCAAATTGTGTGGAGTAATTCTAGCTACTCTAGAATTTAAGTTTGAAATGCAGGCTATGTATGTTAGGAATTTAATTCTAATAACCTCAAGGACAGCGTTTTGAATAGTTCTCCTGAAGTAATTAGTTGACTGACTTTTTAAATCTTAAATCTTAACTGATAGTAATTTTATGGTCACAGATAATCTGGAATGCAGCTAACAATCACTGTAATTAGATACTTCAGGAATTTTTCAATAGGTAAGCCTTATCTGATCTTTGCATTAGGCAGCACCTTGCATTGTTATTAGGCTTTGGGAGTCTCAGGAAAAAAAAAGAACCCACTGGTTTGGGCAAACATATTGCAAGGTTTCGTTTTCCCTCTTTTCTTACTATTACTCTTTCTTATTACAAAATCCTTTGGTGCTAACTCTGATGTATCACAAACTTCATGCCTCTTTCAGGACAAAATCTATTGGCTCGCATTAGAAAACAAGATTTCACATCATAGGATCAGAAAACAGAGGCAAATAAATGTTCTAAAGGATATTGGGGTGGGTTTTTTGAGGCACACCTAAACGTTAGAGGAAGTTTAGATGCAATATTAAGTGAAGCGGGAATGACTGTGCATTAAAAGGTAATGAATTAATTAAGAAACATAAAATAACCTTGCTTTAAAAAAACCCCAACCAACAGTTTCACTAATTAAATTATTTTTATTTGAGAACTTTAGGAATCAAATCAATTTTAGAAATCATCTTCATCTTTGACAAAACCACATCTCAGAAATTCAGGACATGTGGTAACCAAAGACAAGCAGTCTATGTAGAACAGAAATTTGTCACTTTCTACTCTGATGTCAAAAGCAATAACTTTTAACTTAAAGATCAAACTTGTGTCGAACTATGGTATAATTACTGTGTAATTCCTGCTCTTAGTCTTGTTCGTGCTCTTAGTCTTGCACTTCACTGACATTTGGTGTCAGTGCAGTTCTATCCATACAGCACCTACATAGGCACTGATGGACTCCTCAGCACTGAGAGCTACGTGCTGGAGTCCTCACTCAGAATCAGGGCAGCCTTTCCTCAGGATGATGTTGGTGGAAGTTCTGAGGTAGGTACGAGTAAGCTGCTGACTGAGCACAAGGTGTAAATGAATTGTCATTGGATGAAATTAACCAAGAGGCATGGCCAAACAAAACAGATCTCTAATCCTAGCTACTAAGTTCCACTGGACTTTAATTTTCTACACTCTAATTCAACTACCATTTTATAACTGATGCTGACGTCAATTTGACTTAAGAAAACATTACATCATTTTTATTAGACAAAACAATAGAGACAATAATCTTATTTTAGAATTTTATTTCTAATTTAAATACTGCAGGTTGTGGTGGCGACTGAAAGTTTGGGGATTATGGATAGCAGGAGACTGTATCTGGTTTAGGAATGTTTATTAAAATGCAGCTGTAGCAAATCATTCAGCAGAGCACTGAGGATTAAGCACACTACTCAGCCTGAATCCACATCATCTGAAAATCTGATGTTTATAGTGGTCTCTGTATTGCCCAGACCTTTAGCAAACTATTTTTAGTGACTAATTGTCCAGCTGCATTACATCTTTACCTAGTTTCTCTTTCTTAGCCAAAAGGAAATTGAAACCCTGAGGAAGCACAAAAGCCAAGCCGAATATTAAATGGCATTGAAAATGCTGGAATAGTGGAATATAAATGTCTTGAAGAAAAAAGGAAACTGAAAAACCATCACAGGAAAATCTTTTTGGGGGGGCATTTTAAAAAAATCATACTCATCTGTGAGCGTATGTTGAAAAAACATATCTAATTGCTTTGTGGTGGGATAAAGCAACAAAGAGGTATAAATTCAAGACTGGCTTTTAAAAAGCAGATCAGAACAGTAAGAGATAAATGCAAATGAAGGGCCAAATCAGCATGAAGCCAAGAGAGCAAGGATGTGTGGAAAGCCCAGGGCAGGATGGAAGAATGGATAAAAGACATGCTGGATCAGAGGTTTTCAGCTGTTACAGCAGCATCACTGAGGGCTGGATGAGATACAGGCTTCTGTCAGTAGTGGTTTAGGAGTATTAGGTTTGCCTGAACCAGCCTGACATTTCCTCAGATGTGTTTATCAACTCTCTCTGAGGGCAGCTGGCCCCTGGCACTTTGCAACTCTGAGGGGAGGACCAAGAATTGATTCTTCATGATTGATGCTACTGTGCTTGAATGCAGTTACTAATTCCTCTGCACAGCTGCACAGCAAGCTTCCCCCATCCCTGAAGCACAGCTGGAACACAGCCTGTCCGTGCTTTACGAGGCTCTGTGTTGTAACACCCCCAGTTTATGAGGGACACCTGTAATGTTCAGCAGTCTGCTTTTTCATCAGTGTCTGGAGGGGAATTGAGCAGACAGGCAAGAGATAAAAATCACGTTGAAAACTAGGCATTAAAAATCCCTGATTCTAATGTCAAGGGTTTATCACCACAATTTCTATCAGGCCCAGACTTGGCCCCATGTTGAGATTTCTTCTCTGCTGCTCAGAACTTGGAATGTGGACTATTTGTGTTAGCACTGTAATGATAATAATCTCACAAGCAACATTTTGAAAAGCTTCACAGGCTGAGAGTTAGGGTTGTTCAGCCTACAGAAAAGAATGCTGTGGGGACACCTTATTGTACCTTCCAGTACATAAATGGTCCTACAAGAAGGCTGGAGAGGGACTTTTTACAGGACAAGATGTAATGGCTTTAAGCTAAAAGAGGGTTTTGTTTAGATTAAGTATTAAGAAGGAATTATTTCCTGTGAGAATGGCAAGATGCTGACAGAGATTGCCCAGAGAAGCTGTGGATGCCCCACACCTGGAAGTGTTGAAGGCGAGGTTTGATGGGGCTGAGAGCAACCTGGTCTAGTGAAAGGTGTCTCTGCCCATGACAGGGGGTTGGAATTGGATAACCCTTAAGAGCCCCTACAACCCAAGCCCTTTTGTGATTCTGTGGTTCACTGAACTAATTAGCTAAGTGACATTTTTAAGCTAAACAAGCAACAGTGGTGTTCCAGCATCTCCCAGCTACCAAACTGTCTCCAATTACATCTCTGTTGCTGTGATTGCTCAGGACTCAAGCTTTCTATCAAACATTAACTCCTTTATCATCCACAAGGTCCACATTTTGGGTATCTCCATGTCTCAAATCTGGAACAAATAAACCACTTCAGCAAGTGGGAAGCATGAGTCCAGAAGGACCAGCTCAGGCTCAGAGGCTACACATCAGATTCAGTGAGCTCAAACTTCCATAAAATAGCCATAAGTTACAGCTGGAGCAAAGCTGAGAGCGTCAGCTTAGCTGAAAAAAGCAGTCCATGGTGCTGGACGCTGCCTTGGATGTCAAGCTCCTGAAATCCAGATTGCTGCATTTCCCAGATATTGGTACCTGATGTGAACAAGTTAAAGCTTACTCGGGTATTTTACAATTTCTGAGAATCCCATGGAGAGCAATAGAAAAGTCTGGTTTTTAAAAAAAAAAAAAAAAAAAAGCAGACAAGTTTATCCTCTAACTACACAGAGAAGGCAGCAAAGACACAATGCTCAGGCCAGCACGCAACAGAAATGTCTTCAAGGAGCAACCAGATGATTCTAGAACAGTCATGACAGCATTTTCCAGTTCTGTTCCTGCTGTCCTGCTGGTAAGGAGCCTGCAGTTATCAAGAAGCTAATTATAACATCTGAACAAGTTTTTTTATTTCCCCCAGTAAATCCAGACTAGGAGTTAAAAAAAATCTAGTAGACTCAAATAGCCCTTTTTTGCAAGGTGAAGTGAACAGTCTGCTGGCACACACACATCTGATTGCCCGGGAGATCTGCTGCATGTGCACTGTGACTGCCATTTGTAAGGTTTAACACTGAATAAGGGTTATTATTCATTGAAAGAGGACCAAAATATACCAGCATTTCCATCAGCTTCACAGGACAATGGATCTGCAGAGCCCAGGAAACTCATTAAAATTTAGGAAAAATATAAAAATAATAGGAAAACTCCCACACGTTCAAAACAGAAAAGAAGCAAGGAGAATTTTCTCGAATTGCTATTAGCAGCCTTCTGGCTGAAGGGTTTGTTACTAAAGGTTCTCTGTACCAGAAAGCAAAACTCTTTCTTAACTCACTAAAAACATTTACAGTTTAACTGAGTAATGATCAAAAAGCAGTGAAGAAGCTAACTACAAATAACACCCAGAATGAGAGCTGGATGCAAATACTATTATTTATTTGTAAATCAAATACTTTTAAAAAACCCTAATCTTCTTGTCTGGAGGACACTTCAGAAGGATGTGGTCATATTTATAGTCATATTTATAGTCATATAACTGCATAGTTCAACTGACAAAATATTAGCATATTGGTAGAGACATACCTCTCTACAGCTGCTACATGCAATGAGAAGTTCTCATCCTTGTGGTTTTGCTCTGTACTAATTTCTATTAGAAATGGCTTTTGGTATGGATTAAGGTTCTTTCCGTGGCAGGAATGAGCAGATGTGTTCATAACCTGATGTCAGGAGGGAACAAACATACTGTGATTTGTGCCTGTTTACATGTGCAGGCACCATGGTCATTACCAAGTCTCACAAACACAGCAGGGGACTGCAAGCAGCAGCATTCTTATCCAAAAATAGTCTGTAACTTGGTGGCCAGCAGGAACAAGTCCTGTGTTTATCTTCAGAAGTAACAAATATGCTTTACTTGTGAGAAGCCTATGTACTGGGTCTGTCTGAGAGGTAATCAGATATATGCAGATTGGCAGTCAGATACACAGAGCACTAGGTAGAGTTCTGACAGCTCTGTTGTCAGCAGAGCAGCCTCTCTGCTTCAAACAGAAGTTGACACAGTTGATATTACAGCCTTATTTTACAGTAAGGATTCTCCATTTACAGTCTCTGAATTAATTTATGTTCATATTAAGGTAAGCTGGGACTGGATACATTTAGAGAACCAGTCCAAGAGAAGCAGGCAAGAGAGAATTATCTGTTCTTTTTTCCTAATACTTCAGAGTTGCAGTTCTAAATTTTATTTGAACTTCAAAACTTGTCACTAAGAATAATTCTACTTGCATTCTAATTTTTTTGTCACCTGAAAGCCAGAAATATTGTAATAATCTGAAGAGTCCATTAAGTTTAGTGAGGTCAGGAGGGACATTTTCTTGTCCATAAATAACATACATAGAATCAAAATGAACAGTGCTTCATCCTTTCTAAACTCAAGCTCTCTTGCATTTTTTCAGACATTCTCAAGTCATAATAAACTACACATACACACAAGATTTTTAAAGGACAATCCCTTCTACTGCTGTATACATTTTTTTATGTTCAAACCTATTGCATCACACCTCCATTCTGTACTGCCAGCACCTGGTGTTTCCATCATAAACTGCATGGAAAAAGCCATGTTTTATCTTAAGACAGCACTTCTCTAGTGAAGCGCACCATCAAAATTTAAAGACAAACACTAATATTGAAATATAATCAAAGTTAGCATCACATATTGTGAAGTTAGTTAAATATCTTGGGGAGTTGCAACAAGACATTTCTCTTTGCTTTTCTTCTATTCTTCAAGTGTTAGGAAAGACTTCCTGAAAATATAGAAAACACTCTTTTTTCTTTAAAACACAACAGTCACTTCCCTAGCAAAGTGCGAACAGTTTAATTCATCTGCATTTTTTCATTACCAGAAAGGCCCCCATTATTTTTAAGCATCCTTCTTCATGTGCTAACATTGCAGTAAATAATGTCTGTACTAGAAGCCAGGTGGGTCCATTAGTTGTCTCTCCATCCATAGCTAACTGGCTCAGAAATACACTCGCTTGCCAAGAATACCAGTAAGCACAGATTTATTTAATGTCACTCCCCTGTGAAGATGGCCTTGCATCATCATTCAAAGTCCTATTGCATTTAGCTTCCACTTCATCTGGGGATGCATTTGGCCTGAGTCTCATCTTGAACAGCACTATTTTAGTTACTTCCTTTTAAAAGGGAGAAATTCCTTGGCAGACAAGGAGGAAAAGGCTCAGGGAAACAGCTCAGTCTGGAGGTCGGGCTATACCACACTGGATCAATATGGTACTTGGTGATTGTGGCGTGCAGACGCCTTTCTACTGACCTTCAAACAACTCTTGCAAATTTGTTGATGACACCCTATGAAAGGAACTCCACACAAAGCAACAGGGCTGTTAAATTTGTAAAGATGGGAGGTCAGGCATCTAAGTGGGGAATGGAAGAGCCTGACCAGGAGCAGGATAGTTTGTGTTGTTTTAGCAACTAGAAGAACACAAACAAAAGAGCAATGTCTAACTAAACACTGTATCTTTAAAAGACAAACACATTTTTCCTTTCAGTGTTACTGTTAATACCTTAGGTTAGTAGAAATAAACATTTCTACTGTTCACTGAAGACTTTCCTCATGGTTGTATTTGCATTAGGTCAGAAAAAAAACCCCTGAACTTTCATTTTTGGCTTTACCTCACTGGCACAAATCCAAATTCTGATATCAAACTAAAGCACTTGCAAAAAATACAGAAACATTAGTGGGAATTTCTCTAGTTCTTTTCTGACAAAAAATTAGAAAAATTCTTTATTAATCTGAGGTTTAGAAAGTGATTGAAATTGGTTGTGAGAGTTTGGGGTCTTCAGAAATTCATGTTGTTTTGGTAGCATCTGCACAATATTAGAGCAAGTGGAATATTGAAAATGTTTATATTTCATTGTATGTCATCTTGACAAAATCAGTTTCACAGCCATTGACTTTGATTCCCTATTCTCATTGTCAATAATTATATCACACTACAGTAAAATATGCTTAGATCTATCTTTTTTTTTTTTTACATATCTGGAAAGAAAAATAGTAGACTCATGAAGCAAAGTCTCTTCTTGTCTGAGGCCTCCTGCTGTTGAACTGAGCAGATGGGTATAAATTTCCTGGAAAAAACATAATAAGGAGAAATATCTCCGTTGTGTTCAGAATGCCTTGCAGTGATGGCAAGGTATCTGTCTTTCCAGACAGCATGGTAATTCTCAGGGGCTCAGCTAGCAGTCCAAAATGGAAACACAATTAGTACTATGCAGGCTCCTCACCACATCTCGGAGAAACAAACTGTACAGACATTTTCTAATGACATCAATGACGACTCCAGCCCTGGACATAGTGAAGGTCACCTCATTGTTTTTGAGCACAGCTTTGACATATTTCTTACCCTCAGTAGCAAGAGATACTAATAAAGCTTCCTTTATCGTTAGAAATGAACTGTGGATGACACCACATGTAGAGGATGAAGGAAATTGTGGGGTCACTCCTTGACTGGGATCAGGGAATGGTATACAGGTATCCCTTGGAGGATGGAGAAGGCAGGGAAGACCAGCTCGGAGGACGGCCTGGGTGTATCTCCCGCTTCCCACTCATGCCCGTGCGTGGAGCCAGGAGCGGTGGCACCGATGGCCGCCCCCGCAGCACTGCCAGGCCCCAGGGCAAGGCTGGAGCGAGCCCTGCCGCCCGGGCCGCCGCGGGCTGCGGGCAGGAGCACGGCACCCGCCCTGCGGTGGGCATGGGGCCGCAGAACTACCGCCAGCACTCTCAAGTCCGCTATGTCAAAACAGGGCTTCGTTATTGAGAAGAAACACACTTGGAAATGAAAGTTCGACCGCACCCGCAAAAGACTCGGGATTGACGGCGGCCGCGTCAGGCGGCGCCCGAGGCGCAAGGCCGGCCCGAGGCAGCCGTGCCCGGAACCACGGCCGGCGGCCGCGCCCGCTCGGCGGGGCCGAGCCCCTCCCTTCCTGCCGCCCTCCCGTTCCTCGGAGCCGGCTCTCCCCCTGCAGGCCTCCGGCGGCATCGGCCGCGCTCCGCCGCTTACGAAACGCGGGGCCCGGCAGCGGCCGGGGCTCCGCGGGGCAGCCCGGCGGGGGCAGCGCCGCTCGAGTGCTGACAGCGGGCACGCCGAGCACTCCGGAAAGCACCCGTGGCAGCAAAGCACACGTGTAGCTCCAGCGAGCGGGAACAGCTGAGCCCTGTCCGTGCGGTGCTTCGCGGACGTGGGGAACTCTGCAGCCAAGCATGGTCTTCCCTGGCGTGGCTGGAGCCCTGCAGCCGGACACTGACGCCCTGGGCTGTGCCGGGCCCAGCGCTTGAGGAGCTCCTGTATATTCGTTCTGGGGGATCCTGCGAGAGACCAAGCAGTCCACGCAGCCTCCTGAAGTACACGTGTGACTTCTGCAGGCCATCTGTACCATCGCAGGGACCTGCTAGTGCCTGGTCGGTCATGGCAAGACCCAGCTCCCTGCCGAGGGAGAAACGCTGTACCCAGCCTCGACCCCGGAGAGAACAGATCCTCCCAAGGAACAGGTTTTAGCACCACCTCCATGGATCTGTCAGGATTCTGGGAAGACTGCTGAAACAAGGAATTGTGTAGGATGGTAGTCAGGTGGTAAAACTGAGATTAGGATCAAGCACTTTTCCCATGTGGGCTAGGGAGGCAGTGTAGCAAACAAGGAGTCATTCCATACAAACTCTTATGTATAAGTGTCCCAAAGCACTGCAAATTCAAATGGACGCCTCGTGGCTTAGCACAACTTTAATCATAAGGGAGAAACAGCCTGTCAGCCCCTTGCTCCTCTCACCACGGCAATGGCAACTTATCCAGCCGCACGCATCCTATCCCTACAGCTTCGATCTCCGCTCAGCAGAGGAAGGAGGCTGGAGAGAAGCTGTGATGGGAGGGAGCTATGAGGGTAAAGCACGGGCTGCAGCGCTATGAGGCAGCCCACGCGTCCTGGCGACACCTCCGGCTCGCTGAGGCGCAGCCTGCGGCAGCTGCCCGGCCCGGCCCCGGCCCGGCCCCGGCCCGGCCCCGGCCCGGCCCCGGCCCGGCCCCCGGCTCCTGGGCTGTCCCCGCACCGGGACGAGGCACCGCCGGGGACGGATTCTGAGCCGTCCCTTGCACCCCC
>VYXF01000609.1:340464-353416 GCA_013397295.1 Polioptila caerulea | reverse complement strand
GGTGCCCGCCCGCCGCCCTCTTTGTCCGCTCTGCCCGCGGGTGCCCGCCCGCCGCCCTCTTTGTCCCCTCAGCCCCCAGCTGCCCGCCCACGGCCCTGCCCCGCTTCTCGCCCGCCAGCACCGGGGTGCCGCTCCCGGCGCTCGCCGGCGGCCGCCGCGGTTGCGAGGGAGAGCCCGGGCCGCAGGAGGGTCCCTGGGCCCGCTGCAGTAGCAGGAATTAAAGCTGCTGGAATGAGCACGTCCGGGCGAGCCTGCAAAGGCACCAGAGGAGAAATACGGGGTGGGCGAATGTCTGCCATACAGCCTGATATGTACCGGCTAGGAGTAAAAAAACACCCTGTCGTAACAAAGAGTGTTTTTTTTCTGCAGAGGTTGGGTGCTCTTGGGAAGTTTGAGCAAGGCTGCTGCGGGACAGAGGTGCTGCCCGGGGCCTCTGAGCAATGCTTGTTGAGTGACCCCTTGCAGCGCTGAGCATGGACCCTAGAGACGATTTCTAGGTAATTCTTTCACCTGGTGCCTGCAGATCAACTTTAACAGAGGTTTTGGAGCTCAGAAGCTTCAGCAGACAGCTAAAAGGTGGAAAGCAGCCATGCTGTTGGACCCATCTAGGTGTAGTGCTGGTGTCCAGTGCTCCTGCTGGGTGTCATCACTGCTAACAGCACACATTAGTCAGAGGTCTATGATCACTTATGTATGGCCTGAACATTTTTTAAAAACTTCATGGCAGATAAAATTATTGCAGTCATATGCCTTTCAGAAAGCTATATACGGGCCCTGTCTTCATTCTGTATTAATATATCTTTATACAGAATTCAGACTTGGATCAGTGGATGGGAAAGGGATGCAGTGGGGGAGCTCGTAAACCTGGCTTGGCTTAACAAAATCTTGAAACAAAGAATGTTACACTATGGAAATAAACTCAAAGTCCACAGCAACATTGGGTCTGCAGTATCCTGGGCACTAAATGTGTAAATATGTGATTTCTGACCAAAGATTTTTTCCTTCAAAGTATCTTCTCACATTAAGCCTTTTATAGGGTTTAATAAATGGCATCAGTGAAATTTGAAATAAACACTGAAAAATTATTCTTGACTCATAAAACAAAACTCTGTGCAGCAGCTAGATAGTAGATGCAGTCAACAGAACAACAGGGCACAGGTCCATTTTCTCCCTTGAATGATACTCATTATATGTGTGTATATTTGAAGTATTGTGAAAATATTCAGTGAAGATTATGTGTTTAAATCCACTAAGCACTTCATCTCAATTATCTACTAACTCTGGAAATAACAAGAAAGTCTAAGTTGTATTTGTAGTCGTCATGACAAAGATATTAGTGTTAAAATTACAGATGAATGTGTTAATCATACATTATTTGTTGTGTTAATTTAGGGACATGTGTCCTCTGAGATATGCTCAATACTATGCCAGGCTGCAGACCTTTCAGTCTTCAAAACTGTGATGGCTGCCAGTGGCAGCTTTAATGCTTTTCTAGATGGTGTGTGTGTGTCTGATCTGCACATGTGTAATGCAGTGGAAGTTTAAGAGCACTACATTGTAGCAAACTAAAGGTCTACAGATTATTTGCTATTAAGATAATATTGTCATGATTAGTTGTCACACTCTGGAAAACAGAAAAATGCCATTGCCTTGCAAAAGACCATGCAATTTTTTTCCTCATGCCACTTTTCATGCTTAGCCTGAGTTACCACATGCCCATCTATGAACTTGGAAAAGTCAATTAAATCCCTGCTGGAGACTGTCATGCAAGTCCATCAATGCAGAGTCCAGAACATATTTAAACATTATTTTTAAAGACCCCCAAACATCCAAAAAGCTCAAAACCAAACCAAAAATATCCTTTATGAAAACTTGTTACGTGTTACCATACTGTTGTCTTAAACGTCTGTTGTGTTCTTCTGCTACCTCACATCACTGCTGAGGCAGAACAGCCAGAAAAGATTTCAGAAAGGTTTTCAAGTCCTGATGGGGATGGACCTTTCACCACTAGGGCAAGAGGTGCCAGACATGCCAGCTGTAGTTCAAAGGGACTCTCTTTGAACAAGAACAGTTGTACTGGGTTTATTATTTAAAACCCTTGCATCCTTAAGACACACAGGCCTCAAGAACTAATGGACATTCCATTTCTTCAATTACCTTGGAAAAGGAGACTACTGTGCACTGAAAAGAAAGCAATACAGAACACAGCTCCTTTAGGAGCTGGGGCTCAGAAAGACAGAATTGTACAAAACCTGTGTGAGAGCTGGAGCACAGCTGAGGCAGTTGGCACTTACCTTCTCATTTCATCAGGGACTGACTCCTGGAGTCAAAGATGTTCTTCTTCCCTCAAACACCAAAAGAAATGCACCAAAGAAATGATACTTGAGGAGAACAAAACTGGAAGTGGCTGCACATACCAATGGGAGAAGTAGAGTGTTTTCTGTATTCTTCAGACGGAGCATTATAAAAAAAACCAAACAACCCAATTATAATAATTAAAAAGAAATTCTTACCCCTCTTATAATCATCTTAAATGACTGAATGTAAAGGCTTGAAATATTGGCTTTTTCTCTCTGTTACTGTTTTGTTCTAGGCTCATTTACATCAGTGAAAAAAGATTGACTGGTTTTCATTTCATCCTGGAAGATGGGCACCAAAACCCCATAGTAGTAATACTGAATCTTGATCAAATACTCATTTGGTCCAAAAAGAGTGGCAAGGTCAGAGTCTGAATTCGAGATAAGAGAGGGGACCCAATTCTCAAAGTGGAGACAAGTGTGCTTTAAAATTTTCATGCACTTTGTTGCTACGTTCATACCACTTTAGGGAATGTACAGATCATCTCTAAAACGTCTTCTTATTACTATGGAAATAAGAATCAACAAATAAACCAATAAAGCATTTACATTCCTACCAGTACCAGTCCCTCTACACTGCTTGGTTTTATCTCTCCCACCCCATCTTTCAAACACATTTTCAGAGCCAAACCAATATCTACTTGGCAGAATTTCTTTAAATACATATTCCTATTTCACCTCAATATTACTAAGTAGCTCATCTTTTTATAACTGAAGGCGATTCTTTGCATATGAAGTCTAAAAATGCTAACTTAGAGCTACCAGAATCTGTTATTGCAGTAATCACTCCCTCACTAAGTCTGTACATCAGTGCCTGAAGTCAGAAGCCCTCCCTTTCTTCAGTGCATTAGTATTGACAAAGCTAGTCCTTCAAATACATTTTTAATAACCTTTTTATATGGTGCAATATCACTGAAAGTTCACTGCATTTATTTTTGTCAGTTCAGAATGATGGGATTTTATATGAAAGGATTGAAAAGATTTTTCTGTTAGTGCTCTTCATTTTAAAGGCTCCAAAGCATTAATGCTGTGAACGTTAATATTTTGGCCTGATACATAATCTGCCTCTGCACATATTGCAGCTGGGCTAATGGGAGAGACCAGAAAAGTAGCTTTGTGGATCAGGAGCACAGCCAAATTGCAGGGATCTCCTCTATGGTTGATGATTTCCATTCCTTTTTTGATTTTTTTAATGTCACTGTACCAGAACAGTGACATAGGCTGCCTTTCATGTTATTGGAGACATCAAAGGGAGGTACCAAGGACCTGTCTCTTTACTGTTTTCCACCTTTTTCAGGCACTGACACTCCCACCTAATGAGTCCAACATGCTGCAAAAATAGCATCCCTGTGCATCAGCGGCGTGCTAGCCCTTACTGTGTTGGAGGTGCCAGCGTGCAGCTTTCCTGCTCTTGGCAGCTTTGAGCCTGGTCTCGTCACACCTAACCCCACAGCAGCCACGCCTGTGCCATGGAGCACGGGCTGCTCCTGCTCCTGAGCTCACCATGGCCAGGGCTGGGAACACAGCGCGAGGCTGTGGGTAGAGTGCCTGACTGAGCATTCCCCGGTGCCTTGCACCTAGCTGCCCCTTTCCCACAGAAAGTGAGGTACCAAAGCAGAGGTGTGCTAGCTGGAGCCCTGCTGCAGATGCCTCACCAGTAAGTTTCCTGGCACAAATCCAAAGGGATGTGTTTGCGGGATCAGCATGTGAGGCTCCAGAGACTGGCCCCAACCACTCCCCACCAAAGCAAGGGAAGAACCAGCTCTTAAGTTAGATGCTTTCATCTCTGTGTGCACTTACTGGAGCTGGGACTGACTGGGAATCTTCCTGGCAGTCAGAACAGAGCCAAAGAATAAAATTATCTGCCCTGCACACTGCTTATCAATTTGGTCCCTTGGTGGGGTTGAGGTCTCTGGAAGAGGACACGCCTCTTCTGAAATGAATCAACAGAGGATTTTGACATCATACAGTGTCTTTCAAGAACATGAAATTCATTCTCCAGCTGTCACTCACAATTAATCTATTTATTTATGCAGGGAGGTAAAATTTAGTTCCCTTGTATTACACAGCTAAAAAGTTCACTCTGCAAATCTGTGTTTTTTGAGGAAAGAAGGAATTTCCTGAGAGCAGACCAAGACTACTTCCTGCAAAAAGGGTCTGCAACAGTCTCTTTGCTTCTCATCAGAATGAAGTATCCTTTGCATTTTCCTATATTTCATTTTTTCTGTATTCACTTCCATTATTGGTTTCCATCTGGGGGGTAGGCCAGGAAGGCTCAACAGAGAGCTCTGTTGTGTACATGAAATAATACTGTAGCAAATGAAAATACCAAAGCAAGCTTCTTTTTTTTTCTTTTTTTTTTTTTAATAGACAAGCTGATAGGAAATGAGTTTCCTATGGGACAGAGCCAGGGGGAGTGGAGTTCATAGAAGATTTTCCACGCCATTTCATAGCTCTCCAGTTAAGAACAGGCATCAAGCTACAGCAAGGGTCACCAGGTAATTTTCCTTGACACAGAGTGCATGCTTCTCATTCCATTAAACCACGTCAAAGTAATGCAGTGAATATTACACTGACTTGCCAAACTGCATTAACCACAGTGCTTTCTCTCCAAGGCTTTCAGATGATGCCTCTTGGAATAATAGCTGCATGAGGCTTTTGGGAAATATGACCAAGTATTTGTATCTTTCCAAAGTTCGAATCCTTCAGTCTTCTTGAAGCAGTAAAAATTAACAATATTCATACACACCCTAATATTAATATAAAATATCATATTAGATATTCAAAAGAGACAAGGACAGATTATGAAATGAAATTCAGCATCTCACCACCAACAAGTTGGATTGGGGTTTCCTAAAAATGAAAATCAAAATCTTGAGTATGATCTCAGACAATCCTGTGTGTATAATCAATGCAGTGATCTGTCCCATCTATACTTTAATTTTGCACAGTGCAATGTTGTAAGGACTAGAAACAACTCACTCTGACATTCCTATGTAAACAACATTGGGCATTGTATAAGACCAGGAAAGTATGACAGTCTCTTTCAGAGCCCCAAGAACAAAGGGCTGTTTCAGTTTATATAGAATTTCAATGTAGCCAGTATATTTCATGGCATGTCATAGCTACAAATTCCTCTGTTAATTTCACTGTTTGGAGCAGGGGAAGTATCACATCTTCCATTCCTTTGTTTGATTTCAGCTGAATCCCTGGAAAGCTGTGTATCACACTTCTCTACCTACATTTTATGTTGACATCCTCCTGTGAAAAATGACAGGTATGATGGGCAGATTTTGCTGGCATGCACAAGCCTTCTTTTTATATGCAATAAAAATCCTTCTTGATTCCTATCTGCACTTTTTTTATGTGGCTAATTTAGAGCCCGGGGGCTATTCTAGTCGTGACCTAGAAGCTCTATACCCAGTAACAGACTCTGTACCAAAACCACCATATTGTTCTGATAAAACATCTCAATTTTAGGTGGGAAAAGAATTCAAGTGTCCCCTTGGGCCAGTTGTTGAAACTTCAAGCAGTCTCCTGCTCCTGCTTGTTTACTGTCAATAGCAGCATCTATTGCATCACCAGCAGTATTAAAACTGCTCTTCTTCTGCATCAACTAATTTCAGTCAAGCTGAGAGAGTGATGGCCATCATCTCCAAGTCAAGCTGCTTCTGAACCTCAACCTGACTCTCAACATTTCTGCATCCTGTGACCAGGAACCCCAATCCTGTATTCATGAGCCACTGAAAGAATCAAGCAGGACCAAGCAGTAAAATCACAGGTCATCTTCAGTGAAATCTGCAGGAGGAAATGTTTTTTTCTTTCTGTTCTTAGAAATGAGACACATGGTACCAGCATTTTCTTAATTACAATGAAGGGTTTGTGAACTTCAGTAGATTTCCAGCTGGAATTTTGTCCCACAAAAATCACAGTACTGAGTATCTAGTAATGGTAGTGAAAAAGAAAGGCTCCAACAAGAAATTAATTTAAATTGAAAGATCTGGGCTTTTAATTAAAAAAAAAAAAAAAGGCATTTGCAAGAAGTAAGCAGTCCAGCTTCTAAAGTAGATTGATTTAATTTTCAAAATATTGGTGGAGAGTTGCTTTTAAAATTGACACCCAAACATGCAAGTCTTTTTGTTCATGGAATTTTTAAAACAAGTTCTCATTATACCATTTTCCTGGTCTATATCACACTAGTACTGCTGAACCTTGAAATGTAATTCTTTGGGGACCCTTAGCAGTGATGTGCTGGCTCTTTTTATACATTACATTACTATTGTTATTTATTTACAAATTACATTTACAAATGACACAAAGAACTCTTCATTAACATCACGATGATGCCGTTCTCTGGAAGAAAAGAATACCTGAGAGAAGTCATCATCACAGCTCCTGGCAGTATATTGGTTATGACTTATTAAGGACTATTCTGTATAAAGTCTTTTCTTTGAAAGAAAGCTCAAAGAATTAATTTAAAATTGCAGGAAAAAGTGGCTTGGAGGAGCTAACAAGCATAGTACAGTAAATAAAATCAGTCTGTTTTTAATATAGTAAATACCACTGGCTGAAAGTTGTATTTTAGAATACATTTCTTATAAAAAACTACTTAGATAATGAAAGTAAATCTAAAAATCTAATATAATTTTCATCATTTCTGCAGTTTGTTTGCTTTTTTACATTTAATTCTGCTTGGATAATGAAAACAGACTGCTTTTTTTCCTTGGCAGTATCATATTTCTGATTATCTTGCCAAGCTGCAGTGATTGGGTTTCAGACACCTCAGAGGAAATGATGAAACCCTGTTTTCAGCAGAGGGGTGAGCAGGGAAATTCTTGAGAACACATGTGTGTAATTTGGTCAGATCAGAGCCTGCCCACTTGAGTGACAGCCAGCAAACAGCACATCCCAGGCCATGCTGCAGAGATCTGGGCCATACAGTGAATCTTCAAAAGTCAGTGCAAGTCCCACCAGAAAGTGCTCCCAAAAACCATTCCCTTTCCACACTCGACAGCCAGGAGCCAGAACTTGGGTTTGGTTTGGTTCCAGGAGCAGCTGGGCTTTGCTCACACTCACTGGACACAGGGAGCTGAACTGCCACTTCAGGTCCCAGCAAGGGAAGTCCAGTTGGTTCATCTCAGGGACTGGTTCTCCCTTGTTTAACTCCATAAGTGAAGTCACATTTGAAGAATGAGAAAGGAACCCATAGCTGTAAGAAGTTTTTTCAAAAGTGTTTTTAAGACCTAGCTCCAAACAGCAGGATGCGGGCCACTGTCAGAATTGAGAGGTCTGCAGCCCTGTGACAATTTGGGCAGCAGTTCTTGGAGAACAGTTAAGTGACTGCCTCTCATTTTCACAGTTTCTGTTAACTGGAGTAAAGCTCAGTCCAAAGAAATCTGTCCTTCAGTGAAACACAGATACAGACATTATCTCACTAATGGGCTGATGCTGGATGCAACATTCCTGAGTCTCAGGAAGGTCTGGTTTTGAATTCTCTGTCTTTGGCATAGTCTCATTTTTGAACTGTAAATCCCTTATATCTTCCAGTGAAATAAAAATCCAGCTCAGTAAAACTCATTTTCAGGTCCTACAGTTGTTGAGGTCAGGGACATGAGGGATTACATCTAACATGATCTCTGAGTTTATGATTCTTTCCCTTGAAGTTTGTAATGGGGGGATTTTATTATGATTTAATATTAAACATCCTCCTTTAGCTAACACTATTAGAAGAATCTGATTTCTTGCAAATTCTTATACACTAGGGGGTGCAAACATCCCTTTAATGAGTCCCGAAATAAATGGTCTCTCAAATACCAGCAAAGAAAGTGCCTGGTCCTGTGCTAAAGATTGTGTGGAAAATATCTAATGTTTTAAGTCACATTTGGCTCATACAAATGAATAAATAAAAGCATTGCTTTCAGCAACAGCTTTTTAGTGTTTTCTGGGTTTATATATGGAACAGAGAAGATGCTAACGTAGGAGTTACATAAGAGGAGGATTCAGATCCAGCCTGCTTTGCATGCCATTGCCGGCAGCTTTCTCATGTCCTGTGGTGACTCAGACACTGCCGTAAGCTTCGCGGAGGGACGGTCTCAACTTTTTACCCCGCATTTTCATATCATTATCTGACGAGTTAGTTTTGTGACTCAGGCACTGGCTGAAGTCTGTCTTTCAAAGCACTTATTCTTCTGTTGTTACACTGAGATGTCTCTTGCAAGTCATGGTGTGAAGCACAGTGGGCTGAGCAAGGCAATGTTGTTTCACCTGCATGGAACAAAGTGCTGATTTTCTCAGCTTGTGCCAACAGAGCATTTAAGCTGTTACTTAACAGGAAACAGTGGTGGTTCTGATGAATGTGATGGGATTGCTGACAGGCTTAAGTGTTAATCATATGTTTATGTACCAGTAAAAGCAATGGAGCAGTGTTGAGTACCAGTAAAGATTTTCAGCTCCAGCATCAGTCAGTCTTCAGTCCCTCTTCTAAAGCATTGTTACTTACTCATGCATCTTTACTTTTACACAGGGAACAGAGCATCTGAGGAGGTATCATCCTCTCATGATAATGCATTCTCCTTTTAGGTCACAGAAATAATTCTGCAGCTACAAAGCAGTGCTTATGAATGCAGGAGCCTCTTGTGCAACATTTCATCCTTTGCATTTATTCATTTGCCCATTCCTTATCTCAGTAAGGCATGATCAGAGCCCCCAAAGTCCCTTCTCCTAAATGATGAACAGACATTACTAGAATCTGAACTCATAAATTAAGCTTGGAAAAAATCCCATGGTTTTATGCACATCTGTTTTGCCTAGATTCTGTTTTTCCAAATGTGTGGGGGTTTTGCAGATGTCTTTGCATCTCAGACACAAATGCCATCTTGTGATTGATGGAACCCTATCTAAATACCTCAAACTCTGCCTTACCTCTTGATACTATTCACACCATCAGCTTTTATTTCTGCAGAGTGTTTCATATTACCTTATTTTTCCTGTGTTACTTTCATCACTGCATCAAAACAAAACAAGAGGATTAAAGCAGGTCAATGCATTATGGTTAAATATTTTTTTCTAAGGGAGAGCAGACCATTCCAAACACCATTAAGACAGAATCCTGATTGAATCTGATGCAGCCAGATTAAATGCATGTTAATAGAGAAGGACAATTATTGTTGACTTCCTAATGCAAACAAGAACTTCAGACACTGATTTCTATCAGCCCATTAGAGCTGGCTGAATTCTACACACTGTTTTAACAGTTGCTTAGCAATGGCAAATAAGCTGTTCTGTCTCTTATCACTAGTGGTATAGTTAGAACAATACCTATTATTGAACTGAGTAGGTATGAAATTAGTTTATACTGTTCCTCTTTTTGAGATGGCGCTTGGCAGCAAAGTGAATTGTTTAGGCTGTAGGCAGAAGCAGCATTTTTTTTTCCTGGAGCTAAAATGGAGATAAAATGAAACTGAGGCTTTGCAATGACTGTTTATCTGAAAGCATCATCAAAAAACCTCTGCTTGTGTATGTTTGTGTGTGCAGGAAGGAAGAGGTTTTCCTTCAGATGTCTTCTTTGAGTGATTTCCAGGGTTGAGACAACACTAATGACTAAAGCCTACTGAAAAAGCAAATTCGGCAATACCACACTGCTATATCATTTCCTCCCTCCTTCCTCCATGGGCATCTGTGATGAAGTTCCTCAGCTCTGATCTGGGGAAACATACCGGAGGTAAAGCTACCAAACCCAAGATCCAGAAGGACACTTTAGGCACTTGGCATTTGCTGTTGCAATTCCTGTCTTTTAAGTGAGCACCTTCCACAGTGGAGTCTCTGCAGCTGCAGAATTCAACATCTGCAGCAACATTCACACCTTGCATGCAAGTTTCATGGTCACCACACTAGGGAAGGCTTAGCAAAGCAGTATGGTTCAGTTCTGGTGCTGCAAGACTTTAATCATGTCTTTCTAGTTAGGATTGATACTCACAGCTCCTGCCTCCCACAGGAATACCCCAATAACCTGGCTGTAGTCTACTTTGAGGTAGATGCTTTACAAGATAACTCTTAGATAAGGGCTGTGCATCCAAGCAAAAATTTCTGATTTTAGGCTAGCTTGTCATTCTCCAAGTCTGATGAAATGATGTATGAATTATTTTAAGTGTCTTAAGTAATTTCAAGAGGAAAATTGAAGAATGCTTCTACTTTGCCATAGACTAGTTTTTTAGCTGGTGTTTTTGGGCAGTAAAAGGTTTGGGTTTGAATATCTCTGTCTGAGGAAATAATTTAACTTTTGGATTCCCTGACAAAGAGAACCACTAAGCTACTGTGGAGATAATATACCACTGCTTACTCTTTCTCCAGCTTCATTTCATAGAAAGCAGCAGCAGCTGCTGTTGAAACCACAGAGCTGGTCCCTGCAGTGGTTTTCAGGTCACTTATCAGGTTTAATCAGGACAGACTAACTAAAGAATCATCCCTGTTTCTGAAACCTGAGTGTAACACAGTGTAAACCTCCTGTTTGTGATCTTCTGTACTCAGCTTCTGAAGCTTCCCAGTACTGAAGCACTTCTGTGCACCAGCAGGGGTAGGAATTAGGTACCTTTGAGATGCTGTGCAGAGGGTGGAGCAACGCACTTTGGGGTCCTGGCACTCCACTGGCAGCACTGCAAAGACACCAAGAGGCAAAGTGATTCTCAGATTGTTGGATGCAAATGTACACAGAATGACATGTACCAGCTGAATTTAAAGAGCAGCTGAATACAGGTTTTGAATCACAGAATGGTTGATGTTTGGAGCAGCCTCTTGATACCATCTAGTCCAAACCCTCTGCTCAAGCAAGACTGCCTGGTACCAGTTGCCCAGGACTGTGTCCAGCTAGGTTTCAAGGTTTCAAATATCTCCATGAATGGAGTCTCATAACCACTCTGGGCAGCCTTTGTCACTGTTTGACCCCCCTCAGAATAAAAAAAAAAACCTAAAAAAAAAAAAAAAATTAAAAAAAAAAAGTCTTGTGTTCAGTTTGAATTTTGCTTAACTTGTCTCCTGTTCTGAGAGACCCATGGTCTCCTGTTCTGAGAGACCACTGAACATTACTGAGAAGAGTCGGGCTCCCTTGTCTTCATTCCTTTCCATCAGGTGTTTATATGCCCTGGTAAAATCACAGAATCACAGAATGGGTCAGGTTGAAGGGATCACAGTGGGGTCATCTGGTGCAGCCTCTCTGCTCAAGCAGGGTTACCCTAGGGCACGTTGCACAGGATTGTTTCCAAATGGATTCCCCCTGAGCCTCTCTTAACAGTTCTAGCTGTCCCAGCCTTCCTTCATATGGAAGGTGCTCCAATCCCTGAATCATCTTCATGGCCCTTGGCTGGGCTCATGGTAAGTCCATGTCTGTCATGTACATGGGAGCCCAGAACTGGACACAATTCTGAACACATCATGCAGGCAGTTCCTCTCCAGATCTGAACCTTCACACTCATTTACTTTTTCAGCCCTCAGTCCCTTGGTACAGCTTCCAGAAAGTGTGCAAAGTGCAGCTTTTGCACACCTGTCCATCAGAAGTAGGTGTGAAGCTATGCCAACAAGCATTCACAATCTGATTCTTGCAATGCAGATCCATCTCATGTTCTGTGAAAGGAGATTTGTTACCGACCTCACTGCCTTCTAAAAGGTGCCAAATGCTCCCTATTTTATTAATAATCCATGTAAATTTCCTGTGTACTTCATGGGAAAAAACCCATATTAATTTCTTGCTGGAGCTACTGGGTTCTTTTAATGCCTACAGTATTAATCAGTCATTTACACTGATTCAAATTAGCCCAGTTAATATTTTTACTAATAATTTGATTGCTATAACCAGACACAGCAAGAGCAGATTAACCTGAGCTTAAAGCTGGAGTCAGAAATGAAAGGCTTGATCACTCATTCCTACATGAATTCCTGTCCTGCAGCTAAATAACTACTTTTGGATAACTAAATGAAAAAAACAAATTCTCAAGTAGAGATATGAAATGAAGTGGAACAGCAAAATTTCTTATTAAAGGTGTAAAGGACTCCTCATGGGAGAACCTCAGCCAGGAAGATGGGCAGGCTGGAAAATACCTTGGTCTGCCAGGTCACCCTGCAGCCAGGTACCAGAGGGCAGAGTCATGTCCCCACTTCTCCCAGGGCTGAGGGGGACCTGAAGGCAGGGCTGCCTGTTGGGGGGCGTGGGGGAGGCCCCAGGGAGCTGCAATACCAGCGAGGTTGCCAGTCAGTGTGAAAGCTGAGCTGGCCAGAAATGAGCTGTGGACTTGGCACGGGGCAAGAAAGGAGAGAGCAGCTGCCAGTCAGACCTTGAAACAAGGGCTTCATAAGCATTTCCACCCCAGCTTGATGCACAAACCCTCGGCTGACCCCTGCACAGTTTCAGTGGTATTAATATGCTTTCCAAACTTCTATGGTGTAGGCTTGCACAACCTGGAGCTGGAAAAATGCTGAGAACCTAAATGATGAGGAGAACAGTCACCAAAGTATTTTTTAAAAAATGCTATGGCATTGTAGGCAAACAATATTGTCCCAATCACATTTAAATCAGTACAAATCTTTTTAATTATTTGCTCGTTTGG
>VYXF01000609.1:271072-339987 GCA_013397295.1 Polioptila caerulea | reverse complement strand
TTTGCTTGTTTGGGTTTTTTTTTTTTGTGTGTTTTTCTGTTTTAAAATAATGCCACCACAGGAATCCCAATGTACCACAGAATTTGCTATGGTGCATTGCAGAATCCAGGTGGGGCTAGCCCAGGTTTGATTCTGGTTATAAATATAAAATAAAATAAAATAAAATAAAATAAAATAAAATAAAATAAAATAAAACTAAAAAAAACAAAACAAAAAAAAACAAACAAAAAAGACAACAACAACAAAAAAACAGCCAGTGCTGTGCCAGCAGTCTGATATTTGTGAGAAACTCTATAAGAACAAATCTCTGGAACAAGATAAACAGTCACCACATATTTAGGTTCAGGTGTGCACAAGGTTGTAAATTATACTTCTCTGACTGCAGCATAAAGAGACACTTGGGCAGACACGGTCCTTCCACACAGTGGTTCCAGGCTACACTTTGGAAATACTGAAATGACTGATCTGGTATGCAAACCCTGTAGCAAGCCATCATTTGTGATTGCCTCAAACAGCTCTCAGAAGGACCAGGCAGAGTCGAGCTGGTGTGAAAGGGCTGCAGAGAGATCCCAGTTTTCTCTCATGGGGAAGCCTGTGTGTGCCTTAAAATGAGGTGTGGGCTTCCCAGGGATGAAGAGTGAAGGGGCAGATGGTATTAGTGATGGATTCAATAAAGAGATGATATTTCAGAATGTTTGAGCATGACCATAACTAAACACTGGGGCTTTGACCCATCACATAATCTTGCATGTGAATAGGGCCAGGTCTCCCACCAAAGGCTACAAATAAATCTGTCCCTAAATGCCAACAGATGCTTCAACTCCACCTCTCACCTTCTGTTTTGAAAAATTTTTACCAGAACTGTAATCTCCCCAATACTCATTCTTGAGGCTTGCAAACTAGATTATGGCTTTAAAGCACCAGGCTTTTTGGTATTTCTCTCAAATCCTACACCATCTCTGTTGCTGTCTCACATCCCTGAAGAGATTAACAGCATTCCCAAGGTTTCATATATGGATATTTCTTTCCAGAACTGTCTAGCATGAACAAAGGTGGTTTTAGTTAAATAGTTCTACCCACGTCACTCTGTTTTTAAAGCCATTGCAGCCTCTGTCATACCATGGCTGTCTGGTGGCAGGAGCTGGAGTTCTGGGCCTAAAAGCTGTCACCTGCTGCCACCCAACTGACACTTTCAGTGAGGTCCCCTCACTTACAGCAGCCAACTTTCTGGCACACAGGAATTGTGTGTCTCAGATCCAGAGTAGAATCCTATTCAGAGTAGAATCCTATACTCAATATAGGAAATAGAATTTAAAACCAAACCAAAAAAACTCATCATGGAATCCTAACCAAGCTGAAGTCAATTTTGCACTCCATTTTCCGGGACTGGAGTTTCACCCTGAGGATTTTGCTGCCTACTCTCATCTCTAAAATTGTCTGCTAATGTTTCACATTTTATAATAACTTTTTATTAATTTTTAAAATAATACCTTCTTTTTTGTGAGCCTTAAACAAAAATTTCTGAAGGAGGGGGTGGGTTTGCATCACTCACCAGCACAGAGTAAATAGAAATCTCACACGACTTTCAACAGAGAATGAACTTCAAGGGTTTGCAATATTTTTTGCCATGGTGTAACTCTAGCCTGCAATTTGTTCCCATCTCTTGCATTATGCTACGATTGGCTGCTGGAATTTGAGGTTAAAAAAAAAACCAAAACAGGAGGAAAAGCTGTCTATATGCAAACTACTGTCATTCCACTAACAGATCTTTTTCTCCTTTAATGTGTTATGTATAGTTTGCTCAGGTGTTAATTAAAACAGCAGCATGAGCTTCCAGTACGTTTTATGGGGATTTTTTAAAAAGATGAGGTTGTCTCTTTGCATCTATTCTGCTGTTACCATGCACTGTTAGCAGGAAGGGTTTTTTCTTACCTCATTGCAAGAGAAGTATTACATACAACTTTGGAGTTTAAGTTCTAATCAGAAGGAAAACTCAACATCAAAATTTCTTTACAACTAAGCCCCATATATACCATGATTACAAGCTATAACACTGTTTCACATATTCTGATGTCTAAGCTTGGCCTTATCCAACTTCCTCATCAATCACTACACACTACTCTTTGGTATCATGTCATCATATTTCCATAATCATTAATCATGTTACCCAATAAATCCTTGGGCAATTATTTAAGCTGCTCTCTTATCAGCTGTCCACTTCGCATATTGCCACCTTGGCTGCTCATTTACCAGCATGCCTTTGATCTGGGAACTGTTCAATCAGATCAATAACATGCAAGGAAAATGCAAATGGTTTGAAACAAGAGAAATTCTTTCATGTGGAATATTCACATTTGAAACAAGTCTTTCAACTCTGCAGCTGAAGCTTTCCTTTATAGTGATAAAGTTCTTTATAACGATTTAACAAATTACAGTTAGGTAATGGCAAAGCATATTGCCTTTAGCAGCAGAGCAAGTGGTAGGTGTGAGGAGGAGCTGGGAGCTCCCAGTCACACATGCACTGGCAAGCCCTCCTCCTTCCCAGTAACCCAGGAGATGAGATGCCAGACTATTCCCTGTGGGAGACAGATGAAGTGAGAGACAAAGGCCATTTGCACGTTTAGGTCTGTGGGAAACTGCCTTTTTATCCCTGTGCCTTTCCAGGGGTCTCAGACCTGCCTTCCCCATCCCTTTGCATGTTCTGGTCCTCCCTGCATACTCTTTCCCATCAAGCTCTCCTGCTCTCTTTCCCACCCTTTCCAGCTCTCCTGTACATTATTATGATGTGGCTGCTGACTTTGGGGGATCATTTTTGTTGGTCAGGCTTTGATGATAAGTTTTCTCATGTGTGAGAAGACCTCTTTGGCTTCAGGCAGATGTACCGCTCTCATCTGTCTGTCAAGAAGATTCATGAGGAACAGCAAGATTACTAAGTACAGTTTACTATCTGCAATGACTAAATGCCAAATGCAGATATAAATTGTAGTGCACTTGGAAAGCTGATTAATTAAAAAACCCTAACGCCACTGACAAATGCTCAAGTTTCAAATGTTTCTTTATCAGCATCATCTGACTTTTCCTAGACTGAGAGCAGATTATCATCAAGTAATTTTCAGACTTCTCTAGTGAAGCTTTCTTTAGAATTTTATTATTTTGAAACAAATCTTTTTCTGCAGCCCTGTTCTCAAATGGTACCCACTCTTAGTCACAACTTAGCATACTGGCGTATAAATTTCCCCTCTAAAGAAAACAAAAAGGGAGGAAGAAAAAGTGATATACATCTTTAGGAATTATTATATTCCATACTTTGTTTGTTGTAGTGAGGGCTGGTGATAAATGATGCCATATGGCTGTGCAGTTCATCATTTTATGACAAACCTGCACTGCTCCCATTTGTACAGCAATCCCACCTCCAGGCCCCCAGAGGGGCAGCCCCATGTGCTAAGTGCTGTACACATCTATTGAGTGACAGGCCATTCTTCAAAGACCTTATGAGCCAGAGACAGGAGATTCCTACTGATCAGAGAGGTCCCCTTTCTTCAAACAGATGAACAGCAGATTTTGTTTGCATGACACTTGTAGCCACAGATAGGCTTGGGGAGCAGAAGGAGAACAATTTAAACAATGCTGTAGGTAGAGAATGAATAAAGAGGTCTGCCTTCATGAGACACAGGCTGGATACGGTGGAGACCACTGGAAGAATCTGGAAATAGGCAAAAGCCATTTTCCTTTGGAATATGTGGGAAACAGATTTCGGTGGCACAGCAGTACACCTTTGCTGGCCTTCATTCAGGATAACTTATTTGCCTCTTGCCTCTCTTTATCACTTTATCAATAATTTAATCCCCAAGTTCCTGCTGAGAAATATGTGATATGTGTAGAGAGATACAGGAGTGAATACACAATGTATGAGCAGGTGTTGGAGTAGAATTCATTCTTTTAGAATAAATTGTTACTAGGTTATGACAACAGGTGTTACAAAAATATATATCTGCATAACATCTGCATTGACTAGTTAACATAAGGATGTAATATTTATGCCAAATTTCAACACTTTATTTGGGAAGGTGGGTGGAATCTGATGCAATTTGGTACTTTTGTCCTGACAAAGTACATCATAACCTACTCTAGAAAGAATGGAATAATTTGGAAGGCTGTCTAAATTGTTTTGTTTAATTTATACATCCAGTGAATATCCAGGCCACCTGCCATTCACAGCAATGTGAACACTGTCATTCAGTTAAAAATGGGAAATAAAACCTGCAAACAGAATGTTATGGAATGCTTAAGCAAGTGACAGAGACAAATAGGTGAGCTGCAAATTGAGTCATGTAGCTGGACAGTCCTTTGGGGGTTATGTTTCAGATTTTCTGTTACTCACTACTTGAAGTACAGCTCTGTGCTGAGAAAACCATTCTTATTTCAAGATTTGCTCTTGAGACATGCACAAGAAATCTGTAGACATAAGAAGATGCACTGACTGCAACAGCAGGTCATTGTATGAGCCAGCATAATTAATGGCATAGTTCCTTTGGCTTTGGCAGCTTCCAGGAAGCTTCTATAACTTCGTGTGAGCAATGAGATTTTCCACTACTAAGACACTCTCCATTGCCTGTTTGTGAAGCTGTCAGTGCTGGGTATGGTCAGTTATGAGTTATGAGATCCAGTAACAAATGATAATGCAGAATTTTGGAGAAAGAGGCTGGCTGACCACAACTGGGAAGTCATTTAAGTATTTAGACATATGTGGTGCCACTTTAAAATCCTTTAGGATTTCACAAGATAATGATCAACATGACATAGGTGATCTAAATCCTTTTGGAAAGAATTCAAAGGAAGGAAGGAAAGGTCTCAGCTAATTTAACTACAGCAGCACTCAATAGCTGCTACTGGAAATCCAAACCCCACAGCTGGCCTCTCATGCAAAAGAAAGAATAGTGTTCCTGAGTGCTCAGAAGCAGCAAAATCAAACAGGAATGGTGGAAATTTTAAGTAGAAGTAATATTTAAGTTGACAAAATGAAGATTGGGAGTAGGAGGAAATAAAGAGCTGGCTTGGAGGAGGAAGGAATAGCATGAGGCAGATGTTCCCTTTCTGGTATGTATAATGCTACCACCACAAAATCTGCTCCAGAGAGGAACACAGCCTGGCACTGCCAGGAGCTGCTTGTACTGTTGCTGCTGATAGCAGAGGTTAGCAAATCAAGAGTGGTGAGGGGCACAGTATAAAGAAATGAACAGCGTCCGGGAATGAGATATGGCTGGAGAATGAGAAATAAGAGGTTTAAGTCTGTTCATTTTGTAGAGATTGCTGTGGGAGCAATGGTGTTTTCTGATGATATGAAACAGTACTCAACAATCTGGCCTGATGGACACCAGCCCACACACCTGAGGAAAAACCCCAGGCTGACCTTCCTGCTGTGTTTGTTCCTACAATTCCTATTCCTTGTATCCATTCTCTTCATTACTTTCCAGGCAGATGAAGGAAAATGAAGGTGGATGACACTTTTCGAAACAGTTTTTAAACTGAGATCTCCTCAGTTTAATTTTGTTGGTTTTAAGGACTGGGATTTATGTATGTATTTAGACAGAGATGCTCCAACACCATACTACAAGACCTCAGTGATTAGTACAAATGGTTTAAAGACTAACTTAGAAGGAAGGCAACACAACAGGCTAATAACAGAAAACATCAAACACCATGAACAATTACCTGAGACTTATACCAGGATTCCAGCCGTATCATCACTAAGGTCTTTAAAGGCTACTGCAATATCCAAAATACCTTAAAAATATTTTGACTTTGTTTTTCTTAAAATTAGTTAATCTCTTGTACTGCTGTCTATGAGTGAGAAATTGTAAGCCAGTTTGATCAGGGTGCTCAGATACAATAATTAACAATTTTACCACAGTATGTCAAAGATTAAAAAATGAGAGTGAAATCCTGATCCTTGTGAAACTAATATTCTCAGGGGCTTAAGACGTCAGCTCTTCACTCTCTAAATTTTGTATCATCTGGATGGACCGTTTTTAATATGACTGCATAAATCACGCAACTGGATTGGTCTCATAGCAAAAAGTATTTTTATTAATGGCTGTTTCAAGAGTATGCCATGAGTAAGTGTTCCAAAGGACACACACAATTGTCCTGCAATAGGAAAGTTATTATATAATAATTACCCATCTTCTCTTAAGCAGTTATAGAATATTTTAACCCCTTTCTGTTTGTTTGTTTTGCACGCATTTTTTCCCCCAAACTTATTAAAAACCAATCCCAGGACTTCAGCAATGTACAGTTAATTGCTGTGACTGAGTTTTTAACGTGGTGAGAAGTTTTCAAAGAGCTGATCTCTACCAGTGATCCCAACAGGATGGGCATCCCTGTTGATACTCTGCCCTGTGGGATGATACAGGATAGCACTCGTACTCCAGATTTTTCTCAATGTCTCATCCTCTCAAGTTCTTCTGAGGTGAGGCTTACCCAGATGCTCAGTTCCTATTTGTTGTTCTCAGTTGCCTGTAATAAAATGTGTTTATTTCTTAGAAACTGTCTTTCACTGTGGGATATTAATGTCTCTTCTTCTGGCATTGCAGGTTCTAAGCAATAAACAAAAGCTGCCACCCAAAACAAGAGTAAAGAGTAGAAGTGAAAAGGCACAGCTATGAGAAACTAGCCAGAATAAATCCTTCTGGAAATGTCCTAATAACAGTTACACCTCACTCCTACCAGGAGAAAAACTAAGGCGGGCAGCAATGCACTCTTGGGGCTGCAGTGTGAATGCAGACCAACTGACAGGGCATGAAACTGCTTTAGAAACAAATTCCAGCAGTGAAAGTCTACCAGCAGGGAAAGATCATTTATAAGGTTTAGTTAGAACAAGGCAAGAGTAAACGCTGTGTGCGTTCCTCTGGTTTTCTGAGACAGGTTTTCCTCAGGCCACCAACTCCTCCTTTGGGAAACAGGGGCAAAATATTTCAGAAGTCCTGAGTCTAAATGCATGTAGTGAAGGATGTAGAAAGTAATACTATAATTTTGAGTCAAATGTGGGTCATAACAGGGAATTTTAATCATCTTCCTCAATAACAGGGAAGTTTAATCCTTTTCCTCAATAATGAAATACATAAATAAGCAAATAAAAGGATCTTGGAGAGATCACACATGCTAAGAACTGCAAAAAAAACCCCTGGTTTCTTTAGCTTAACTAGCCAGGCAAACGGATGGAGTTTTCCTTCTATGGTTTTGCTTCATAATCTGCTGCCAATTCTTATGGAATTAGAAGCCCTTTTCTTCAAAGGACATCTCTTTTGGAAAAGACTTTCCCTTCCTCCCCACCGCAGTTTCTGCATGGCCAGGGACAAGGCCTCCCCACATTTACCTGCTATGAACAGAGTTTGTTACACAGGAGTCTGCCAGCTTTCTCTTTGGACACTGCCATCCCACCTTCCTGCAATTCTGCATGAAAAGAGATGGGGTTGAGTTGCATCATTTATCCCCTCGTAACCCAGACTGTCCTGCTTATGGACACTCTCTTTTGTGGAATAGAAGTAATTTCATTGAGGGTTATTTAAGAGGATTAGGAAAACTGGGAAATTAAAAAAAATCACGAAATAGTCTGGGGAAAGCATCTGAGCTGGAGCAGTGCAGAGGGGTGGTGGGTGGTGCAGGGACAGCTAGGACACATGGCATAGAGGGACCCATCTTCAGCCAGAATCCAGTGCACAGTCTTCCCATGGAGCACTCAGCATCACAGAGAGAGGCCAAGGCTGCCTTTTCCACACACAGTCAGTGCAGTCAGAGCAGGAAATGAACAAATCTGTGCCCTGTGGCAACCTTTTCCACTCTGCAGTCCTGCACTCTTGGTGTTCTTCCTACAGAAATCCATTCTGTGCCAGAAGAGAAAGGACCTGTTCTTGTACAACCTCCTGGCTCTGTGCTGTTGTACAGGGGAGGAATCCTTTCCCTCCTAATTGCTCAGATCCCAGTGAGGACTACATTCCAGCATCAAGGCCAGCAGAAAAATCTAAAATCTCTCATGATGGAAAGAGAGGCAAGACTTTCCGAAACCATGGGCTTATCATGCCATTTACTCACTTACTCCAAACAACTTTAAAAAATCTTTTGTGCAAAATTAAGAATAGGGAACCAGAGAAGTAGAAAGACTTTTGGATTTTTCTTTTCCTACTGTATAGTCAGAGAAATAAAAGAGAATATTTGTGAAGATCCACCATGAGCCTGCAGTCTGATAAACAACAATAACCTTTTTCTTGACACTAATTCCTTTATTATATTTTTAGAAGAATTTAAAAGCCACTTATTTTTGAAAAGTGTGATTTCAGGAAAAAGTATAATTTTCACATTTCCTCTGATGTGTTACATGCCCTGCTGTGTTATGACATTTCAAGTTTCATCAAGTCACATTAATTTACATTCTCACATGTTTTCTCAGTGGAACCTGCTCTTTGGGTCTATTTTCATTTATTACTTGATCACTTTAATGTATTTGTTTTACTGAATACTTGGGCCATATTAACTGATCTTTCCATACCCCATGCTTGCAATTCATTAGCAATCATTTCTCTGCACAAAGAAAGGAAAAAAGGAATGAGAGAAAGAGAAAATGAGAGAAAGACGAAAGACTTGGAAGGAAAGCAAACAGCAGTTTAGTACACAGCCTGGGACACAGCCTGCTCTGTTGCCTGGGCTTTGGTTATGAGGAAACTTTATCTGGTGTGACCAAGGTAAATTAGAAACACAATGAAATAGATCCCATACAATAAATGCAGCTAATTGGTTGTAAGCTGCCCATGATTTCAACCTCCTCAACTTTGGTAAGTATGTTCACAGCAGTAAATCTGTGTTAGAGATTTGTTTTGGTACCAAGGATCCTATCATGCAGAAAGCCAACCAGTTGTCCAGCCTTGTGCAATTATGATGTGAGGGAGAGCTGGGCATCAACTCCCATTTGTGGGCTTGTTCCTTGCAGCAATATTTTGGTTGTCTGTGCCTCAGCTTGAGCTTGAGATGATGCCTAAATTCCCAAATCAGAGCCCTCTAAATTCAGTTTGATGTTCAGAGTGGCCAGCACAGCTGAAGTACAATATTACTGCTCTTTGCTTCCTGGCATAGATAATTTGAGATAACTCTCAAATGATGAGACATAAGTGAGGGAATGAGCCCATTTTATCCACCTTTTCCCTGTATTTATTAATTTAATGACTGAATGAACCATGGTGTTTCTTCCAGCTCTTGCTACCTTCTGCTGCTTGCAAGGGGCACACAAATTCAAAATGAGAGATTGTATTTGGAAAACTTTGCAACTTCTCAGTAAATTCCTATTCCCTCCTCAATATTAGGATACTTGATGACACCATGAACATCAAGCAAGAAGGTCCTGTGCAGGCAGCTGCCAATCCCTCAGTGCAGAAACCAGCAGCAAGGGTTTCAATTGCTGTGCAAGGTGTGAGTTTTTCTCAGCCAACCATGGTGAGAGCTGAAAGCCTCAGGTATCAGGTAGAAGGGAGCATCCTGCACTTAAAAAAAAAAATCATAGTGCCTGCAGCTCTCCACCAGCAAGGAGTCACATGCAGATCCAGTTTGATCACCACGATAATCCACACCTCTGCTGTTCATACCCTCCCCTGACCTGCCCTGTATTGAGATCTTGCTGTAACCCCAACTTTGAGTTTGCAGCCACAGCATGATAGATACAGGCAAGCAGAACATTCAGCAACTCAGCAGGTTGTAGCTTGTACTCCTCCACCTATATCCACGTGGATACACACCTACTCCTCCCACACCTACCCCTGGCAGTGAAGACATTGCAGAGTCCAGCTGTTGGCTAATCTAAAGCTACATGGTTCCATCTTCTGTCTTACAAACAGCTCTGCTAGTGGAGGAACAAGGGTGGGGGGAGGAGTTACCCAAAGGAGACATTTCTGGCATTTTGATTTCTTTGTCATTAAGCTGTTTGGAGCAATCAGGCCAGGCACTGCTTTAATGACAGCTGGGTTTTATGTTAAACCTCTCCTCCACCCTTTGGTAACTCTGGGGGGAGTTACCATGAAGGTCAAACACTGGAAAACTGCAAGGGCAGAGGAGAGACTCCCAAACGTGACCAAAGCCATGGAGAGCCCAGCTTGCCCATTGTGATGTCCTCACAACAAATTATGACTGGAGGGTGATACTAAAGCTTCCTGTAGAGGGTTGAATGGAGCAGCCTCAAGTGTGGAAGCATTGGGGAGAGGGGGGCAAGGAAGGCTTATCCCAGCCTGTGTATCATTGATGGCAAATGACCGGGTGCCAGCAGGAGAGGGCTCAGCACAGCCCGGGGAATGCAGCACAGATATGACAGCATGTCTGTTATCCACTGCACTCTGGTGACAGAATGGTATGTAATCTATGTGTTTATGTTCAGAGGATAGAGACAACAACTGGCTCCAACAGGACGTGCTGTCCTGTGATGGGGAATAGAGAAGGATGCTTACGTAAAATGGCCTGGCAGCAGTGCTCAGGAGGGACAGGCACACTCATTTTCTACTGCTGCAGCAAAGAAAGGGATTACTGCTGAGGGGGGGCCAGGCATGAACAGGGGGAGAGCAATTAGAAGTCCAGATGTCTACTCTGTATATAGAATTTCTGAGGGGTTTGGAAATAAAATAGAAATAAGCCATACCATAAATTCAGATACACGTGCAAGGAATCCACATTTACTCAAGACTGAGGTGTTATGTGACCTTAAGCAAAACTAATCAGCTGGACTGAGTCCCCTTGGTCTTCTCCAGCACCTGTGAACCTGAGAGAAAGGATTTTGCAGAGCTAAAAATTAGTCTCTCCCTTCCATTGGGATGCAGCTGTCTAAATGTCTTGGTCCTTCCTAAGAGATCTGAGAACATAGGGTGGGAGAACTCTAAGGGAACAGGGGCTAGTGTGATCCACTCATTCATGGCTTTGGCAGCTACATTTCATATTAACTCTCTTCAGAAAACGGTGGCCATGAAGTAATTCAACTCATTCTGGAACCTAGGTGCAAAACTGAGCAAGCTTAGATTGGTCACAATACAGTCAATCAGAATGTAAATAGTTTTGTAAATAGTATTCAGGCTTAATGAGGGCCAAGAGAAGGAATGCCAAAATGCCAGAGGCAGCCTTACCTTTCCCCTTGGAGAAATATGATTCCTGACACTAGCAGACTAAAGGAAATAAATAGTTTAGATGCTCTGATGCCTTCCAAACACCAGGTGCAGCACTATCAGTGCAGCACCATCTTACCTAGACTACAATTGACCTTTTAGCTTCTTTTTTTTTTCTGTCTTTTCTCATAGGAGGCACCAGTCATCACTGTCATGATAAAAATAGAAAAGTGCCATCTGTGTGTGCCTAAAGGTTTGTGAAATGAGAGAATAAGAAACAAAACCAAGTGGCTCTCCTTGCTATCACTTCCCAGCTCCCCTCTTGAACGACTTTCTGTATCCTTTAAGATGCTGTCCAACTGATGCTGAGCAGCAAGGTGAGAGCCTGTCACAAGGAAATGTGCACAGGAAAATGTGCCAAAATTTTCCAATTTTACTTACTGTCAGTTGACAGCAGGACAGAAAGTCATTCCTAGCCAGTCAGGGAAGTTACTTTTTAAGTGATATGCACTGCATGGTATATGGAGACTGAGATCAGTGGAGGACAGTAGAAATTTAAATTGAGAGTACACTAATAATTGCTGACATTAACTAATCAGATAAGAATTTTAAAGTTCACACTGTGAACACTGATATTTTCTGTGTGAAATGAAGACAGTTTGAACTGATATTTTTTCTATTATTAAGTGTTTGAAAGGGTGGTAGAAGAAATTACTGCAGTAATCAGAGCTCTCTGTGTGAAATTTTTTCATAGTCTTTGAGATTCATAAAGGAGATAATCTTTATTCAAAATAGTATGAGCCTTTACCTGACTACCTAATAAAAACATAAAAGTGATCATTGCTTTAAATAATCTTTTTATTTATTCACCAATGTGCTGTTTCCATTATAATCTCTGTGAAACAGGCAGGGCCCAGGGCCCAGCCTCTGAAGAAATTTTGGGAGTTCTCTAGAGAGGCCTGTCTGCCACCCTCCTCCAATGGTCCATAACTCTGCCCTGTGGCTGAGCCTCTCTGCACCAGGCAGTGCTCTGCCAGGGTGGAGCTACCCAGAGACTGTGCCTGGCCTCTGCCATGGGCAACAGGAACACAGCATGCCAGCCCTGTTATTTCCAATAAAATGCCCCTGGTTTACATGCCTGGCACCCAGAGGGACCCTTCATCAACCCTGGAGTAGGTGCAGTTACATTTGTTTGAGCACATTTCACTTCTCACTAACGCAAATCAAACCCAGTCTGATTCAATGGCATCTTTACACTGCAGCACACACCAGGTTTGGCTCTTCCCTGTGGTGCTCAGGGTATCACCAGCATGAATGCAAGAGCCCTACAGTTCTTACAAACATGAACATGCTGATTTGTAAAGATGAGAATGTTCTTAGCATCACAGGATCGTTTAGGTTGGAAAAGACCCTTAAGATCATCTGTTGGCCTAACACTATCAGGCCTTGAGCACACATCCATTGTGTCATCAGTGCACATAATTCAGCATCAGGTTTCTAGCCCTTGCTTGGATTGGGAAGAACATTATTCCCCTTTCCCATGGTATAGCTGAGACTAATACAGTAACTTGTATTGATGTTCAACATGTGAAATCCAACTAACCTTCCCTCTGACTAAGAATTATGTTTGTGACATAATACACCTACAATATATGCAAGAAGGAGTCTGGAAATGATCACTTGGCACTCTGTCCATATCAGAAGGTATCTGCAGTCAAAATACCCCAAAGTGTTAACGCCTTCAGAAGTTAACACCTCCTTCCCAGCAGCCTGCTTAGAGGGGTGAACACATTCACCCCTGCTTCAAATCAAATCCTTTGGTTTTCTCCTTGTGTTCCCCACTCCCACTTCTGACTTTACCTTATGATCAATAGAGTTCCAGTTTAGGGAATATTATCAAAGCCATGATTGCAGCCTCTAACATTATAGTCTATAGAGTTGCTGAGAGCATTAGAACTTCCAGGATAAATTAATTCAATGTAAGTAAACGCTTTGTAGCTGGGAGCATCACCAAGGTTTTGAAGCTTAAGCCCTATTTAGATTACTTGATTAAAGTAGATCCAAAGCTTCACCAATCAATATATTTTGCTTAGGAGCTGTGTTGATACAGAAGCATATTTAATGGGATCTGCAGTACCCCACCCAGAAGAAGCTTCATTAAAGCAAAATGAAAAAACGTGCATGGGGGGAGAGAGGCAACATCATTGCCATGTGTTTGTGAGTGCCTGTGGAGATTATTTACAGCCGTGGCACAGAACAGCCTGTATAAAGAAAAGGGCAGTGGGGAATTGACAAGAAAATTACAGTCTTGGAAAAGAAGTAACTGAATCTTATATTAGTTTAAAATTGTAAAAAATGACCAAATGTAAATAGATACACCTGCAGCCATGCATTATTAAGGGGATAGCCCTGCTCTTGGGCCACTTTAATTTGTCCTGCAGTATCCAGTGGGATCAGGACTCATTATCAGTCTGGTTACCTGGATGGCATCATCTCTGGCAGGATTACCAGCATTGTATGTGTGGGCCAATAGCGACAAAATTATAATTATTTGTACTAAAATTAAGAAAACTTAAGCCTGACCAGAAGGTCATAGTTGGCAAAAGCCAAAAATACAATCAGCTCACAATTTTTTTTCTCACCTGAAAATATGAACATGGAACAGGTAAAACAGGTAATGCAGAAGAGCACAGGTTACAGGTTCAGCTCTGCTCCTCTTGCTTCTCCTCCCAAGCCAGTTACACACCTCCAGGGCTGTGGGGAGCCAAACCACAGCTCCCAGGCCAGCACTGGGGAGCAGGAACAGGCTGTTGCTCGTGTCCTCATGGAAGGCATAACCCATTTAGATTTCTAACTGGACTTGATTAGACATTTAAGCAACTTTTTTGCAGTAGCAATTTAAATGAATTAGTTCTATTTTCCAGCCTAGTGAACAGATCAGACAGGCAAATCGTGTGCTACCTTCACAGCACAGCGTGCCCCACCTGCAGTGCCCGAGTCCTGAAGGAGCCTGGCCCCAGCTTGGTGCCCTGGAGCCAGGCTGCTCCCCAGGAGTCAGGGAGCTCTCCAGCCAGGGCCCAGCCCCACAGTACCTGAGCAAGGCAAACCTGCAGACAGGAGCCAGATTCGACCCAGAATTCAGATCCTATCAGGCAACACTGTGCTTATAAGGCAGCTCCAAAATCTTGCTGGGAAGTCAATCAGTAGATCAGAGTCAAGGTCAGTGAGGTACCCAGGGCTGAATACAGCACAGTGATTGCTGGGCAGGTCCCCAGGGACAAGACAGGTCTGTGGTCAAGCTGGGAAGTCAGTCTGCTGGTCAGGGTCTGGATCAACAGGTTCCTTGGACAGGCACAGCTGTGCCTGAGGTAGAGACTGATACTTCTGCAGCATCCCTCAGACACAGACTGACAGCACAGGGCTCAGCTGAAATGGGGCTCCTGAGTCCACAGGCAGGTGTGCTGGTGGAGACCCCAGATGAGGCTGGTCAGGCCCATTAAGGTGCCCTGACATCAATCTGATTGTGCAAGACAAACGTTTGAATTTTTATTTCAGCAAGAACCTCAGTTTGAAGCTGATGTTTGTCCATGTCATGGAAATAAACCTGTGCTGGAAAAGCTACAAAGAGAATGAAATAAGTATGCCAGGAGACTTTTATGTTTGAAAAGGATTTTGCCCTGAAATATGCACCCCTGCCCAGCTGGGATGTGCTGGCATTTTCCCTGGCTGGTTCCTTTGGCACCAACCACCTTGGGTACCCGCAGGGGTCCCACCAAGCAGTCTCTTGTCCTCCCCACAGCTTGAGTGGCATTAGCTCTCACAGGCTGGAGTTTTCCTCATCAGTTGCACCATCTGCCCACATTCCTCTGACATGTACCTAACTTCCACATCCAGACTCTGGATTACAGAGTTCCAGTGCAAGAGAAAACACAAGCCTTTATTGCCAGAGGTGACTAAAACTCAGCCAGATGAGCTGTGTATTTTTTAAACAAATAATTTTTTTACAATAAATCAACACAGTATTTGCTTTTGTGACAGCCAGAGAGTGAGAAAAAATTTGCAGTTTGAAAGTTCAAATTGAAAGGTTGGGTAGTGAGATGTCTTTGATAATTTAGGGATTGGCAATGGGGTCTCTTTCATAAGTTCATACATCAGCAGCATCACAAGGACATGAAACCCAGCAATCTGATAAGATTCACTGGTAAGGAGATGCAAACAAAACACTCTGGCCCAGATAAAAATGTTGTCAGTGCAAGACCCTCTCAGCCTGTTTTCCTGTCCCTTGGCAGCCCCTTTGCATCCCTGTCCATGCTGCAGCTCCAGTTCTGTTTAACTCCCTGGGCAGGTGGGAACTGAGCCTTTGCCCCAGAATTCTGGTGGTTGCTTGCAAGAAAAGATTCTGTCTTGGTGACAAACCCTTTCCCTTTGTCAGCCTGGGTTATGCTGAGGCTCCAGGCTTTTTGTCCCTCCTAACCCTAACCCTAAACTCAACATTAGGAGTGAGCTAAGTCATCTCTGGCAAACACTGAGCAAGATTTCTGAGGGGCTAATCCTTCTGGCAACCCACCCTTTCCTTTGGCAGCCACTTTCAAGCTTCTCATTTTGTCTCAAAAGCTGTATGTTAAAGTAACATGTCCTCTGTCTAAAATGAAATATGTTTGTCTTTTTATTTTTATGCACATCAGACAGTTGTCCTCATAGTGAGCTCTCATGTATTTTAGTGACATTCACAGTCTGCATGAATAAACAACTGGAGGCACTTGAAGGGACACAAACTATGTCTGCCTATGTTTGCCAAATAATCTTTTCTTCTGTCCCTGAACCCTGAACAAGAAATTATTATAATTCTACCTCGCAAACACAGCCAGGCACAAGTTATTACTTAGCTGTTTCAAGATGAGTTGTTTAAAAAAAAAATTTAAAATCTCACAGCTTTTGAAAGGGATTAATTTTTTTTTGTGGCCACTAGTACTTAGCCCTCACACAGGCCACCCAAAGAGGGTACAACACCTGGCTGCTCATGGCTCCCTGGCCATGCCCAGCCTGCATCCCCAGCACTGGCTTGTCCTACACACCAGGGTCCCCATGTGGTCCCTCTGGCCACTGAGAACACCCCTGGCGGTGACAATGACAGTGCCAGTGCCATGGAGGTGACTGATTTGCTTCCAGGAAGATACATTGTCACAGACTATTAATTTTACTGCAGCCTCATTGGAAGGGAGTGGTAAAGCAGCAGGGCAAGCAAACAGCTCCTGTCAGCGTGGGAGTACTAAATGCCCAAACAATTAGGATTCTAGTTCACCAAATCTCAGCAGGCCCCTGATCTCACATTTGTTTACTCTCCAGTTTACTAAAGCAAACACAGTGCCTGTGTAAGGTGAGAGCTGTTTCAGAGGTCAGGTGGTGCTGGGTTAAGGCAGCGGAATCTGTTTGCAAATAGCTGTTTTTAAAACAGAAATAATAAAAATGGTGAAAGGCCCTTAGTACCCAGATTTTGTGTTTAGGG
Source organism: Polioptila caerulea (assembly GCA_013397295.1). Lineage (NCBI taxonomy): Eukaryota > Metazoa > Chordata > Aves > Passeriformes > Certhiidae > Polioptila > Polioptila caerulea. The sequence continues at coordinate 323,352 of VYXF01000609.1, read as the reverse complement.
CAGCCAGTCTACCAACACGTAGGATTGCCCAAAATGAAGCAAAGCAGGGTAGCGAGAAAGAAGAAAGGAGGATGGAGACATGACTTTTCAGCAGGAGAGGTGTATCCTAATATGGTACCTGGAAACTGGTTGATAATTCTCTCCCAGGCCATTCAATTCCTCCATCCATCCCACAGAGGCAATGGCCTTTAGCCTGAGGCTCAGCAGAGCTCTCCAGGCAGTTTTTAGTGTCATTTCAGCTGGGTACCTGGGTGCAGAAGGCACACAGGGCGGCTGGGCACATGGTGAGGAGCAGACACAGTGCTGGGACAGCCGGAGCTGTGGCACAGAACAGGCAGCCACAACGCCCTGGAGTGGGCAAAACACTTTAAAAGGTGCTGAGAGAGAAGTCCCTCAGAGAGGAAAAAGTGTTAACAGAGCCACACTGACTTCCTATGTCAGATGCTGAGCACTTGCTTCTCACAGAGATTCTCCCCAGTCCTTTCCCTATGTACAAATCCTTTATGCCTCAGGTAGTGCCAGGAGCCTCCCATGCTGTCATCTCTTCCTTCTCAGCAGAGAGAAGGCACTTTCCTTTCCTTGCAGGAGCTTTGCTTTCCTTTGCCTTTTCTTCCTTGTCCCCCTACCCTGCTTGCAAAATGGCTGACTGAATGCTGTTTGCTCTCACGCTGTAGGCAATATTCCCCAAATCCATTTGTTTTGGCACGGTGGATCACCCACTAGATCCCAGTGCAGCATGGCTCCTCACTGCTGTGCACTGGCCACAAGGAGCAGGAGTTGTGGCTCTCCTCCTGATGGATGATCTGCTTCTTACAGTGGTGTAACAGGCAAAGCCAGCTGTATTCCATTACACCCCAGGTAGTGTGGCTTCTGTAACTGAGATGGTGAATGAAACAGGTTGGAATAAGCAAGTGTATTAATTAGTATGCTGATAGCTGAATAAAGCTATTTTTAAAATCACTGAACAGCGCTGCACTTTACTATGATTGCAGAGATTATGTAAGAAGATGATTAAAACCAGGTCCCTGCATCACAGACTGATCCGTATTTTAGAGATGGAAAAACAAAGCTGCAAAGGAATGAGAGGAGACTGTGCTATTTTAAAAGGTTCTCTGCCTGCCCTAATTAAGGGCAAAGGAGCCATGTCATCAATGTTTTCATTGTCATTCTAACTCATCCTACTTTTTCTATCATATTTTGCCAATAAGCCATTCATTTTTTAAGACTGGGTTTGTGCATACGGAAATGTCAGCTCAGGAGGGCTCTGCTGCATCATCCCACAATTCGTAGCCATTTTACAGGGTGTCCCTGATGCACAGCTTTTGCCTCCTATGGTGCACCTACCAGGAGCTTTTCCTCCTATTTGTTGATGTACTACCACTCATCAATAAAAGTCGGAAAAGTAAAATGTGGGCACCACCTTTGTGTATGTCTAACAGATTGAGAACAGACAGATCTCAGCAACAGGAAAAGGCTGCATTTCAGGACCAAGCTACCCAAAAATATGCTGTTGTTTTCAATGACAAGTATTTGGGAAAGCCTTTAGAAATTGATTGTCATTAAAGACCTGGAGAGAACATTGGTTATGGTGATAAGCAGAGATTTTAAAATTTTGTTTATAGTCTCCTGCACTGTAATGCTCAGATTGCTGTATATACACAATCATTATTTGATTCCTTACACCACAGTGAATAGCAGCTCTGCTGATCAAATATAAAGTGGCAACCAATCCTAATGCAAACAGAAATATAAACAAACCCTGCAGATTTATAGCCAATAAAAATTATGTCAAACTGTATAAGATGAAAAGCAGAGTGTATACTTGTTATTAAGTCTGACAGATGTTTTCTGTAGAGTGTTTTCCATGAAGTTTCTCACCATTGTTAATCATCTGTACTTTATGATGAAGTTTAAAAACCCCTTTAATTATCTTACATGGATTGAATATGTCCACTCAAAGTATTGCACTGTGTTAAAGTTGAAGATTTATTCCTTTATAATATTTCTTTAAGAAGCAAACATCACAGAATCAATTGTTACTTCATTTCCTGGCATAACACAGGATCTGGAGCACACAGAACAAAGCCTTTTGTTGTTATTTACATTCTCTTCTGTCTTTCCAGGCAGCTTCCCCAGCCTTATGCTAACAGAAGGGTCGAATGCCGCCTCCTCACAGGGAGTCTGTGGTACAGACGCTGTCGCGTGAAGACAGGAATTGAACATGGAGGCCATCCCGCCGTGGGCATTTTTGTGTGTGACCATTTTGTGCGAGACACCCACCGAGTACTTGCCCTTGCAAGCGAGGCGGGGCAGCCTGGGGGCCTCGTTTTCCCTCAAGAGCCCCGAGCTTGCTCTTGTTCCGTGGGGTCCCTTTGGCCACGCGGCTGCTGTGGGAAGGGGCGGCTGCACGGGGCCTCTCGTTGGTGCCAGTCCCGCTGGGAAGGAGCCGGGCTGGGCTGCCTGGGCTGCTTGGACCTCTGTAGCCAAAATCTGCAGCGTAAAAGCTCCCAGGCCCCGCATGGCCCTCGTCACCCACTCACACAACCCCGTCCATTTCTGCGTGGGGAGCAGCCCATCCCACTCTGCCTCGGGACTGCTAAAGGAACACTGGAAGGGTGGGAGGACAGAGGACACGGCTGCCCATAGCAAGGGTGGGCACCTGAGCCAGGGGGCTCTTCTGCCCCCGAGGGCTCTCCCAGAGCCCAGCCATGGCACCTGCCCCTCTGTGCTCCTCAGGGCCAGGGCAGGCCCTGAGCAGGTGAAACACCACGATGGAGGAGCTGCTGAGGGACCGAGGTGCTGCAGTGGCCAGGGGAGATGAGCTTTCAGCACAGGGGTGTGTGGCAGCTGGCCAGGGGTGGGTCACAGCTGGTTTTAGCCCACTGAGGTCAACAAAAAGGAGAGACCAAGCCACTGCTGAGAGAGTGCCACTGCTGCAGGCAGCCAGAGGGGCGAGCAGTGCTCCTCCTTGGGTGTATTTTACAAAAGAACTGGCACATGGAGGGCTGCTGGAGACCCATTTGAGATCAGAAGGGATCTGTGTGCTCCTGAGGAATCCATGCCAGGGCAGGAATTCCTGGAGTGGCTGCAGGCAGCCCATACCAGAGCAGGGACACCTCTGAAGAGAGAGCAGAAGGAAGACCTGGTACATAAATCACCTTGCCTGCCCATGCTGCCCAACAGCTTGCCAGAGGCATTTTGACAAATCAAGCACAATCCGTGGTGCAAATAAAGGTGTTGAGTCTGGAGAGGAAGTAGAACAGGTGTTTATATAGTGTTTGTTTGTTTAAATTGCAGTTGCACGGGAAGTTGGTAGCTCAGCTGGCATTCAGCCCATCTCTTAGAGCACACTGAGCTAAATGGCTTAGGACCCTTCTGCGATGCCCTATGCTGAAACAAGCCCACTAGCAGGCTCTTGGCAAGCTTGCTGGCTTGTGCATCAAGGGTAAAACGTGTTCTGTGGAGTCTGCAGCTCTCCTTGCTCCTCCACACACATCAGTACAGATCCATCCACTGCCTGCCACGAGATCCTTGCCTAACTGGCGGCAGAAGGGAGGGGGGATCCATTAGAGGGAATGGTTCAGAGCACAGTTAAGAGATTTTGCCTTCTCACAGCCCACTCTCATCTCGACTCCTTGGCCAAGTTTTTTCTCTCCTTGCTCAATTGCAGCAGCAGTGGGCACCAAGGATCAGTTACAACCAATCTTTTCCAGGCCATGCATGGAAGTAGCGATTGCCTGGACAGATGCTGATCTCGGGCACTTTAATGTTCTTTTGTGGCATTTGCTCCTTCTGCTCCGCTTTCTCCCAGGATGTTCACATCCATCTTGTCCCTCAGAAGCCTAGTGCAGTAGTCTCCCTTACCAACCACTCTGGGTGGCATCAAGACAAGAGGGGGGGACACTCAGGTGAGCTGAGTTCCAGCTTCAGCAGCCATACATTCTCATTACATGGCCAGAAACCATCCTCTCTGCTTCAGCAGCCATTCAAACCAGCTGTGAGAAAGTTTAATGGAAGAACTGAGGGGCTTCCTTTCTTCTCAGTCCATTTCAAAGTTAACCTATAGATATTTAGGGCTGTTAATAGAACCCTTTCAAAAACACAGGGTCTGAGGAATGCTGTGACTTAGAAGATTGTACTATTCAGTTTAATTTTAATGGGAGAAAGCTATGGGACCGTTATGATTTTTTATACTACTTATTATTCATTCTCTGAAGATTCTAGAATCCTTTTGCCCTGTTTTCTTCAACTCTAGACTTAGGTGGGAGGATTGATGCACAGATTACAAAGATATGTTTTTCAGGATGTTATATATATGCCATTAGACATTTTAATACTGGATCTCTTCTGATTGTTGCTAACTAAAAAAAAAAAAAAAAAACAACAAAAAAACCCCCCAAAACAAAAATCCCAATTCCCAATGAAATCAGCTTTGTTTCCAGACTGCAAAACTGATGAAAAAGGAAGATCAGACCCTGACTTAACCTCAGTTAGTCTACCCACTTGCACATGACAGCAAATTAACATGAGCTGATATCTACAGCAGTGAAGATCCAGGTAACATCCCACAAGGGCCAGAACTACTTAATAATGAAGGAATTAATTTGTTAAACAAAACCCAAACAAAACAACCACTGTTGTTCTTTCTTAATATGTGGGCATATTCTGAAACTCATCTTCACACAAATACAACTGTTCAATTGATGCAACTCAGTAATTTTTATTGCAACTGGAAGACAATACATCACAGAAACTTTATGGTAGGTTTTGGGAAAGTGTTATTTACAATAATAATTGATGAAATAGTTTGTCTTTGGCAATATGATTACACATCAAGAAAATGTAAAATGCAAGTATGCCTCTAAATCAACAATTTCATATTTCCTAAAGATCAGCTGATTGCACTTGCCTTCGGACTGCTCATTTAGGTAAACACAAATACAACTTAACATCACTGTTCATTCCCCGTCACAGTTCATATTTTAATATTGATGAAATTGGCAGTTTCAGACGCCAAGTACAGGAAAAAAAAATTGGCTTATCACTGTACTAAATTAACTTATTGGCCAGTTAAGGTCCTGTGACCCTTAAGCATTGATACTAAATCTCTTGGTCTTTTGATTGCTTTATCACTTTTTCTGTAAAACAAAATACTTCAGAAATTACAGATCAGAGTATAAAAAAATGTACAAGTTCATAATGCTTTTCATACACACACAAATCATTCCCCCCAACATTTTACATCATGGCAGTTTTAAGTAGTGAGTGTGAATGATGCAGGCATGGAACTGGTTATCAGATACAGACTTTCAATTGCTGTCCCACACACATACTCAGGAAATGTACAATGCTCTAGTAACTTAAAAATGTACTCAAGTTCAATGTCATCCAAACAAAAAAAGAAGGTCTTGGGATTTCAGGCCAGAGTAAACAAATGAAAAAGATTCCCATTTCTAGATTGTCAGCCATTCCAGAGTCCAGCATGTAGTTTTAGTATTCAGTAAAACCCCTTCTAGCACTAAAGGCCAGCACAAGTTGTCATTTATCCCTTAAGCCCTCCAATGATGAGCTCCTGTAACTGCTGGCCTGATCCAAAGCCTCATGAAATCCACGGAAAATAAAAAAGTGAAACAAGACTCCCTTCCACTGCTTGTGAAAGGATGTTACATCAGGCTGATATTCCCCTCTTTGCAAAAGGAAATGTGATACAGTAGAAAAACCATTATATAGCTTCAGATAAATATAACTTGTTTTCAATGCTAAAACAAAACCCAAACTCCCCAAACCAGGAAAGGCTACTTATTAGAACAACTCAAAAGTGACCTTTAAATCATTTCTGGTTTTAAATGCATACCAGCAAAATACAGCACCATAGACATATTAGGTTGAGACTTTTTTTTTGGTCAGTGAAGCTAGTACTTGTTTGCTGAACTGTGGAAGAATTATAAGGTCATGTACATGATCAAAGATAAAGCAACCCAGCTGACAAGTCTCTGCTTAATTCAAGAATAACCAGTACTAAAAATAAAAATGCAAAAGTAAAAATCCCTAATAAACCACCATCAATTAATACTTTCTAAATAAAAGGGGATTAACAGATGAATTTACAAATGTATGCAGATTTATACAGAACACCGAATGTTGTGTGTAAATCCTTATAAACTTCATCTCAAAACAGAAACACACAAAATGTATAGTTTGACTTACACATCCCATTTCAAAGGAAAAGAGACATCATTACAACTTGGTAACTGTGCTAATTGCAATATAAATCAAACAGAAATTCAGAGTTTGGCAGGTAACTAAGAAGAGGGTTATCACTTAGGTTATATAGCAAAGTGTTGATGTATATTACATAGAGTAGTATAAATAATAAAAAAGTATTATTTAAATTAGATCACAGTGCTGCATTATGTGCATAACAGTGTTTGATATATTACTGGAGGGCCGTGAAGAACACTACTAAAACTTAACTGGTCAGACGGTCAACACTGATACTCTGTTACAATCAGGAGGATGTATGGTTCAAATGCTCTTTTGGTGGCAAAGTTAGGAAAATGTTTCAAAAGATTTCCTATAAAACATGCCAATGAGCAGTAGTGATGTGCCCAAAGGAGCTGGGTTTGCATTCTCCAGGAAGTGAAGTAAATTGCATTGGAAATGCATTTTCTCAGTAGTTTTATTCTGATCCTGGAGCACAGGAGAGTAATGTCTTCAAAAATGCCTAGGATTGGATTAAAGCAAAAATTGTAATAACAATAACAGTGAGATGGTAAAGGCTTCCAGGAGCACTTGGGTGTCTATAGCTCCACTGACTGCAAAGGAGACCAGACACCTTCAAGTTCTAGAGAACCTCAGCCTGTGCACTCTCCGACCCACAGTGTGATTCTTGGGGTGTCCTGTGCAGGGCCAGGAGTAGGATGGGTCCCTTCCAGCTCAGCATACTTTATGATTCTATGATCTACATCTTTAGATGGATTGGGATGGGAGCCAAAATCTCAGTGAAAATAAATTGCCACTACTTAGAAATCCGGACAAAGTGTTGTTTTGGTAATTTTATCCATGGTGCCATTTGGTGTACAATTTAGGATTTCATTCTCTGCTAAAGTAGGTTGATGAATCTCTACCTCACTCCAGTGAAGAATGCAGCCTCCAGCTTTTTTCTGTATCTTTTCCACAGGTAGACAGTAATTCAGCTGAACACTGGGAGCCAATGCATCTCCTGCCAATGCATCTCCTTTGGGATTCCCTTCTCCCACTAAGCTAGGAGAGGAACCAGAATATGAACCTCAACTCAATTGCTGGAGAGAACAGTCTCAGGACAGTTCTCCAGTCCTACAGGGCACACCTCACTTTCACATTTGGCTTTTCAGCTGTAAAGCCCTGTGATCTTTGTAGAACTACTGCCAGTTTTGCCAGGAGAAGATCAGAAGCAGACTGCTTTCAGAAACAGCTATGGGGTGATACATTTAAGCTGTTCAACACCTGTGCTTACATTTTTAAATGCAAGCAGAATCTGCACCAAAATGCAGTAGGACATCCAACTGCTTGCAGAATGCAAGCACGATCAGCAGATTTCACCTCCCTGGAGATCCTGGTGAAATCTGCTTATGGCATTAGCTCTGGCCTGCAAGAGCTTCTTGCTGCAAAAGGCATTTTCCAAAGGAACTCACCATGAAGTCCAGCAACCCTTACAATTCATGCATGCCTATGTGAAACTCGCCACTGAACACTTGCTGACCTCGCCCCCACCTGTCTTGGAGAAACACTAATTTGGCAATACTTACAGAGTGAGAAGAAGGGAAAGTTAGAGATTTGACAACTTCTCACCCCAAAATGGCTTAGAAGAAAAGCAAACAAGCAAAACCACACCACCTCCTATCTGGCAAGTGAGAGAGTTTGTAATACAGTGCAATTACCCCTCTGTTTTGACATCATTCAGTTGAAGTAAAGACAACTCGATTAAAAGCTGACATCGTATTTTTTGGAAAACAAATCAATTTCAGTTCTTACACACAAAAAAAGAGAACTTCTCTGATGGAGTAGAACCAGTTCTGACAAAGTTGCCATTGTCAGCCAGGCACAAATATAGTTTAAAAGGTGACTCCTAAATACTTTATACAATCCAAATTATGTACTTCTCATCAACAGTCAGAGTAAGCATGAATAAGGACAAGTTGTTTTTAAACACCAGAAACAATCCATTGATGGCAGCCCAAACTGCTGGTTTCTGAACATAACTTTGTAAAATCCTACCAAAGAATACCTTCCTAGCAGATCAGACTAGGAGAAACAAATTTTATATGAAAATAGATGCTCGCCAACATTTTAGGTTTACCAGCAAGTATATAGAGGACTTGTTGAAGTCTTAGATAGGTGTTATATATATATATCTCTATATATATCTGTATAAAGATAACCTGCCTAATTAGATATTTATGCAAAATGACTGTTTTCTAAGATGAGTAATACTAGTGGTAATTATATATTTAGCCACCAAGAGTCCACATTAATGAATGGTACTGATCTCATTTGCATTGACACACTGCAATCAGAGAAGCTGCTCTGGAATTAGTGTTGTGGACAGAATCTGGCCACTGGCACACAAACACATTGCTTTCCCTGGAGGACAGAGATGACTGAGCCATGGTTTATATCTTCTGTCACTAGATTTTTCAGTGCTGTTTTTGGTAACTATTAAGCCACTCCCAATGCATTAATGAGCAAAGGTGGTGGCAAAGTGGTACTGTAGTATTTTCTATTTCAAACGACTCTCCCAAAAGTCTGTAAAAGATGAAGACCAAGTTCTCTTGTACAGGCTTGTGTGGTTCACTGCCTACAGACTCTGGCTGTAGACAGCACGGACCTGGGAAGAGGCAGATTATCCCAGTCTGATCAGACAAGGGAAATGTTATGGCTCATTCATCTCTGTGCTGCCTGGCCAAGGGACTGGTCCTTCCTGTTTTTCCCAACGTTATCTAAAGGACAGATGGTTGCAGGCAGCCAACATAAGTTAGCATCCATGTACTCCTGACTGATGCTGGGAATCAACCCTGCATGCATTGGCCCCTGCAAACTGAGAGGAACAAAGCTGCCTCTCGCACTATCCACGGCTCTCTCCTTCCTTTTCTCCAAAGCTGGCAGTTGTGCTGAGCTCTGGCAGCTGTCAAGCAGCTCCTGGATCCCAGGACATGCTGGATAAGATGGGAGGAGAGGCACATTTTTGCTGTGTTGCCCTGTTCTTCACAAAATGCTTGTGGAGCACAGGATCAGGTCCAGACCAGCCTGTCCTTCAGTCCTTCCACCTCCTAACTGAGCACACACCACAGGCATCTCCAAATACAACTCTGAGCTCACTGCACTGAGTAGGAAGTCAAACCCTCCTCTATCTCACTCTTCATGAACTACATCCATCTTGGTGAAACTGCTGCCTGAAACAGCTGTTAGTGATAAATCTAAACCTATACTCTTTAGAAACCGACCATTTTGCTCTCTTAAGTGGTTGGTTTCTGGGATTTTCTTTTTACCTCTAGGAAATTGTAAGAGCAGAATTTTTCATGCCAAATGCAAGAATCCAGGTGAGAGAGACTGTTTTGTTTATTTCACAGCTTTTCTCTGCTGTAGTGACTTTCAGTCTCATAGTCATCCTTACCAGGAGAGTACACTGTACCTGAATCACACTCTCTGTAACACTGCTTTGTATCCGGACACCCCCATAAGGCTCTTAACTAACTACAATTTTTCATGGCAAATTGGCAAAGCTATTTTCTTGTCTACTTATTCCTGAATCAAATCAGAGAGTTTTCCTCAATTAACCTCCCATTATTCTCTTGATTCTGTCATACACACTCACTACTAAATTTGCCCTCAGATTATTGCGTCATGTTACACATGTACAGACGAAGAAAAGACACACTTTTTCTTTTTTTTTTTTCTTTTTTTAAACAGAAGTAGGGAGAGGGGGGCTGAATGTGCAGACAAGGCAGTATAATTCAACCATCCAAGCCCTACCAGAGCGTGAAGATTTTATTTTTTAATATTGCAGAGTAAGTTCCCCAACAGTCAGTGTTTGTCCCTGAAGAAGGTTAAACCTTAAACACCTGCTTCAAAAAAACCCCAACAACAAAAAAAGAACCAAAACAAAAACAAAACAAAAAAAATAAAACCCCCAAAAAACAAACTCTAAGCCTAAGGGCTTAAAAATTAGAGGCATAGCCTTTTTCTCTATTTTCTATATTTATATGAAAATAATTCATGCTTCATGCTAAATACATTATTTACCTTACAAGAACTTTGTCATCTTTGAATAAAAAAAATTGTTTGCTTTTTGTTTTCCCCCCTTCCCTAAAGAATCCATGCAATGTGGATCAAATTTCTTCTGCTGGCTATGCTGGTTGAATTCGGAAATTTGTTGTCATTTTTGCACAGATGAATCCTGACTGATGGTCACTGCACACTCATTTCTGAGGGCAGTGTAGGAGCTCTTTTGTGAATTTTATTGTTCACCAATATGCTTTCCTTCTATTTTTAAATACAGAATACTACTAATGGCAGGTTTTGTAGCTTTGTTTCCCCTGTTAGATCAAGGATGTGATCCACAGAAAAAGATTCCGATGTCCATTGTATCTACTGTAATTTCTTAGACTTGATTACTTTTCACTCAGGCAGTTAAGAAGACATAGTTTGTTTTTCCCTATTACTATCATTTTTTGCACGCAGTGCCAATCTTCAGGCTTATGGCTTTTTGAACATTCTTTCAATTTAATATAGAAGACAGAATTCAATGGTTAACGATGCTACTAACAGTCACCCCCTCCCACTTCATTATTTCACTGAAACCCATTGCATACATAGTTTAAATTTCCTCAAACTTAAGAGTTATCAGTCTTCACATTATGAGCCACATAGAATACGTGACACACTACAAGTGCCTTACTGCTTGCACAGTTGCCACCAGTGGCTTCTGAAGACTTGTATGGCACAACATCTCCAAGTGCCACTAAATAGTTCTTGGTTGAGAAGTACGCGCCTCCTCTTTCCCTCAAATCTCCTTATTCACATTCACTTCTAACCCAATTGTAAGGCCATTTAAAAAATTCTTAAGGGCCAGGCCTGAATGAATACTAAATTATGCACAGCTCTTCTACTTTAAGAGGGATTTCCAAGTGCCCAATTTTACTCCCATCACATTAATGTTGTTATCACTGCGTATTCAACCATGCATTTTTGACAAGCTGGAGAAAGCAATGGCGATTTTGGCTTTCTTTTTTTGTTAACTTTTTGTCTTCAGGTAATAAAAAGCTTTTGTAAATTAGCTGAGTGTCAGTATGAGTTCTATGGCTTCAATCTCCTTTAAAAATAAAAATCTTAAGGGTCAAAAAAAAAAAAAAGAAAAAAAAAAACTTAAAGGGCAAAAAAAAAAAAGAAAATAAACAAAACAAAAAGAAATAGAAGAAAAACAAAAAAGGAAAAAATTGCTGATATTGCCACAAATCATTAGAATTCACCTGACGTGCTGAAACAAAACTTTGTAAGTTCAAACAAATCATTGATTTGTTCTAATTTTTTGTGGTTTCCTTTTGCTCTTTCTGCCCCTTTGCCGTCCGATTGGTGATGTTGTTCAAACAGGACCGAATTCCTGCTAAATGCAGGAGTGATCCTGCTGCTTCTTTCATCTCCTCATCGTCACTCTCAGGGGGCTTTTCTGTACGTCTCTTTTTAAGAGGCAGTGTGTCACTTGGTACTTTTTTCGCCTTCATTAAATGTTGCCTTTTCTTGTGCTGGGATGCATATCCACTGTCAGCTAAAGAATCCTTGGTCTCCTTCCGACTTAGCTTTTTGTCCTCCTCTTCTGTTTCGCTATGGCTCTCGTGGCTCTGGAAGCTCACTTCACTTCCTTCACTGCTGTCTTGGCTACCTTTAGTTGCAAATTCATACTGGTCATCAGCAGAGGAAGAGGAAACGGAGTCACTAGCAGGCGATGTGCTCCTGTGGTTGGAAGATTTGGCACTGCTGTAGTTGTGATCCTCCTTTGGGTCACCGCTAACAACCGGAGAGCCGCAGGACTGTTCGCTTTCCGTCCGCATCCGGCAGTTTGTTATTCCATTCCTGTCAAAACAAATCCAAGCACTCTTAGAAGCCACAGAGATGTGATCCAGCTTCAAAGCAAAAAATGATAAAGCCAACTGACAGATAAAATTGAAATTACAACCTGAAACTATGACTATCAAAGTAATGTCCATGCAAGCTGGTTTCAAAGCCTAATTGCTCGTGGATTGGACTTGACATACAAAACAAGCCAGAAGATGCAAAATAGCACAAGAAGCAGGAACTAAGTAGGGGATGGTAACAAATAAATGATGTGTGAACAGTATTGATTAAAATTTCAATTAATAGTTTACACTTCCAAAAACTGAAAAGAAAAAACCCCAACATTATTTTATCTACTGGGTAAATAAACTCTGATAAGTTGCATAAACCGCCCTTCATCTTTGTCATATAAAGTGATACAACCAAAAAACGTGGGGAAGAGACACTAGCTTTCTGGGGCAATTCCTTGCCTCCTCTGAAAGACACTTTCCAACTCTAATTCCAACTTGCATTCCAACTGCAGGACATGTTTCACCTGGAAGTCGCACAACTTCTATTTAGGACTCTTTCCAAGAGATGGAGCAACCAGGTCCAGTTCTGATTCTGATCAGTTAATAAATAACCTTAAAAGCAATACAATCTTAAGCCACTAGCTGCCAAGAAAATATTAGAATGTGTTCAAAAACAAGTGGTAGAAAAAATAAATCTGGATTTGCTCTAGAAGCTGTCATTTCCTCCTTTGGTTTATGGCACCCTGTGCAGTGGGAACTACTGCAGCATGATGTATTTAAAAACTAACAGGTTTTTTTTTCTGGAGTGAAAAGTATTAGAGCACTGCCACTGACTTTAAAAAACAGAATATGATGCTTACAATACTATTAAAGAAGGCACTGATTCTGTGCGATGCTTAACTCCTGCTGAAAAGGAGGAGAGCAGGATGCTCATCATCCAGTAAAGCCATCATCACTGCCAGTTTACCAGCCTTGAACCTGCCAGTTTACCAGCCTTGAACCTCTGTCAGTTAAAAAAAATCCAACTAAAAAGCAAGGCTGTTTAAACCACCAATTGATAAACTAATTTAAAGCCTACTCTTGCCATCTTTGTCCTACCATTGGAGTGCTTTTGCACACTGGGGGCTGTGTTGGATTAAACCTTTTTCTTAAATGAACACACTGAACATAGATGTTTCTTAAGAGGAATGGCAAGTCCAGAGTATTACTGCTCTTCTACTTCAAAAAATGGGAAAGTACTTTAGGTTTCAGGCAATGGGCCTCTTGTATGATTTCCTTACACAAGAAACAACAGAGTATTACCCATTACTGAAAGGTAAGGTTGAAAGGTGGGAAAAATAAAGAGTGGTATGTAATTCCACAGTTCTTGTTCATCTTAATGCCATTGTCTGCAAGAGCTCACTGAGATAAAAAACCTCCTTGTATTTATGAACCAATGACAGGACAATGCTAGAAGGCAGCAAATTCATCAGTCATTCCAAATGTTATTTACAGTGCTTTCAAAGGAATGTATAGAAGGTACACTTATTAGCAAAGAAAACCTCTTGCCAACCTCTTTTGCTCAACAAAATTACTTTTGCCTAGATTTCTGAGTAGATGTATGATCCATAAATTCCATACAGAACCCAGAAGGAATACACAAAGCTCCTTCAATTATTAATAGCTAAGTGCAAGGTCATTCATGATTGTGCAGCAAGCCAGCTGCATTTACTCTGTGCTGGCTTGCAACTGCAGGGGTTGTCATTAGAGGATGCCAAATGCTTAGAAGAAGAAATCATCCATACTAAGCTAGTTATAAGGTGAATTTATAACTAACTCCTTAAGATCAGCCATTACAAGGAAGCATGTGATGCATTTTAAGTGACAGATTCTTCATTTTTAGGGTAAATTTACATTTAAAGATGTTAAAAATCATCATAAATTAGCATAAAATTAAAGTTACTTGATTTTACTAGGCAGCTAAAAGTCAGAGCAATATGGCTCACTAAAAATCACACACTACTAATTTTCCATTAAAAAATAACAATCAATTCTTGCTCTAAGGAAACAAATACAGGACGGAATAGGTGGGAACTCAAATGAGATTCCTGCTGACTGCAAGTGAACAAGGCTTCTAATGGATGTAATTTAAACCAAGATGCCCATTTTTATGCTATTTAGCCCTACTCTTGTTAGTTTGTACCGAGAGACCGTCAATAAAAGGAAAGCCACAGCTCCATGGAGCAGTGCAACCACGTGGCAAAGAAACATCCTTGATTTGCTCTGCTCTTGAGTCTCCAGTGTTGCCTTTACATAAAGGGGCTATAATTTGGATTCAAAAGCTCTGCCCACGGGACTTACTCCAGATCCCAATTCCTCCAAATCAGCATAAAAATAGAATGAAATGCCCGGGGAGTACGTCCCAGGGGAGGGTGTACTATGGGGTTAGCATCCCACAGTGAGTGTCTGCAAACAGAGATGCTGGAAAACAAAAACAGAAGTTCACAAAGAGGTGCAAAAAAGGAATTGCTTTAAAAAAAAAAGAGGGAGGAAAGGAAATACCAATACACTTCAGAAGAAAGGCTTCTATGGTGGAACTGGTCAGGAAATGGATAGCATTTGCATCTCAGAAAAATCTTTGGGTTTCACTTACATTTTGAAAGATTTCCAACCAGTTCTGCTTGAGGAAATACAAAAGGAAGAGAAAGCAGGTCAAGGAGAGAATTAGCAAGGATATTTGCAGAAAAGTAAAAAGTTATACAGGCAGAGTGCTTTAGGATATTCACAACATCAAAAGTCATGTACCCTGGAAGGAAATGAATCTGATCTGTATCTTAATATGCAATAGCTCAAACATTAGATGAATTACTTATAACTGATATTAGCAGATTAGTAGGAGCTGAATGAACTAATATCAAAACAATTCATATTCCACACATGCTTTTGAGACATTCTCAAGCTCTACACTGCTCTTACACAATCATATATTCATTACGAAATGAATCTGTGATCTACTTAGTTCAATCTAGACCATCAGTAGACAGAACTCCCTTGGGTTTCAGGACACAGATTTTGGCTAGTTCAATCTATTTTTGCTCACAGTTCTGGTCGTAACTCTCATTTTGTTACTGAAAATAATAGATTAACAAGTGTTTGCTCTGATGTTGAGTATTTTTAAATTAGAGGGGAAGGTATTTAAGAATTCTGTGCTTACTATAACAATGAGGGGAAATTTATTTTCAGTAACACCTCATTTTCCCCTCTTTTTTGTTCAGAACTTTATTTCAAAATTTCCAGAAACTGACATATTTTCATGCTTTAAAGCAATGGCTTGCTCTTTCAGGAAAGTTGATGGGACAGTCTCTACAGCTTTTCATCCTACCGACATGGACTGTCTTATTTGCTTGAGGGATCTGAGCCTAAAGCAACACACAGATGCTTTTTAGAATATTTCCATTTGGTTGTAGCACAATGACACCATCCTCAAGCAGTGCAGATGTAAGTTTAGCCTTCTGAAAGTCTAACTTCATTCCCATTGTTAATGGATATGAATTCTGCTACCAATGTAATCAGAAGCCAGATGGGACTCACAGCAGCTGGGTCTCAAGTTAGAGGAAATAATGTCCTTTGCACAGTGTTAGTGCCTCTGCCTTTCAAAGAGGTCTTCCTCAGGAGGAGACAAAAGTAAGTCTGTCACTTTACCAAGTACATATCTTCCTTAAATAAGGCATATCTTCCTTAAATTTTTCTGCTAGCTTGAAAGAAAGATAGGCAATCACATTCTGTTTGCAGAATGGCAAAGGTTTTGCTGAAAAATACTTACTGCATTTCACACTTGAGACAGGTGTATTCTTTTGATGAACAAAGAAAACCTATATGGAGTTTAAATATCACCTTAATCTACCTCTGATCCTTCTGGATGACAGATACTGTGTACCTACAGATGACAGTTTTTGTATGTAACTGGAAACACACAGTTAGAAGATACAAAGAAAACAGTACAGGTAAGCTGGGTTTGTAGATTTTGACACATTCCAGGTTCACTAAAAAAAAAAAGTCACTTTTTTTGTTTCAAAGGGAAATTCAGGACAGTCAGAACTTTTGGCTACAGCAAGTTGAACTGCTTCTTAAACCCACTACAGATCAGCAGCCAGAAGGATAAGCAGGCATATGAAAAGTAAGTGGTGCTCACTTGCTCTACAATGAGATTCTGTCAGGGGTTACTGAGTTAAGTGAGTTGCTCACAACAGTGACAGAAGCTCTTACAAAGGTACTTCAGAGAAAAACTGTATGCAAAGGACCACAGTAAATACAATCCATGAACTGCCAGCAGTTATCAGCAGCAGATCTGAAATTATGACAAATGGGGCCCGGTGCATTTTGCAAAGAAAGAATAATCAAGTCAGTCAGCATTATTGTCTTTTAGCTACTAAAGGATTCCTTTGGCTCCCAAGGATAACTCATCCTGCCTGTCACAGGTGGGGAGTGGAATGCCATGCAACAGGGACCATCTGGGGTTTGTTAAGCTGACCATGCCAGTGGTAAGCACTATGAAGATACAATTAAGAATTTATGAAAGGAAATACCTACCAATACCTAAGCAAAAATAATAATGCATAAGTATTGTAAGTAAATTATAATAATTCTACTTATGCTTTGGCATCTACTCTGCACATGCCTCTTATGTTTGTTTTACTTAATCACTACTTGAATGAGTGCTTCAAGGGAGGAAAATAAAAGCAAAAATAAAGCCAGCATGACAAACAAAGTCACAATAACAAAAGCTAAGCCCAAGGAATAATCTAGTAATTGCCCTATAATTTTAATGTGCAAATAATCCTAAATAACCATTTTCCATCTTCAGATAAGGTTAAGCACAAAACTCATTTTTGTCATGCCCCAGTGATCAGGAGGTGCCTAAGGAACTGTGGCTTTAATAGCAGAAGAACAGGTATTTTAATATCTACTCAGGATGAGGCAGGTAAGGTTTGCTAGTGTTGCATTTTGTGGTGTTTTGTTGTTTTTCTACTTTTTTTTGTTGATTTTTTTTAATTCCTCAAAATCAAGGAAGAGCTGTAGCTCTGCCAGTGCAGGTACACTTGCTTTCCCTGTGAAGAAGAAAAATTTTATCTTGGAAACTTGAATAGAAATATTTTTTTTACTGAGGTAAATTCTTTGGGAAGCCTGTTTGCAATTTACAGATAATTGTGAAATTCCTTGAGAATGTCTGTGTTTAACCCCAGCCAGCAACAATGTCCCATGCAGCTGCTTGCTCTTCCCCACTCCAGGTGGGACTGGGAGGAGAATTGGAGAATGGTAACCATGAGTTGAGATATGAACGCTTTGAAATAAAGTAAATAACAACAAAACCAGTAACAACAATGATGAAGATGATGGAAAAAGAGGTAACAAAAATGGGAATAAACCACGAGAAAGATAAGGGATGCTCAACACAACTGCTCCCAACTCAACCCATTCCTCAGGAGTGATCAGCTCCTCCCTGCCAACTCTCCCAGTTTATGCTCTATGGTATGGAATATCCCTTTGGCCAGTTCACCTCACCTGCCCTGTCCCTGCTCCCTGTCAGCTGCTTGTGCACCTGCTCACTGGCAGAGCATGGGAAACTGCAAAGTCCTTGACTTGGGACAAGTTCTGCTCAGTGACTAAACCACCAGCATATTATCAACATTATTCTCCTACTAAATCCAACACACAGCTCTGTACTGGCTACTAGGAAGAAAATGAACTCCATCCCAGCCAAAACCAGGACAGAGAAACTACAAATGTTTAGTGAAGAAGAATTGGATAAAATGGGAAAAAACCCAAGTAATTTCCCACTAATTTTTATTATTAACCTGCAGTAATTTAAAACACAAGGTATTTCTAACAACCAGTACCAAAAGTAATCTATTACCTACACATATGTAGCATATAAGAAGTTTTTTTTTAAAAGTTACCAACAATATTTGGTAAAGCATCTTCTACAAAATAACCTGAACCAAATTACAAGGCCTATACTAAACAGCTGGTAAGATTCTCTTTGGGGTGAATTTCCATCAACCTCACCTCAGTGGATCTGTCCACCTTAGGCAGATGAGAGGCTTAGGCTCAGGAGTTCCACTGCATGGCAGCAGGACTTGGACATAGCCACAAACCACCCACACACTATGGATAACTGGAGAAAATCACAAATATCATGGCAAAATTGATGTTACGTAATCTCAAATGTTAGATCAACTTCCAAGCTTGTGCTCTTCCCAAGGGCTGATGTAACAGGTAATCCCTGACTCCTGTGGAAGGTGATTATATATGGTAAGGGCTTCGTGCACCTTGCCAAGACACGTGACTGTCATATGCACTGGCCACTTTGACAGATACTGCCCCTACCAAAGCAACACAGAAGTCCTCCTAGGAAAACATTTAAAATATATTTTCCAATGAATGATGATAGGAAGAGCAAGAGCTCACTTTAACAACCAACTCCTTGCTGCATGTAAGGAACTACTGACTTTGCCTGCTTTCATTGAAAACCTCTGTCATTCAATATTTTCTTTTCTACGTACTCAGACTATCACTGTATTTGCTTTTAGATTATCTCAGGGAGCTATATAGGGATATAGTCTGCCAAAAATATCCCCAAAATATGATGGATCTCATGCTAGAGACATGCTACACACTGTGCAGCTTTGAAGTGTTATTTTTTCCCTGCTGTTTTTGGGTGGGTCTTAGACTTGTCAGCCACAACATGGAAAATATAGATGGTAAACAAGCTAAAAGTGGTGTGAATAAAGTAAATAAAAAGCTACTGTCAAAACACATCCAATTATGCTCTGTTGCGGAGATTTAACACCAGAGGATGATTTTCAAAGTAAAAATAGTGTGGGATGCCTTTCCATTTGTAGATTAGTTTGGAATGAAAGGCCTATTTGTGCAATTTAAGCCAAATGCACTACGAAATAATGATGATCTCCTCAACTGCAATTCTTTATTCATGGAAAGTCATGTCTGTTAAATAATTTTCAGCAGGGTTTTTTAATCCCAAGTACTTAATTCAGTTGTACCTTATTTTATACACAAAATATAAAGTAATTACATGTAATTACTAGAGAAGAGCAACACATCAATACCTTGTGCAGGAACAAAATATGTCAATGCATTCAGTCACACTCTTGAAGATGAACAGCTCAGTAAACTATTCTGCTGATGGGAGTTAACACAACAGAAATCACAGATTTCAGCCTCTTTAGTCTGATGCTATACTTTTGGCCTCCTTTCTGAATAAAAGATTAGTCAAAACACCCCACCTAGCTACAACTGCAAATTTAACCCAAGACCAAACTTTTTGTTACTGTGTTTTGGCACTAATGGCACTTCACAACAGGACAACATACTGCAAGTTATTTGCACCAGCCTGGGGGACAACTAGACCAAAGAACATTAAGATATTGAGGAAATACGACACAAAATGAAGTAACAGCTCAGACAGCAAGTGCCAACAGAAGACCAGCATCTCACAGAAGAAACTGAGATTCCTACATATGGTAACTAAAGAAAAGCAGTTAAGAGGTTTAATTTATTATGCAACTATCTGCTACCAAGAAAATGCAGGGTCCTCCCCTATGGGAATGAGGAAAACGACCTCCTTTAGGTGGCTTTATGCCCTTTATTTACAGCACTAAAGGAAGGCTTCTCAAGAAAACAGACATTTGATTTACAAAGTCTTAGAAAGAAGCTGTCTGGCTTCTCATTTTCAGCACACAATTTCAGCAGAAAACTTAACAGGAGACTGCACCACCTCCCATGGCTGCCCAGACCTCGCTCCTGGTAAAAACTAGTGGGAAAAATCAACCTTCCTGCACCTAACCAGGTCTGAAAACATCCCCTGCAGCCTGACTGGACCACTGTCCTCTGTGCAGGAATGACAATCTGAGCAGTCCACTGACTCTTAAATTGCAAAAGAAGGCTGCATGGATGCTGTGGTAAATTTCCCCTGCTGCACATTACAAGCAGAAGTTATTCTCATCAGATGCCATGAAAGCTCAACACGACAGGTCCTATTCAGCCTTGTGTATCTGAGGAGAGGGGCTGGCACCAAGAAACAGTGTTATTTTAACAGGAACTGATAACAGAGGTATCCAGTTTTGAGAGGACAGATGATGTTCTAAGAGGCACTGTGAATCCAGATTGATCTTCTTCCCAAAGAAATTCTGAACAGTGTTATCCCTGAGGGAAACAAGACAAAACTGCCTGCTGAACTCGCTCTCTTGAAGAGTCCCCTAACTTCTCCAAAGCTTTCAAAGCCTCTTGTCTGTGTTTCCCTCTGCCTTTCAAGAATTAAAAGAGGGGATATTGCAGGAGATTTTAAATATGAGCAGACATTATGCACACCAGGAATATATTCATAGCAAGCTATTTCTAATACTGCCTGAGGCTGGAAAAGAGAACAAAAAGAATTAGAAATGTCTGCATTAACTAATTATAAATGCTTTACTGTGAGACAGAGCAAAAAGAACGTAAGCAAGTGAGGGATAAAATCCCTAATTTCCCATCTCTACATTAACAGGTAGCTGGTAAAGATTCCATTCTCTACCTGTGAGGAAAAAAACATGAGAAACATTCATTTGAAAATGTATAAAATTTAACTATATACAGCTTTACAGCACAGCAATTTGAGGATGCCTACACAGAAGTAACTTTTCAAGTGGCCTGGAAGTAAAACAGTATCATCTCCTCTGTGAGTCAATTCTGATTATGAAACAGAGTCTAAGCAGGAAATACAGAAAAACTCTAGAGAGAATATTGAGATCACTATGTCCTCCATTTAGTTTGAAAACCTCATAAAAATTATATATAATTAATGATCCTGTAGTCCTACAGCCCTGCAGTCCCCACTGGAGCAGAATACAAGTCCTGGGTAAAGCCAGTGGCAAAGCTGATGAAGAGAGCTGACCCCTGCTGCTAGCAAGGCCAAGCTGTGGTAAAGAGAGATGGAGAGGAACTCTGCAGAATTCTAGAGGATGACCCTTGGGGCTGCATCCCTTCAGCGTAGCAAATGGGAAAACCAGCTGAAGAACTTGCTCATCAAAAAATATGGATTTTATTCCAATTAGTGTCTTCTCCTCAAATGCATTTTAAATATCAAGAGTACATGAATGTCATAGGCTCTCTCTTCCTCTCCATTTACTGGATGGGAACACTGCACCCAAAGGCCTAGACCCTGATTCTGAAAAGAGATAAAAAATAAAAACCCCCCCATAAATAGTAATGGAATAAGATCTACCAAGATACTTTATTTCATTGCCTTGCAGTCCTTTCCTGAGAAAAGAGAGTGTAATTGGAACAGCACAGTAAAGTGAGGTCAGCACTAATTATGAAACCCCCTCCAGAATACCCAACTGCCTGAGCTGAAATAGCTTTTGCAGATACTGAGAGTTCTGAAAGAGGAGGGCACTGGCAGTACACTTGACCAAATTAATCCCTGTTGTGACTGACTGAAAAGGGAGCTACACCTGAGGCAAATCGTTCTTCCACCAATAAACCAACACTGCTTTAAGCAAAACAAACCACTGAACCACAGTTCCTACTGCCATCACTAGATGTCTCTTACTGCCCTGTTTCCTGACAGTTGAGTATCTTAAACAACATTTTACCCTTGAATGTTTCTGTATAACCTTGAAATAAAACTGCAGTGAAAGAAACTGCCTCACAAAGATCTAAGTTAATAACAAAATGACAGCTGTATGTCCAAACAGCTTTCAGGATTTGCTTTAACATTATTGATAGTCTTCTCTCTAGTATTTAAACCAGGAAAAATATCTTAAAGAAAAGGGAGAGAGAGGAGGAGCGGGAAAAAGCATTTGCACTTAGAAAACCAGGCCACTATAGGAGGTTTTCACTACAAACTGCCTGCAATTTGCTAGTGAAAATAAAACTGCTTTTCACAAACCACCATGCAACAGACAGATATACCCTGACTATCTTGCAAAGGATGATACCCCAAGAATTTTAGGTGGCAGAGTTTTATTTCATTTAGAACCTCAGAAGCATTAGCAAGCAGCAAAATACCAGTTTACCAGAGCTTACATATACTTTTACATTTTCTGCAAAATACTGATTTATTTCATACAGATCCCACAATGATCCACTCTTACCTTACTGTGACAGCCATGCTCCCTATAGGGTTGATTGGCAATGGCCTGGCTCCAGGAAATATTCCTCTACTCAGTACTCGAGCTCCATTTTGTATCACTCCCGAAGGAACTAAAAACGAAACAAAACAGAACGTTTTTTCTTCTAAAGGAAAAGTTAGAAAAATACAGGAGCAAAATGTGGAACTTTAGCTTTCCAATGTACTGAAAAATCATTGAGAGGCTCGTGCAGTACTCTGCTTACCTTGGACATCTCAGCCTCGAGTCTTCTGAGTGCCATTCTATTTCCAAAGCTATTTTCATGGCAAATAATGATGGCTTGCCAAAGCCACTGCCTGACCTAGTTGCTGCAGATCATGCCTTGTACAAATGAATCACCTTTGTTTTGTAATTGCTGTTCTGCTGCGAATGCATGTGCTTAGAGTCAAAACTAGCTATGAGCACAGATGGAACTATTTTGTCCACAAAAAGACAAATAAACAGAACACAAGTACTTCACTGCAAGATCACAGCTGACAGTTTTTTATCATCCCAGTTTGCTTTCTGAGCAACAATAACTTGGCCCCCCATCTCTGCAAAACAAGATCTTAACTACAAATATGTATTTAGCAGGGAAAGAAAGAAAAGAGGCTGAAAGGGCATTATCCCCATAGCATTAACAAGGCCCTGTCTCCAGCCATCCATGGCCCTGCCATGCAGCCTGGCAGCATCCCATGCCCCCTGCCCTGGTCACAGCCCAGCCTCCCTCACCCAACACGTGCTGATGCCACTGACACCAAACTCAGAGGTACTGACCTCTACAGACAAGACATTTCACTGGGCCATTCAGCTTGGCTCTGCATCAAAAAACTGCAGCTCTGGCCAACAAGATTTTAAGCTACAACTTAGTACTTGTTATCTACCCAGGCACGTTTCCATACACTGCTCAGCCCAGGGCAGACAGCTGAACAAGCAGTAGAGAAGCACTACCCAGGCACCACCAAAGCAAGAGTGTCCTTGGGAAATCCTGCAATTTTCCTCCTCCACTGAGAGATGCAGGACTACCAAATACAGTTCTTAGTTTAGGCCTGTACCAGGGAGCTACTTGCATGTAATGGCATTTGTTTGCACTGCTGTAGTGTCCCTTTAGGCTGGAACAGAAACCCTGCTACAGCCTCCACCCAAACTCGCTTCTTTAACATCCACAGCCAGCCAGTTCACACACGTCCTATTTACTGTAAGTCCTCATTCATAGCATAACTTCCCCCCAGGGGAATGTCCAAAAAGAGAATTATGATCATTACTCTTTTTACATTATTTTTAAACATATAGATATTATATAAACACACATAAGATAAATGTAAACCGTATCACTTCATATAACCCACAGAATTTATTTTTAAACAAATTACACAGAGACTATAAAAAATTGTTCAGAATCAACACACACACTATACATGCCCAACTTCAAATACTCACACCCCAAAATACTAGTGTATTCTGAGGCAGAGGAGTATAGGCTCAGGAGTCTGTTAGTTGTAAGCTGCTGAGGTACATTTTAACTTCCTATAAACATCAAGCCAGATCAACACCTCCCCTCCTGCTGTCCTGGTGCTCACCTTATTTCACTCCAGACCACACAGATTAGTTCTGGGAAAATAATCTTCTTTCTCCTGCTTGTGAGAGCACAATACTCCCCTGATCAAATCCTGTCACTGTGCTACACCCACTCTTGCTTTTGAGCACCTTTAAAGAACAGGTCAGTTATATTTAGGTGCTTAAGTACAGCCTCAAATGGCTAAAATTACAGAACCTAGTTTATAACAACTTGGATCAGCTTTCAATGACCAGAATAATTTTAAAATTGCATTTTGCTATTTATACCACACTACTCTATACACTTTTCCCTTCATCATGAGTTTATGAGGAATCAATCAAACCTCTTTCACTCAGGGGACACTGTAAGGCTTTCACTACTCCGATGTTCTGGTTTGTAGATACTGTAGAGGAACATTATCATGTTAAAACTCAAGAAGCTGAATTTCTTACATGTGTTTCAACAGCATGACCTTGAGATGGTTGAAACATCAGTGTCATGAAAGAAAAGCAGTCTGCTCAATGATAGGGCTAACTTAAAATGCAAAGGTGACACCTAAATTCAAAGCAACAGATAAACGTGCTGGATACTGAAAGATCAGTGAAAAGACATAATTGCAAATGGGAATGGTTATTCCAACAGACTTTTAAGAGGGACAGACTTTATACTGCACTACATGGTATGGTTTCTCTATGTTTACAAAGTCCCATCAAAGAAAGGAACCAGGAGTTTTGACTGAGAAAATCTGGGAATTTTCTCTTCACTATGATACAAACCATAGTTTTATACTGAAATTAAACATTTATGCATATGCAAAGAATGTCAGTTAGTTACAGATACTGTCTAAATATACACTGTAAAACTTCAAAGCAAACATACTGAAAGTGCTACTGCAAAAAGAGAGCAACAGGCTCCTTGATGCCCAAACTTGTCTTTCCACAGTTACCTAATTATCTTGGTCTGCTGGCAGAGTTAACTGATGCTTGCTTTTTTTTGTTTTCTTCTCCCTTATTGACAACTTATTTTTCTCTCTCCCTTATTGACAACTCCCATTGTTTCTTTAGAATATCCTGTTTGCCTCCTCACCAATTCTCAAAAATTAGCTTCCTATCTTTTCTCCTTTAGTCCCATCGAGTTTCCTTTTTTTCCCTGCACTCCTATGTATGTATATCTATACCTGTGTCTATATCAAATACATTCAAATACACTGCCAAGTCTCACAGCCTAGGATTTCTATACACTGACACCCTCACTGCAATCCCTCCTTCCTTTGCCTCGACTCTTTGCAGGTTTGTAAGCCAGGGAGTGCTATCCAGGAAACATTCTCTTCAAAAGCTTCACATTTAAAACATTCCCATATCAAAATATACACACACACACACACACACACACACACACACTCTTTCCACATATTCCCTTCAAGAAGTGACAAATGATTGTAAAAAAAAGAAAACACAGAAGTTTACTGTCTTATGCAAATATCCCCTAAGAGACAACTTGATCTCTTGTCCTGCCTATGAAATTCCCTTCAATCATGGCCAGTCTGTGCCTTGTGCCATGTGCCACTCACTGGAAGACTTCAATAAGACTATTCAGGCCAGAAGAGGGCTTAACCAGGATTCTGTGATTCTAACTTTTCTTTAAAGTACATCACAGCTCTGTATAATGAAATCATCACTCAGAATTCAGTAACTATTTCAGCTTGCAACAGCGGAGTTATTGCTACTGATTTTTAGTTTTGTTTCCTCAGACTCTGGATCATAATTCAGCAAAACCACTACATCACTCAGACAGACAAACAGAAAGGTTGTATCACAGGGATCACTGGAGAAGGACACCAGACTCTGTAGTGTATTCTTTAAGGAAATATACGGAATCATGAAGAAAAAAAACTCCCAACATCCCAAGTTGCTGGTAAATCAGCTTCCATAGCACTCTAAACCTAAAATGAATGGCAGGATTAAAATATTTTTAGTAGTAAAAGGTATTATTTTCTAGTTATCCACATTACCAATGTGCCATAGTAAGATTGATCTTTCTTGCTCTTTCATCTCTTAAATGCTTACAGCATTTAAAGCATCAAAACTGATCCTTGCAAAAAGTAATATTAATTACTTAATTTTTAAAAGATTACATAATAAACTGCTATTACACTCTCCCTGGTACCCACAGAGTCTTCCAGCCTTTGTGCAGGCTGTATGACAGCTACTTATAATCAAGGAATTATTTCTACATCTTGGTGCTTTTGAAGGGTTGTGGATTATTTATTGGAAATTATTTGATGCTTTTATTCCAAAGATACATTTATTTATTTGTGTATTTGTGTATGCCTTACAAGCTTTAATTACACTTCAAACCCATACTTTGAGGTGAGATATTTATATTTTAGATTGAAGATTCAAGGTGTGGAGGTAATATAATTCACTCCAAGCTGTATCACCAGCCAATGCCAATCTGGACTAACACCTTACAGTCCTGACCCCTCTCTTCTAATGCTTCTTTAACCAACAGTACAGGCAGGTTACAGGTTCCCAATTCCTAGGCAGAAGTGTGAAATGTAATTTACACCTTTTCTGTGCAAGTACTGAAAGCCGTTTATGTCGGAGAAACTCAGCTCAAGAAAACAATGCAAGAAGACCTGTGCATCTCTTTGATGAAGGTTTCCTTTTTCACAAAATGTTCCCAGTGAAACACTAAGAGTCTGAAATGACAAAATCATTATTCACCTTTCAGCTTTCATCACTGATATGTTTTCAAGGGTTTACTCTGCTCTCAGGAAACTTAAACCCAGGAAACACTTTCATCGGAGTAAACTGTGTACCAAGAACCTGCCCCTAATCTGCTGCATGAATAGGGAAATTATTTTTGGATCTTATGCTGCTCTAGTGAAATTTCTCAACCTGAGCAGATTCAGCCAGCTGAGTCTCCACTAGCTAACTCTGGAGCAAAGCAATGCATCCAGTGTCAAAAATCAAGACCACACCTCTGAAATTCGCCAAGGGGGGGAAAAAAAATCTTCCTTTTGTAGTGAACTTTCATGCTATAGTTTAACAGACAATAAAGTGAATGACATGTAGGAGAACATACCATAATCTGAATCCATCAAGGCACTACGTTCACATAGTGTTAAAAGGATCCAACTGAAGCCCTTCAAAAATCCAGTGTTGTTTTGTAGGCTGTACTCAGGGTCTGTAGGTGGAAAGTAAGTAGAGGGCTACATGATCATTCCACAGCCAGTGCAGGACTATTTCAATCCAGAGCATGCTCCTGTGTGCACATTGGCTGAGCAGACTATTCCAGCTATGGACTTCTTTCATCACATCTCTCAACAAACTGCATCCCTGATCTCTCACTTGCAGGTGAAGCAAGTCCCATTCTGGTTGAGATAATCATCTCATCCAAGATCTTCACAACAGTGTCAGCAAAACCATGTCAGACTGGGACCTTCCCTGAAGAACTGGTTACCAAACAAATTATGTCATAACTTGGTAAAACTGAAATGCAAAAGAAAAAGGAAGTAATGGATAGTCACCAGACACACTGACACCTCAACAGCTCACTAAAAAAGGAAACTAACTTCTTGGTTAAATGTTGGCACGTGAAATGTAAATGAAAGACTAAGCAAGGAATGAGATTTGTTGTCAATCAAGACAATGAACTGGGTAAAAAACATGTTCTTTGTGTAATCTGGGAAACAAACATACACTTCACTAAACTGTCTAGCTCAAGGCAGCCAATACTTAATAAGGAATAATGAATAGTATTTACTGAAAAATGGATTTTAAAGAAGTGGAATGTGTGAGTGTATCCTGTAGGGATAGACTGGTTCTTTGCTGCTTCTGTCATCATATGGCACATACATTGATCTCAGGGCTCTCTTCCCTGACCCAGCTTTTGTAGCACAGAAGAGATCATTATAGACAAGGGGAACTGAGTTTCAGCTAAGATCTGTCAGCTTCAGCTCTTTTCTGCCAAGCTTCCTTTCAGTACAGTATTTAGCAGAATTCTTTGTATCAGGCTACAAGAACTGAAAGTAGGAAGTTGCTGATGATGTATAGTGGAGGAGACATTAGAAGTTGCCAAAAGCAAATGTTTTCTGCCAAATGTGTAACTTTATTCAGCTATTTTATCCCAGGCACAAACTTGATGACATCTGCCCAACTTGCATTTTACTGCTCAAGGACAATTCTACAGCTCTTAAATTCCATACTATGTAGTCCTTACAAATTGCAAACCCAGGATGCATCCAACAAGCCATTTATTCTAAACAAAAATTGAGGCGGGGGAGACAAATGTATCCTAACAATCCTATCACACTCATACTTTTCCTAAAAATGTTCTGAGGAGTATGAAGAAAGTAGAAAGTATTTCATAAAAGTAAGCTTTCTTTCCAAATTTATTTCATCCCTTTAATGGCTTAATATTAAACAACGAAGTAAAACAAACCAAAACAAAATCCCAACCAAAATCCAGCAATAGAAAGTTTGAACATTATGAAAATGTCTTTTTGTAGTTTTTTGTTTTGATACAAAATTGTAAGCAAAAATAGCTTCATGAAACATTTTACTCACAACGATTCATCATTTTCTGTTACTCAAAGGCTGGAAGCTGTCTCAGTTATAGTAAGTGACTTGTCCATAAGCAGTACAAATAGAACATTAGAGCTATCAAGTTTCATGTACAATAACAACGTCCCAACAAAACAGCATGTTCTATTATTTTCTATTTGGAGAATTTCTGACTGTCATTGAGGCATTTTTTTTGGTCTTGATTCCTGTATCTGTATCTTGCACATATACAATCCACTTGCATTAATTTAAAAAGAGAATTTCATTGGGGTACAATGTTAGAAGTATAGAGGTAAAGTAGATCTCTTTAGGGAATTACTTCTCCTCCCACCAAACTTACAATATATATATCTAGTCTGGGTTTTATATGTTTTGAGACAATTAATAAAGACTTCCAAATCAGAGATACACTGGTTTTAACCCCGAAAACCTATTTTTTAAGAAGCACCCAGCAGAACTCAAGGAATGAGATTTGCTAAACATCTCTACCACAGCACTTCAGTCTCCTATAAGGAACCACCCACAAAACCAGTGTTGCTAAATTTTCTGAAGGCCACCCCTTTCTAGTCAACACAACCAACTGAGTAGTGATGAGCAGTACAGAAACTAGAAGATGGATGTCAGAGCTGGGAAGGCTCTCAGCTTCCTGCTTTCTACCCAAACCCTTTCTGTGAGCACTGTTTAATAGCTGTTTGCAGTATTAAATTTTAGGTTGAGCAATGTACTTGTTTTTGTGCACAACTCACAAATTATACAGCAATGGGCAAAGGACTACACATGAATTTGAAGCTAGGTGTGATAGCACTGAGAAGTTTCTTGAATTAAATCAGTATTTCCAGGATAATCCCTCTGACCACAGCACTGTTCACCAGCAGTAGCAGCCACACACTAACACAGTCCCTTCTTTACTTGTCCCTCCAGAAAGCAAGTGGCTCTCAAAGTTCAGAATAACCTCACCAATTAAGAAGGTGTTGCTACTTACACATTTCTAGTGACTTGAATCTCAGGAGTTCAAACACACTGCTAAAGCACCAAAACCTATCTTCATTTTAATCATGGCAAAACATCACTGTCTGGCAAAACTCAATGACGTGCCCAGGACACCACACTCTTAGAGGAGAAGGGAATACTAGACTGGAATGACAGCTAGTAATATTCACTTTCAAGACATTGGTAAGAAATGAAGTGCTGAAAATCTTTTGTACAAAAAAACAACTGTACAAAACTAACTCATGGATTTCACTCATTTAGTACCCATGAGTTCTAAACTGAGCTCCACCATTTGCTCACCATCCTGTTTTTTTCTGTCCTCTCTCCAAATTAGATTCACATGAGGGAAACAGGCCCATAAATCTGATATAACTTGCCCAAGATGGCCCAGACTGTACTCAGTGCCTTGCAGGTCAAGATACAGTTTTCAATGTAATTCAAGTATTTTGGAATTATTATCCATGAACTAACTACTAATAAAAATCCCAAGTATTTGTAACTTGTGATAGCTGCTTTTAAAGGAAGCAGGTGTTTCAATTGCTGTTTCTTTTCAAACACAAACCTACAAAACCTGATGGAACACAAGGACTTCAATAAACTGAGGCAAAAAGTATTAAATCTATGTTCCTAAATGCCTGCTCTTAGCATATCACAGTATCTTTCATGCTTTAACTCCTGGTGACAGCTGGATTTCAGGTTTCAATAGAAACTTGTACACAGCTGGCTACTTTGAACTTCTGCCTTCAGTTACAATTGATAAGTATGTGGTCTGTGAATACACTGCAAGGTGTTAATAACTGAGACACTCATTTCTGACATTAACACTAACTATAATTGCATATTCCTAACCATTAGCAGCAATGTGAACAAGCAGTTTTACACATCTATTTACGTCTACAGTAAAACCTACAAAAACACAAAATAATCCTAATAACTGTATTTTACTCTTTCACTGTGCCTTTTTGTTTTTCTGAATGAAAGCTAAAGGGTGGTGGAATTGGGCTAAATGGCAAACAATGTTTGTCAGATATCATTTCAAGATTTCATATAAAAGCAAAAGCTATATTTTAGAATTCATTTGTGATTGCTAGGAGTGTTTCACACATGGGTGTGGAATTTCAAATGGTCATTTAAAACCATAAAGCTAATTAATCAATCTGTTACAAGGCAGGAATGGTTTACTCTGGATTTTCTAATACTACTGAGATGGGATTCCCTTCTGACAAACTGTATTAATAATATAAATTTCAATAAGACTTTGAATAACTGCTGGAGCTAACTTCAATCTAAAGATGCATTGAGTACCCACACTGCCTAGGTGAACGTGGGCTTTTACACCACTCAAAAAGCAGCTTTAAATCTGGGATGTCTTCAAATTCATGTAACCATCTATAGAAAATGAATCCATATTCTGTCACAATCTGCCTTGGAGGTATCCACTTGTCACTACAATAGTTCAATGTCTGTAGGACAAGCAGAGGTCTTAATGGAGCAGAGTTTTAAACTTTCTGAGTTGCAAAGCTGTTATAAGGTGAAATGACCTCAGGTTCTGCCTCCAGCTGACTCTTTGCTGTGTCAGAAAGTGGCAGTCTGAGACCAAAAGAGTGTTTCATACCAGTATTAAAACCTGTGGCCAAACTACAAACTATGTCCTTCACTCTCCAAATCTTGTCTTCAGAAGATGGGGCATTTTGCAGCCCTTATGCACATACTTGACACTACAGTCTGATATCAGGAACAGAAGTCTCATCTTCAAGGGTTCAAACAACATCAGCACACTTACTGCCCCAGTAATCCCCGGGTAGATTTACAGACCACTGCAGCCACTGACAGAACAGAGAATGAACTGTGAACTTCCAGATGATGCTCAACATTGCAGTGAAACTTTTATAGCCAACCTGCCTTTTATTTGAAAACTAATTTTAAGTGTGATTGTTTTTCATGCAATTGTTTCTTAAAGTAAAGTAGCAATCAATTTGCTTTAAGCTGCCTGAGGTTCTCCTTAGGCACATGAGACCCAACTGCAATTGAAAGGACAGGCTGATTTACCTCCTCAAGGTATCCATTCACATCCCTGCCAAAATATTTCTCCTTTGTAATTTAGAGGGCCACTGAGGTTGTGATGAAAACTTCTGGCCTTTCCTCCTGGCAATTCTATAAGAGTCTAGAAAGATCCATGAAGCACTTCTGAGCAGACCCTGAATTTGAGTTTAAGGGCACAGAGGGAGGTCTAATTACTTGCAGATATCAAGGAAGGAGCAGTGTCACTGAGGAGACATCTCTTTGCTTTCATCTCCCAGTCACTTTTGACATCCTCGCAACAAGAACCCACTGGGAAGGTGACACAGGATGGGGAGACATGCCAAACTCATAAGAAGCTAGAATTTCCTTCCTCAGAGTGGCCTCTACAACATGAAATAGTAATAAGCCAAAACTATCCAACTATGATGTCTACGAAATGACAGTGCACAAGTCTTGAAATCACTTGCACTGCAATGTTGGCAAACACATGCACGTGATAAAAATCTGCAGTACGTTTAGTACATGTTTAGTACTATGGATCTACTCCCATTCTTGTCTGCAGTCCTCTCCCATTCTCCAGTGCCTCCAGGAGTTCATATTATTCTGTTTTCTCCATCCTTTTCCATGCACATACTACTTACATCCCCTTCCCTCTCCCACATACCCTTTTACCCCTGCACTTTGATTCTATACCAATTCCTTTCCCCCTTCTTTCTACCCCACACATCTGGCTTCTTTAAATCTGCAATCCTTTGGAAATTGTCTAATTGTTTCCACTGTGCCCAAGGGTAACCTCCTCTTCCCAAAAAAATTTTTCCTTTTTCCTACCTACCCACAGCAGGGATTGATCGCACTTCTACCATGCACAGCTCCTGAAAGCTGCTTAGGAGAGGAGGACAAGGACCACTCTTCTCTTTCCAGAACAGTTTTGTGGTATATCATGCTGTCCTGAGAGGAGCTTCTCAAGAAGCATTCCTCTGGCAGGGTCACAAAGCAGACTGACAATAGCTCTCCTCAGCTGCAAGAAAATGCTTTGATGGTAACTGACTGTCTTCCCCAGGCAGAGTATCAAAGTGCAAATCAAGGCTTCCCCTGGAATTTGGAGTTGGTTGCCCAGGCTAGAACAATAGCAGTGATGCTAGACAGTCTTGATAATGGTTTCTATTTTAACTTCTGCCTTTATTTTTTAGAGCTGCCTGTCACTTGGCATTACTACCATGCTTGCTGACTAGCGATATGTTTGTTTTCTTGTATTGCCTCTTTTTGTGCAGCTGTGTTCTACTATGGATTCCTGTAATACCTTCACTACAAGCTCTGTGGGGCAGGATGGTTCCTGCAGTATTTGCACAGCCCAGTACAGTGAGTCTCCAGGCCTCTTCAGTGCTCTGTTACTACACAGCATTAAAACCTCAGGTCTGGTCACAGAACACGGAGGACAGTATTGGCAGGAAATGAGACCTCTTTGCTGCTTGCTGTCTGCCTATTGCCTTGCATCAGTCGGAGCAAAAACCCCCAAAACGGGCAGGATGTGTGCAAGGAAGGAGCTGAAACAGTGCCCAAGTGAATGGAAAGTATCCAGATGGCTGTGGTAACTTACACGATAGGAGTCAAACCAAAACAAAATGAAAACAGAACCATATGCCATGTACCCTTCACTCTCTTGCTCTCTTTCTCTCTCTCTTCCTACCTTTCTTCTGGCTGTTGCCCCAGGTCTTTCTATCAGTATGGATAATAGTATGTTACTCATTTAAGTGTATGCCATGAATAACAATAACCTCTCTTTTACATTAGAGATCACGGATTAATATTGTTCATGTAGCAAAGAATGTAATATGAACCACAAAATTATACTCATGTAAGCGTCAAGGAAGTGCAAGGGTCTACAAGGGAAGTTATATTTCTTTATTACATCCTTTTTATCTGGTATGCTGTATACTTATAAAAGAGAATATTAATTTTACACGTCTATGTTGCTATATGCTATAGAAATATCTACTCACAACCTGCTTGTATCTCAGGGGGAGTATTCAAAAGCATCATGGCAGTGGCAGCATCAATGTCAGGATCTGGAAAAATCAACCAATAAATACATTATTTACAACTGGGCTAATCTTCTCAGCCCCATTGCTAAACTACAGGTTCGACCATGTTTCCAGGCAGAAAAGGTTTGAGAGTTCACTACTCAGAGGGCTCGCTGACTATGCATTAAATTTATCCCCAAAATTGCACGTGATCCTATTGCCAGTACTAAACAGAGTGGTGATTTATGTCACCAAGCCATACTTGTACTCGTGTGTGCATGATACCTTTGCTGTTAGCCTCACCAATTTCCTGTTTAATTCTGTGGAGAGTATTTAGATTTCATTACAAAGGCTCTGTGAAAGCAGGTGCAACGTCACAATTTGGAAGCAGCAGAGAGGGATGAGCTGACAGCTGAGGAGCGGGAAAGCACAAGGAATACCTGAGCAGGTACAGAAGCTGACACTTGGTCATTTCTATTTGTCAAGAAAGATTTCAGCAAAGTTTGAGAAAGTGTTGGAAGACAAAGTGCTGCAATTAAAAAAAAAAAAAAAGAAACTAGCATTTCATTGAAGCACCAACTTATTTGCATCCTTGTCCATTGTCACCTTATTATAAGCAGAAAAATGATCAGCTGGCTGCTGTTATTCTTGAACTGGTTTCTGAATCTGTCATGAACAGTCAGCTGACAGATGGTAAGTTATAAAGACAGAACAAAATATCATCCTTTTATAACTATATTCACTTGCTTCACACACAACAGCTCGGCTGCTATGGAAATGCAGGTATCTATGACAACAGTAAACAACCCCACAACGGCCACTGAATAAGCTGAAAAGAACATCTGCCCCAGCAAAGCGTCCCAGCTGCCCTGGGGCACAACTTGCTAATCGTGCAGTGATGCCGTGTGACAGAGAAAGCCGCCTATGCCATGTCCAAATAAATGAAGTGTGCAATTGAAGCAGACATAAAAACGCACACCCTGGCTGACTGCTGCCTCTGTGCTGCTAAACTGAATGGCTAATGAGTATGCATTTGTTGGTTGGGGTTGGGGGAGTTTTCAGCTTGCCAGTATTTATACCAAATTACATACCAAAAAAATTAATTTACTACTAATAGCTTCACTGCACTTTATTTTGGGTATTATGACAGAAAATTACTTACCACTGTTAAAAATATCTGTATTTTTGATCTTTATATATTTCAAATCTATTTCCAGCAATGTGATGTGGTATAAAGCCCTGTAATTTATTAACAATACAAATGACGTAGACAGGATTTCAAAATCTGCTTAAGCCAAACAGAAATTCACTTGACTGCAGAATTAAAAAGAAGGGACTTTTTATTAGTCTGAGTATGTACTACTTTTCTGTGAATAGCCGCAAACTCTCTTCTAAAGGCTACTACTCTGTTATTTAATTGCTAGAAGAGTAAACAGAGAAACAAGTATAGTGGGTGTCAAATTGAAGCTGAAGCAGCAGCAGCAGCAGACTAAGCATAAAAGGTGCCTGTGTCTTCTGGACAGGTCAGCATTTTCCAAAGAAAAAGCAGAGTTACCAACTTATGTTCATCTTCAAGTCTGAAGACACCTTAATAGCAGCATTCCTGCTGCAATTATGTATGCTGAAAGTGCCATTTCCCAACAGCTTCATTCCCAAATATGTGCAATGTTGGAAGACTGGATCCACACACCACACAGCAAGTGCATGCTTTCAAACTAAAGAGGAGGAATCCACCTAATGTTAAAAAGCAAGACAAAAGAGCAAAGAAGCCTGAGAAGGACAAGCCAAACCAGAATTCTTCCCTCTTTTTTGTACCATAAAATAAGGAGATTGTAAGAAGTTGAATTCAGTGTATCGTAATTCACAGTCAACTTCAGCATTTGTTTATTGGATGTTCCTAAATTTTGTTTTGTTTTAGTTCGGTGGATGACACCATAGTATAATGTGAATTTTGCTGCTGAAAGAGTAAAAGGACATTACTAGGGAAAGCATATTTCCTGAGGACTTTGGGTTTTGTTTGTGTAACAAACTCTGTGATTTGAGATAAAGTTGATGCAACCAGTGTCTATTGAAAGGTGCATTCTTAGCCTTTGGACCACTAAGGGTACCACAGTGTTTCTGCAATGACGTAAGACACGAAGAAGAGCTGCTCACAACACAGGACTGCATCTGCAGCACCTGTCTCCTGAAGGATAGCCATGTCTCAAGCCCATCCACGCCTGCTATGGTGCCTGGCTCTGTTTCTGGTGGTATATTCTTGAAGAAACCAGACAGCTATTCTATAATGCCTTGGCAGAGGTAAGAGAGCCTGGAAGCACGCATGAACGGTGCTGTCAATAGGATCCAGGAAAATGTGCTTAGGGTTTTCCTACTGCAAGGAAAAAAGAAAAATGAAGGACTGGTGCGCAAGTGAGACAAGGGCTGAGGGCCAGCTGTCTGAGCCCACACAAAGAGGCAGATTGAAAAGCTGCAACATTCTTTTGCAGAATTTTTGTCCACAATTTGGAGATGTTCTCATGAGCAGTGTGTCAAGAAGAGCCAAGAAGTGGCCATGAGGAGCAGCACCAAAGGCATGGGACTGAAGGGCACCTTTGCTGGGACTGGCCCTTCTGGCTTTGGCTGCTGGCCCCC
The DNA here is from genome assembly GCA_013397295.1 of Polioptila caerulea. Classification (NCBI taxonomy): domain Eukaryota; kingdom Metazoa; phylum Chordata; class Aves; order Passeriformes; family Certhiidae; genus Polioptila; species Polioptila caerulea. The sequence goes on along the minus strand of VYXF01000609.1, from coordinate 287,316 downwards.
AGCAGTGTCCCCATGCTGATGGCCCTTTCCCCACTGCCATCCCTCTGAAGTCTCTTCCATGTGGACACTCTCTCTCATTTGTAGCTCTAAGGCCTGACCTTGCTTACTGCTGCATCCCCACCAGTTGGTAACTGGATCCTGTCCCTTCTACCTGCCCTGTGTTTGTGAAGCTGTGGATTTCAGAACTTAGACCTCTGCACTACCTGAAGTCTGCGATCAACACAAAGGCTCCTGAAGTTATTAACAGTGGGTGGTTAGTGAAACATGATTGCAGGAACATCTTTCCCTAGGAAATCAGGTTAAAAATAACTACATACAATGTTTTGGAACATAGAAAATTAGGTATTTAAATTAATGCATTCTGGTTTTCTTTTTTTGATAACTCAAGTAAATGGTGAACTGACTACATACATGAACTGTTAATTTTTTGTCAGTGGAAATCAGATGTCCAGCCTTCCCTGTGAAAGAGGAAAGTAAGGAACAATGAAAAAAAGGAAGGATTACAGGTGTGGTACAAAGAAGTAAGAGTATGTCAAAGTCTCAAACAGGCAACACTGAAGAGCGATAAGAAAATAATGACAAAAATTGCCAGCAGCCACAGTTCTTCCTAACAAACAACTGCGGTCTAGCTATACATTTGGTGCTTCACTCTACAGTCTGAAGTTTCACTGCTTGGTCCCTCACGCACCAAGGGTCCATCTCAAAGTACCAGAAAGGACCTGGAAGAAACCTTAAGCACTTACAAGATCTTGTAAGGCATGAAAGGCATCAAGGGGCTGGAATTCTACTACAGCTGCAATACCACCCCTTACAGTGTGAGCCCACTGGTGTTTGGCCAGCATTGCTCTCAAACTGCTTCTCATGAAGATGATACCAACAGTGGTATGAATCTCATGGCAGTTCTGCTTGCTGCATTTTTGATTCATGTCCCTTGTCAGCAGAGTCTTCAACAGTGAGCATCAAATCTGTAAACAGCACCTAGTTCTTTCAGTGAAAAAATAACTTAGAATTTATCACTCTGTGGAACTGAATCTACACATATTGTCAGGATGTACTTTGAGCCAAGTCTTGCTTTGCATGTTACCTGCATAGATCAGAATCCATCTTGCACAGACGTGAAGTGGCAAAATGGTAGGCATGAAATATTTAGCAGGAGATTACATCCAAGCAATGCAGAGGATAGCCCTGAGGTAGCAGACTTTATCTTAGAATTTACAAAAAATAATTAAAATCAGTCATGTACCTGAGAAAGCTAGATGTGACAGCTGTTCTTTTATAGATTGTGATCTCTGAGTTCATTTTAGAGGGAGAGAAAGTGATTTATAGTAATTCGTATTATTTTGATATTATTTTAAACTTTGATCTGGTTTCATCAAACCCTTCAAATCCATCCCCTTCCAATTAAATAAAAATCAGGCTAACATAGTGCCCTCTTGGTTGTGCAAAAGGATATTTATCTTTACAGCCATACTATAACGTTATAAAGAAAATAGCAGCTAAAGCAGTTCAAACCACCACGACCTGAATTTTCCAGCACAGATGCCTAGAGAGAGGCACTTAAGATGCATATTTAGGTATTAATAAAATGTTACAGACAACTGACCTAAAAAATGTAGCTAGTAAATAAACTGCACCATCTGTACACACAACCATAGCTATGTTATCTCATCAGGAGGGAATTTAAAAGATCTTCTTTTAATTTAAAGTTACTACATCTAATATAGAACTATTTTAGTAAAGTATTTCACTTTACCATTCAGTATGCTAGTTTTTGGCCCATTCTACTCCTGCCTCAGCATCCTCCACTGTTTTTTCCCATTTGTATGTTCCTAGTGTAGATGGAATGCCTAAAATCTAGTGCCACTGTACTCAAAAGGCAGAAGTTCAGATTATTCCTTATCTACAAATCAGTTTTTTAACGCCCTCCCTGCCTCACTTTCTAGCACAGCCCATTCCTACACTTTCTTTTGTTATTTGATTCTTTGATATTTTCAATTTTCATCAGTAGTAAAATGGTGCAAAAGCAACACCATCTCCCATCTTCAGGCTTATTAAACTGCAACAGAGCAAAATGCAGCTTGCCCCTGTTTAACTTGCCTGTTAACAGACATGCCTTTTCCCTTCCCACATTGTGATGGTTAACCTTGGTATGAGTCAGGTCAAAAATACAGAGAATAATGAACAGAGTGGAGGCTTTTTTTCCCATTTGCTTTTTTTTTCTTTTCTATTTTTAATTTATTTTGCCTAATTAAGGAATAAGAATATAGCTGTTAAAAGAAAGTTGCAATGAGCAAGACAGAAAGAATACCTGAAGAGAATTGTAAGTACTGTAACTCTGTCAAACTCCTTGGTGTGAGATGTCACTGAGTCCACTTCTGAAATATTTAAATAAGGTTGAAAAGTTCTCTTAAAATAAACAAAATACTTGTGGAAGCATACAGTAAACCAGTATGATTCAGAACCAAGATCTTGGGAAGAAACAAGAAATTGAATTCATCTCAATAACAGTGCACCAAAGTCCAAGCATGAGAATTCTGGAAGCTATACAATAGAGGCCGGGAAGAAGCAATTCCATTGCAATGCCAAGGCACAGTGTCAGGTCTCCCACTCCTTTAAACGCCTCTAGTAGGAGACACTAGGAGAAAGGAGAAAGGAGAAAGGCACAGGTCTAAATGAACTAATAAATTTTCCTATTTCAGTTCATTTCTGGCACTGCCAAGTAAGCTATGGCACAAGTACCATAAGAGGTCTAATTTTAGAAAATACAGAACATTTCCACCTGAAACCTTCTTCCTGCTCCTCTATTTTGTCACATTTGTATTGTCATGGACAAGGAACACATATGATTTCCATCTCTAACAGTACCATTTTATCAGCTGAAAAACTGTAAACCAAACATACAGTTGCAATGTATTCTTGTTAAAAATGTTAGCTTTAATAGAAAGAATGATAGTAGAAAGAGTAGGTCTTATGCATGCTCTAACTCAAAGAGGCTCATCTATCATTTAGAAAGCTGTGGGAAATCAAAGCATGCTAACTTTTCATCACAGGACTAAAGATTAAGATCATTTAACTGTTAAAAGACAGACTCACAATACTGATAGTCATTTTACCAGTGAAAAATAAAAATATTTTAAGAGACACCTCACTAAAGAGAGATCAGACATCTTACACATGAAGATGATGTATTATAGCACATACTCTGCTTAAAAGCAGGGTGGAGAATTTTGCTTTGGTTTTGTTCCTTTACTTTTTTTTTTTTTTTTCATTTTGATACACATTACTGGCAAGCTCAACTTTCAGTGCAGAAGGACGTGAAAATAAAATTTACCAATCACAATGACAACGGTCAAGTTTTTTGACTCCATCCAGGCCTATGTGGCTTGGAGTACTGAACACAGAACATCAGCTAGAGAAAACACTGGCCAGTGAGCTAACACAGAGGAGAGAAACAATTTGCTGTTCCATCACGCACTTACCTAATTTTTGGTCAGGAATTTCAACCATCTTCTTTAGCTGACTGCTGCAGCCTCAGCTTCTACAGTGGAAGATGTGATTATGAGGGCTGTAACTCCTTGCAGCCTTACAGGCTGCAAACACAATTTTTTGACTGAAGAATACACAGACACAAACACACATGCTCTTTGAACCCAGTTATGCAGATGTGTGTTATCTCTGGGACATTGAGGTCATCATTGCTCAAGCTTTCACAATGTCCCTGCAGCTAACAGTAGGTTTCTCTTCCAGCAAAGTGGGAGGATGGCTGGCAGAGAAAGTCCTCTACAAGACTGTGACCAGGAGGCAGTCCTCTACAAAACTCTGACCTTTTAAGACCAAACAAACCCTATATTGTCCCATACCAGCGCTTTTCTATACATTCATTTCCTTCTCACCACTATTTCAAAATACATTTGTGTCCACCAGACCTTGAGAACCAAGTACCTCTTTCAGTCCAGCAAGCACACAACGTGCCAGCTGGAAAAGACCTGATGCATTTCCCTCAGCCTGAGTGGTCCTTGAGGAAATGTCTTCAGTCCCCCTGCCCCCCTCAACCACCACAGTTTGCTGCAGTTCTGCAGGAAAAGGTGGCTTTTGGGTACTTCCACCACAAGAAGAGCCTTCAGGAGGGCTTCACCCAATTATCCCAACTGTTGGAACAACCATAGCACAATCCACCAAGAACAAAGCAAGGGAAGGCCTTGGGAGGTGAAAATAAATTCCCCACTGGTTTCAGGATGCAGAAAGCAAAGGGACAAATATCAGATAAACATGAAAACAACAGTGAGAAGGGTATTTCAGGGATTTGAAGAAAAAAACGCTGCTGCTAATGATGAGAAAAAGGTCAGGCATGTGACACTGCCAATGAAAGCACTGTATATAGCATAAGAGCCAAATGCAGTCTAAAATCAAAATAAGCGCAGAAAAGGTGAACAAAAAATCCAGCAGCTAAAATAGCTGTGTGCTAATAACACAGACAGACTGCCATAATGGAAGAGGAACTCAAAGCACTAGTGCTGTTACAGGAACATTCACAAACAGGATGGAACAGCAATTATTAGTGAAACAAGTGTCAAAAGGTCTGTGCTTTTCAAAGAAAATACAGATTGTATATGGTAAGATACTGTTATGCAATAAAGAAAGAGCAGACTTCGGAAATAGAATAAAAAAGAAAATGTTTGGAAATGCTGTAGAGACAGATGGTCAAAGAATATTTCTAAGAGAGAGACTCTGGGTCTGCTCTTGACTTCTTACACCAGATATAGATCTGGATACAGCTCTGCATCATTAAAGAAATGGGAATTACGTCAACACGGGAGACTAACTTTGCAGTACAGATTGGAAAACAAATGCTATTAACCATGGTAAGACCAGTTATTCCTAGATGTGACAGCTGACAAGTTTCTTTATCCATGTTGCTGAATGAACAAGAATAGATTCTATTCTGTTCTTTATGTTAAATAGTGAGGATGACTTTGGAATGGGGGACCATGAAGTGATTCAGTTTAGATTAAGTGGGAAGGATAACAGCAAGCCTGATTTTGTTTAAGATCTATTATTTTGAAAGAGCAAGTTCTGATGAACTAAATGTTTCCTGTGGAACCTCTGGAAAACAGACTGGACTGTGGAACTCTATACCTCAGCCTGGGAAAAGCTGCAGTTTCTGCAAGTCACTGCCCCCAGACCTAGATCAAACCTGTATCCGGAGAAAAGCAGGGAAGATGTACTCTTTGAAAATAAAACCACAAAACCTTAAACCCAAGCTGGACAACCGAACCAACATGGAAACTGACTTTAGGGCAGAAAGCAGAGAGCTTGGCTTGCTCAGTTAAGCAAAACAGAGAAATTGGGCTATCAATATGAGGTAACCATGGGATGCAGGGGTAAAAAGCAAGGTAGAAGAACTATTAAATTTAAAGGTAATTTCAGTAAAGCAACACTGGCCGAAGACAAGACTGGCAATCTTCTGTGTGGCAAACTTCCAGTAAACTCTTCTAACAGGAGCTGAAACAAAGCAAAAGGTTGGCATGTGAAGTTTCAGAAGTATTTACAGTGTGTTGCTGCTCACAATTTTAAAGGTGGGAAGGGACTCTTCAGAAGCTGCCTTCCAAACTGCTTCTCTAGGGCAGGTAAGCTCTTTGCAAAGAGCACAAAACACAGTCATGAAGAAACTATGCCAATGACAACCTATTTGCACGAAGGCTTATCTACATAAACTTGCAGAAGCACCAGGATGATGTCTGACATTCCAGGGCCAGACCTTGCACCACTTTGTGTCAGAGGTGACTTGCAATAGGCTTAGGGGCTGTGCTATGGACACACAGAATCCATCTCAGCTTCCAGCATGCTCTGTGCCCTGAGCTGCTCAACTCAGGCAGGATGTCTGAAGATCAGTGGCTGTCTGCACTTGGAGGAGACAGCTGATGAGCTGGAGCCTCATACCAATGCAGAATGGGGATGTGAGCCTGCAGCTCTCATTCGCTGCCAGCCAGAGCCCTGGTAGCAGCCTTAAGCATGTAAGGAAGGCTCCTGGTGCAATGAAGAGGAGTTGGCCTGGAGCTACTCCAGCAGTACAGGAACCATGGCACTTATGAAGAAAAGTCAGTGGGCAAGCTCTGTGAGATCTAGCTTCAAAGTGGTGTCACCGTTCCTATGGCACTCCATGCCTGCTCCTGTTCTGATTCTCACCTTCCCTATTCCACTTTCCTCTGCAAGACAGTAGAGCAAATCCATGCAGGAAGGTGAAGAGAGGTGCCAGCAGGCAGAGCCCTGTACATGGGGAACTGGGAGAACCAGAGAGAAGGACACTAGCCCACAGCTTAGGGAGGTCTATACACAGGGACTTCTCTGTGAACCTAGGAAAGGCTGGGAAAATTGGCTACAAGCCCTACAGTTCCCATTTTGGTGTGTCCTGGGCAATCCTGGGTTTTAAGGTGGATGAAGGCAGTACAGCTAGAACTGTCACCAGAAGTATGCTAAAAAAAGCCAGGATAAGCATGACTAACTAGCAGGTACACAGACAGGAAGACATGCAGTCTGCTGGGACTCTACTCCATACAGCCATACAGACAGCCCAGGCAGGCCTCCAATTCTGGATTAGGTGGGTTTTCCCCAGGAGGACAGTGGATACATGAAGGTGTGTTAGTGCTAATTCTCAAGTTAAGTTAGACCTGAGAGAAGAGGTTACTTTCTGTTTGTAGTTATGTACAAGTAAAGCAGAGATATTCTAAATGAAGAAAAATCAAAGTCTGTACTATTTACTTCCCTTCTCCCTAAGACTGAGACCAACAAACAGTCATTAGTGTAATCAATCCATCAAACAAATAAATTACTAGTCTTGAAAACCTATTATTAAATACATTGGAAAACCCTGCTGGGGCAGCTCTGTCTCCCTTGCCAATCTTTTGGCAACTGTACCCCTATCAAACACCAACAGGACTAGACACAAACTTATCCACGTGGAAGCAGACTGAAGTCTCTTTTCCATCAGAGCCCTTATCAATCATCATTTTGCATCACTGTGAGCAAGCTCCAGACAGTACATGGAGATGCTATGGAATTCTGCAGTTCTGTGGATGATGACTGAGCACTCTCCACAGGGAGTGATGTCCAGTATGGCTGAACAAGGTGCTCTTCTGCTTCTCTGAAGGAAATCAATGGAGGAAGACAGCAACACTGCCATCATCTGAAAAACTTGTTCCACTCTTCCTGCAATATTCCTTTTAAACCTCTTTAATTTTCAAATACAGGAAATGACAAAAGAGCAGGAGTCTATTATTTAGGGCCTTTTGACTTTTTTTTGCCAGAGAGCTTTCCAAACAGGCTGAGGGATGAGACTCAGGCCATTGGTAAGGCAGTGCAGGGAATATCAACACCATTTATGAAGGATTATTATCACAAAGTAAGAAAACAAAAATAGGCTTTGAAGATCCTGACAGTCTCACTGCAGATGTCCATAAGAACCCATGGAGTAGCACAATTACTTTCAAATTACAACAGTCAATACTGTGAAACCACACCAGCCTGTTTTCGTGAAAGCTTCTCATGAAAGCAATATGGTGAACATGGGCTGAACACTGAAGAGACTTAGGCTGGGGCTTTAACTTAGTTTAAATAGCACACATAAGAATAGGAATTATTTAAAAGAACTGCAACATCATTTGTTTAGACTAAACACAGCTTTCTAATTATCCAAGTTTTTTTGTTTTTTACTTCCATACTTCACAGAAGAGATCTTGTGGAAGATACGCTGCAAACCTGAAAAATTGTTTTCATTTACATTTTCTTTGAATTCAGTTGCATATGTATGTCAAATATTCTACTAAGCACTTTGCTAATTTGGCATCATCTATGCTACATACCAGCAAACACATAAATTCAATATTGTCATCATTGGCATTTTTACTTACACATTTCAAAAGCAGAGGAAATATGAAATTCTATGAACTGAAATGTGGTGAAAGAGTTATTAATTTGAGAGTCTAAAGAGCAAGCACTAAGACAAGACTTTGCTGCTGAGTCACATTTACAGTCCCCCTTTGATGCTTCTGACTTGTCAAACTGCTATCATGCATCTCCTTTCTAGCCAAAATGCTCGAAACAACTTTTTACTATTATCTACTGCATTTTTATTAATTTAATTAAAATGAAGGAGACACACAGGATTCCCCTTCTGTCAATCTCTGATTTGCTATGAATGATCCTCTTCAAACTCCTTGAATTCTGAATGGCCCCTAGCTGACAGGTGAAGTTATCAAAGAGTAAGGAACGGCCAGAACACAATCAGAACTCTTTTGCAGACTCTTTCAGCTCATCAGCTGAAAGGTGTAAAGTGTATTTATGCCACAAAACAGAGTGGGTAAGCTGAGAAGCTCTCATCCCCTTCTCTTTATGCTGAACCAGGACCCAATTGATCACGTATACAGGCTATGCCTAAAATAATTTGTGGGACACTAAAAAATTTTAAAAATAAATTAAATGAAACTTTATCCAGAAAATAGTGAGAGCTGTCTCTGTAATCCAGGAAAACACTTATATGTATATATAAGCCAGAGAATGAGTAACATCCACAGAAGAGGATCAGGGTACCAGCATCCTGCAGGGCTCAGCCCCAGGCTAGAACAGCTGGGCAGCTTAGCTATAGCCCAAGACAGTTTTGTAAAAGACTAGTGCTTTCATTAACAACAATCATAAGCACATTCTGCACAATTCTCATGGGCAAACAATGAGGCTAGAGAAGTAAACACCTTTTAAATGGCACTAGATCTCATTTCTTTGCAGATTCTGACAGGAGGCCGACGTTTCTCTGCTGGGAAGGAACAGTCCTTGCTCCCTCCAAGTGGGTGGCAAGGCAAAAGTTGCCATGAAGAAACATGGACCTAACTTTTATTAAGGATTTAGTCATCTTGTCAACTTTGTGCTTACAAGCAAATAGAGAAAAAGCCCCACATTTCCTTTTGTACTCCAAAATTTCAACAAACTCTAGAGAGAGCTGTTTTACTGATTTTAAGCAGCGGTTTCTGCAATCCTTGTCAGTGCAGCACAAAGGCACCTCTCTGGCCTTTCAGAGAGTTCCACTTCATATAGGTACAACACACAGTCTGCACTACCTCTGCCAGTGCAAAATCAATTTACTACTATGATCTGTGAATCAGATCTGAGTGTCTGTTGAGAGCAAAACATGGACTGTCTGAGCAAACGAATCTTAATAATGTTGGGTAATCAGATCGATTACAACAAAACAAACCGAGAGAACACATTTGCTTTGTCCCATTCCCATCTCTGCCCACTCATCTTTACTGAGTGCCTGCCCTCTCCTGGGCATGCCACATGGACCCACTGCCCCTGTGTACAGAGGCCCTCCCAACGCACAGGTCTCCTCCCTGGCACGGCCAGAAGGTGAACAGTTGCTAAACTTCTCAGTGTGCCTGCTGAAGATTTCCCTTCCTACTTCACATCTCCCTGCTTCTCTCCTTCCTGTCTCCAGCAGGGTGTAGGGAAATCTCAAAGGATAAGGGTTGCAAACTTACAGAAAAGCAAAAGCAAAAAGAAAAAAAAATTTATTTTTCATTTTAGTGCCATAATTTACAGCAAACAGCTGTCTTGCACATTATCAGGAACAGAACTGAAAACATAGGGATCCTCTTCCCCTTATAAATACCTGATGCCCTGATGTAGAGACAATTATTCATAAATCTGGTACAACATTTCATCCAGGACAACAAACATGCAAATAGCTTATACTATAGAATTGTAAGGTTTTTGTTACAAAAACCACAAATATTATTCCTTTGAGAATATATCAATGAAGATGTTTCTATTTTATGCAAAATTATCAGTGAAATTCCAGCAGTTACAGATCTTATAGTTACAGGACTCCTTAGAGTAAAAAAACAAGTGCTACATTGTACAACTATAATACAGTTATGAAAAATAGTGTAAAGCCTTAAAATGGCTGAGGAGATGTCATTAGTCACTTGATTCAAGGAAGACTAAGAGTGGTAATTATGCCTGATGAAAAATCAATGTTGCTAGACCTGGTTGGAAAAGACCTGGAATTCATAAACCTGCGAACTCTTAGTGCTGTGTATGTGCTGAGCTACATCTTCCTCTACCAGAGATTAAGGTAAGCTGCTCCCTTCCTTTTAGTCTCAAGGTAAAGCATCTGGGAATGTGTTTGAGGTTGGTTTTCATGTCACTACTGGGTATTTTAGAAGAAGTGTGAGGATATATTTACAATGCAACAAAGAGCTTATTTATGAAGTTAGTTTTAGAAGTGGGAAAACTTCATTTTCTACTCATGTCAGCCAGCAACATCAAATAAGATCTGGTCCTCAATCATCATAATGCAGCACAGCTTGCTTAGGCTTTTTACTGATGGGACTGTTTGAGATTGCTAGAAAGGATGCTGATGAGTATTAACTATGATGTCTGTCATTTTGTATCTCTGGGTAATAAGCCTACAGCTCTATCATTATGATAGCAGACTGCCTCTCAAGAATTTAAACACAGAAATTCTCTCTTTATTTTCAAAACTTTTAGATTAAGTAGTCTGACAAGGATATATGTGTACATCAAAGAAAAAGAGAATGCATGTAAGTACAAGGTACTGGAGAAAAAGCACAAAAGGCAGAAAAGTGAATTTTGCAAAATCTGTGATAACAGTCTGGCTCAGCACGTCCACATGAACTCCTCCTTCCATGGTTTTTAAAGCCAAGCCTACATGGCAAATACTGAAGGACATCACAGTTTTTTGGAGCAAAATTGGAGGAAATCTTTTAGAAAGTTTTGACTATTTGGATAACTATTTCAATTTTCCATGATGGAAACTTAACACATATATTTGTAAGAGCCGCTATAAGAACAACAGAAAATTTTCTTTTAAATCAGCTGGGGAGGTCCTGTCAGAGCAACAAATCTGGTTTTTATTTTAAAGCCATGTAAGTGTATATATTCCAGTCAGAGGAGCAGAGAGAGTCTGAGTTCACCGTTATAGATGGATGAAGCAGAAGCAGATACTTCTTGCTGATGTAGCTACATGACACCCAGCAGCTCTGAAAAAATTAAAAGCCCCCAGAGCAGAGGCAGACGCAATGGTCTGACACAGAAAGGACATTTCTTAGTTCTGTCTCAACTTATCCACCACCACACTTTGACAGCTGCTCAGAGAAATCTGGAATTGCTATAATAGTCCAAAGCCCTGGTTGTAAAGAGCTGCAGGACTGCTTCCCATGATGGCTGATGCCACTATCTCCATGCCATGAGATGCACAAATCTGACAGCAACACAGAGCCACCCGTTGACCAAATGCAGAGGGAGCTCCTCTGTGACCCCACAAAGACATTTGGTGGTCTCCCAGCTTGCTCATTTGCATCTGTTCCTCTCAAACCAACCCTTCCCTGTGCTTTATGAATGTGGCTTGGGAAGGGCAGCCGATTACAATCACCTCTGAATTTCACAAGCTGCCAAAACAGTGTTCTTTAAGATACCCCAAGCATACCCACAGTTATTGCCACAAGTGGCTTGCCATTCTACCCCACAAAACGCAATCAAAACCACGTTTCTGGTCAAAACCTTTCATAACATTTAAATAACATCCTCTCAAATTTTCTTTCAATTTCCCTGTTCCTCTTAGGCATTTACCAGTTCTTTCAGCAGGCTTTTTCCACGGGGATAAGATGTGGTGCCCATTGCTGTGGTACCAGAGCTCCTCACACCGGACAGACACATCAACATGCCCTGCCCAAGACTTCCCAGAAGGCTGGGACATGGCTGGGGGCTGAGTTTCAGCAGGGTTGGAAACACAACCCTTCTGGGGCAAACAGCCATAGCTGAACACTGAAATACAATGCTTAATAAGTAGGTCAGCCTGTTCCTATAACAGCAATGGGTTTAACGCCAACCGTGCCTGCCAGTGAGAGTAGGAAGGGACTGCAGTTCCCCCCCGTTTCTCACATTCAGCCCCTTTGAAGCCAGGACACTCCTCTGCTGTTACCCCCTGGCAGCAGGGCTGGGCTCATGGGGTGCCCGCAGCCCCACCGTACCCTGGCCCACAGCAACTCCACCTCTGCAAGGCTACTGTCAGGACTGCTGGAACATTGCATCAGAAAGCAAATTCCAAGAAAACAAACACTATCACTAGGCAATTGAAATGCAGTTGGTAGCAACAAACAAACCCTCTGCAATGAGGATCTGGGGCTCTGTTCTTGCCAACAGGTTCAACAGGTTTTGCATATTAAGTCATCCTGAGGTTTATTAGCACCTAAAAGGGAAACACCACAAAGACCTTGTCACCTGAGGTTTCACATTGTCCCTCCATTTCCTGCAGCCCACCAGCATCCTCCCCTTTCTCTCCCTTCAGCAAGAAGTATTTTCACCCCCTTTAAATTATCGAAGAACACATTCCCCTCCTGTCCAAGTGAAACTTTCAAGCCCCCAACACACTCTGTGGGAAGGGGAGGTGCTGGGGGGCAGGTGGAACACCTCTCCGTTTGCAGGTTTGCAGGAGTTTTAGTTGCACAATGAATCCCGGAGTGACAAGGTGCCAAGGCAGGAGCTGCCCTTCAGGAGCACACCTGGGCTGTCTGCACCCCTCAGGCCACTGACAATCCTCTGTAATCCCACCCCAAACACCTGGGCCTGAACCTTACCTGCATGGCTTCCTCACCTCGTCACAGCTAACATGGAAAAGCTCTCCTTAACAAGAATCATTGCTCGCAAAGGACACCAGTTCATTTCAATAAAGGCTATGATACACTCTTGTCACTTTCTTTAAATATAGCAGCAGTCAATGGCATTTACTGAAGACAGCACAAAAGATAAAAAAGTTCATTCAAATGTTTCTTCTCTTGGTAAAGCTGCTCACTAGGATGCCTCTGCAAATGGAACTCTATGAATCAGCCCAACACGGCATTGAGTGGATTGCAAGACCACAACACAATGCCCAAATACCATCTGCTCCTCCCATGAGCTTTATCTTGGAAAGTCTTTAGCTTTTGTAAACAACTGCTGGTCCATTTTATTTTGAGAGGCTGCACAATGTAGCAGAACACACTTACAAGCTGTCTATAATCAAAAGCTTTATAGTCTGCTAAACTTGTTTTAAATAATACATAAATACCAAAAAAGACACACTGTACTTTTCATCTATTTTCATGCAAACTCAGTTCTCTCTGCTTGTTGCATTTTCTGTTTATAGCAGTGTGGCTTTAAACCACAGAAGAAATAGTATTATTTTCTGTTCCCATTTAGCTCCAACCCAGAAACATACACTGTATTTAATTATTGTTTTGGTAGAGTCCACCTATGCAGACAGGCTGTGCTTACATGAATCAACTGCTATCTCTGGATTCAGAGCACTGAAGAGGTTAAAAAAACATAAGGGCACTTATGTCAGCCCCTCCTTCCTCTCCCCTGCATGTCATCACACTGAAAGGGTTTAAAAGTAAAAAATTCCTTCCACATCATATAATCCTGGCATCTGCTGTGTAGCAAATCAAGCTCACTCATTTTGCTGTTATTCCCAAAAGTAACTGTACGGATTCAGGTCTAGAACTCCATTTTCCACTTCCTGAAGTTTCCTTAGGCACATTAGAAAATGCAGTAAACACAGCTAGTAAACACAAAGCAATCTTCTCTGTCTAAGTGAAATTCTGATTGCATTACTTAAGAAATATAATTTCCTGAGGCTTTTTACTACCTTACTTTATGATACACACGATATGGTATCAATCTACCAACTTCTTTTTGCCCTTGTCTTCAGAAGCCCAGAGCTCACCCATGACATTTTGCAGTTCAAATATGAAGCCATTACCAAGATTAAAGCACAGAAAGAATCCAGTTTAGAGAGTGAGTAGGTCGCTGTGGTCATGTTTATTATTTAATAACAGTGGGAATAATTCATATCGCAGCAACAATTCTCTACCACTCCATTTATCAATTTCAAAGTAAGGTACATCAGATCTGCAAGCAGTGATGGGAAGGCTCAATCCATCTGGACATTCTCTGTTAAACCCAGGATCCCTATTCAAGAATGAACCCTATAGTAAAATATATGGGAACAATTACTCTTCACAGCATCTAGGTCCATCAAAGATCAAGAGGACTAGATGTAAACCTGTGCCAGGAAAACCTCGGGAGTAGCACAGCCTCAAATTCACATCCTACTTCCAAGCAGACACTGTGGTTTCAGGTAATGTGTTTCATCTTCTCTTCCAAATGGATGAAGCTTTATTATTTTCCTGTGCACAGGCTGCCTGGCTGGCACACTCACTCTGCAAGCTTTTTGAGGTAAATACTGCCTCTTGCTACAAGTGTCTTGGCTGACAATAGCTGCTATAGTTGGCCTGAAGTCTACAGTTTCTCAGATTTTTTTAAATGTGATTGAATGTGAAACCTTATGTCCCCACTAACACCTGCCTTGGATATACCTTCTTTGCAACACAGGACAGTGCCTCAGTCATCAAGCTAACACAATCATTAATTTTCTTCTTTAACATGCTTTCCTTCACACCCTTGCTATTTGTTAACGTGATTTTCAATACTTATTGAAGGTGCAATGAAACAGAAAAAGAATAGAAGAGATAACACTAGAACTGAAATTTTTATCACAAGTATTCTTACATACCTCACAGCTGAGGCATTTTACTTTCAGCCTGCTTTATCCTGCAGCCTAAATTACTGATGAAATGAACATTTTAACTGAATTTCCAAATGCTTACCAGTGGGCCAAGGTTCTTTGGTCTTTTTTTTTTGGCTAATATTTTCACATCTATTTGCCTTGCTGTCACTACAACTAAACAGCACATAAGTGATTTGGGTTCATTCATTAAATACCAAACTGGGAACCTGACTAATTTGTTTGCTTTAGGGCAAGAAGAGGAAGCAAACAGGATCTTTGTAAGTGAAGCTGCCCCATATTCTTCTCTCAATTATGGCTGTGAAAAGATATAGAAATGCAAAGTACTTTTTACAGACAGCGTCACTTCATGCTGATCCAACTCGTTTCAATTCACTTTAATTTGATTCTGCCTCTAGAAGTGGTATAAATTTGATACCTACCATGGTTTTTTACATTCAGATAGTTTCCAACTCAGCAGGACAACCTAATATAAGTAAGTTCCATTTAGTTTTAAATATTTGCTTAAAGGGAGGGATGGAAGCTCACAAGAGCAAACCCTGAGGCTGTAACCAGCTCTGTGGATACTCAATACCATCTCCTTATTTGTATCATGTGATCAATTTCCAGGGCTGACATTGTTTAAAACTTCGAGGACTTTTCCACTAAGGTGGAAAAGCTACTTTAAATGGTCTAATAAGCCCCCACAAAACCATTTTTTAGTAACTGCTTGCCAAGGATGTACTAATGTACAATAATTTTGCAGCATAGCTGCAGCAGGCAATCTGGCTTACGGTAGTTCAGCTGCAGTCTGAAATAGGCAGTGCTTTCAAGCTAATTTTGCTGCTCCACGCCTTCATGGCAGCAATATGAAGACTTCTTACCCAATGTGAAAAAAACCAAACTAACACAAAAAATTCCCAACAAAACCAGCAAAACAACCCCAAGCCCAAACCAACCAACCAACCAACCAACCAACCAACCAACCAAAAAAAAAACCAACCCAAAAGAACCCACGGAATCAACATGTTTTTTAATAAAATAAATGCATTTTGAAACTTTCAAAATTCATTCAGCTTCTTTCCCAGGCTGGCTTGGGCAACTAAGTTAAGTGCAACATAAATGCACATCATGGCAAGAGGCCAAAGTAACATCACAGCTAGGAATTTCTTTACTTTAGACTCCACCCAAAGGCATGAATAAGATTCATAATTCAAAATTAGTTTTAACACCAAAACAATTCCTGCATCTTTACTCAAAGGGAACTCTCTCATAAAAAATTCTGCATGGAGCAGAATCCAAGAGCTGATCCTTAAGCACCGCTGGCATTGGCAGAAAACTCAATGTAGTAACATCACAATGGGATGTGAAACCCCACAGAAACGTAACTATCAGTGAGCTCCTAATGGTGCCTTACTAATCTGCTCTTTATTTAATATAGCCTCAAAAACAGTTGCTGCATGTATACAATTAAAAATTAATTAAAATGAAAAAATGTTGTTGGGATTATTGTTGTGGGGGTGAGGATGGAGGAACAAAAGAAATGGAGGGGAGACATTAAGACGTCTGACTAAAGAACCAAAAAGTTGCTGTCTCAGAGGTCTGAGAAATTCTGGACAACTGGTCAGGC
>VYXF01000609.1:213952-268986 GCA_013397295.1 Polioptila caerulea | reverse complement strand
TGGAGCCATGGAGCCATGGAGCGGTGGAGCGGTGGAGCGGTGGAGCCATGGAGCGATGGAGCCATGGAACCATGGAGCCATGGAGCCATGGAGCGATGGAGCGATGGGGCCATGGAGCCATGGAGCCATGGAGCCATGGAGCCATGGAGCAATGGAGCCATGGAGCCATGGAGCACTGCCTCGGCTGGGGAGGCCTTCCATTGCCATGGCAACCGGCAGCAGTCCCCCTCCAGAGAGGACTGCAGCTGACACAGCCTGGCAGGACAGGAAGCACAGTGCCATACTTTAAAGACACCTTCCTTAAAGACACAACAAAATAACACAGAAGAGAGTGAGACACCCTGATTCTTGCAGATGCTGGATGAAATAATCTGCTCATCAAAAACCTCTTCTCTACGCCACGCATTCAGCTTCAGACTGTGCTTTAAATCACTCCGAGGGACGTGTTCTGTTTGACTGAAATACCCATCTGGCCTCCTTTCGCTCAGCCAGACAGGAGGCAGCCCTGTTTTTTTCTGCATTTACCTCTTCTTTTAAGCAGCTGTCAACCAACTCGGAATTGCACACCCCTCTTCCTCCCAGAACTTCCAGCTGGTGGCAAAGCCAGACCCAGCCTGTGTGGAGGAGCTAGCCACCAAAGCAGGAAGGCAGTCCCAAAGCTCCCCACATCAAGCCAAATATGAGGCAAAACAAAACCAAAGCCACAGATAATAGGCAGAAGCAATCAATGTTTCTTGTGCCATGCTAAGGTAACTCATACCTGTCCCCTTTGCCCTCACAAGTACAGGATGTTTTACCCAAGGGGAGGAAAAATGAACTTCTGGAATGACTTCAATTTGTTTAAAGCATTCTATATCTGTTTGAGAAAATAACATAAACCTCTTTTAATACACCGATTACTACAAACCATAACTCACTCTCACATCCCCAGAACTAATTGTATACATGTCACCAGAGTATCATACATATCTCTCTTTCCATCTAGAGAATACACTGCAGTCTAACACATTATATACTGAACAATACTCTCTGAGCAACAGTTCAGGGAAAAAAGCCCACTTGGTCCTTTAAGTGATGTGTGTTCTTTTATGAACTTGCCTAGAAGAAGCACTGAGCTACAGTGGTTATTATTTAACAACATATCCAGTGTGGAAAAATAAACCACACACCTTACATAAATATTGATAAAAACCTTTCTTCTTACTGTGTTAGTTGTAGCCTAAATCCACACCAACAGCAAATATAAAGGAACATGGTGTACTTGCAGAGAAACAGCCAGCAAGACTTTACTATGAAAGTAAAGCACTTTTATGTTTAAAAGCAAACAAAGTTAAACCTGGACCCAGGTTAAACACAAAGTTACAGTTCACCTCAATGTACAGGATTTGTGCCCTTGCAGATCGAGCAAAGCTGCAAAACTATCTATAAACAGAGAGAAGCTTCTTTTAATGGGAAATGCAAAAAAGAGCGAGCACCAAAAAGAAGGCACAAAACCTCCGACTCCATTGAAGGAAACTGTTAAACTGACCATATACAAATGAAGAGGAGAAACAAAATAGCAGGGAAACACCAGACTGAAAAACTAAAAAAGGAAACAGTTCACACAAAGAGAGTGCCCTTCATTTACACATCAAAATTCCCCTTCTTGCTGTAAATAAAATGGGATTCCCAGAGGCAAAATCAGTTGTTTTCATCACGCAATGCCTGTGCAATTTTCCTAGAATATACTAGCAAACAAATACACCAATTCTGTTTCAAAATATGTTAAAATCACACATATTGATGTGTTTCCTCAACTTCAAGAATGAAAAAACCAAAACTGGCATTAGAAATTCAATGGCTGATATGAACAGAAGCCCAAACAAATATGAAAATGTACAGACAGGCCTGTACCTCCTCTTGAATCTCCAAACATCCTTTCCCCTCTCAGCACGACAGCATGATGTACTGGACCATGTACCAGAGGCATACTTCAAATAGAACAGGCTGCAATACTGAACCAACATCAAGAAAACATATCATAAAATTAAATTTTAAATGAACCACTTTCCTGAAAACTGAAAGCAAATAAAATCTGATGGAATTCAATATAACACGAATAAGTTGGATAAAATTTTCAGTTTCTCTTTTATGACAAAGAAACAGATCTAGAGGTTGTTCTCACAGTAAGACAACCAAGGAAGAAGTTCTTTGGTCTGAGCAGTAAAGACAGTACATTCAAATTTTATGTGGGGGAATAAAGTCACTTGCCCTCAAAATACTTGTGACCAGAAGTACAGTGAGTTGAATCTTTCTTTCTTTTCACACATCAATGAAGTAATGACCACTCTTACAATGACTAAACTAGCTGAAGCAATGCAATTTGTAATTAGGAGAGAAAATTCATATGTGCTCATCCCAAAAGGAGAGGTGTACAAAGCATCAAACAGCAGGACTGCAGGAAACATCTGATAACCAAATGTGTGCATGTAACATAAAATGAAGACATTTGTTTATTGACAGTTGCAAAATAGGCTGAGCATTTTATTTACTGTTATCTCATTTTCAGTATCACACAGATCCTTTGAAAGAGGGCAACAGGGATATAAGTTACCAAGCATGAAGCATGTCCGTGTGCATATGTTTATGCTAACAGCCATGGGGAACTTCAGCTCTTTACCTTCTGCTTTTTCGCCGTGTGGGGCTACAACAGCAGAACAACTCCAGTGCATGCTAAGCACACAGCATAGTCTCTCCTCCCAACCTCTTTAGGCAGCTGCTGAACCAGGACAGTTGCTCGTGGTCACGGCTGTTCTCTCTTTGGCAGCAGCTCTGCCTGCTCTAGGCAGAGCTTGTGGCTCTCTGGCTTCTTCCCTTCCCACCCCCCTGAAGTGAGGGTTCAGCTCTTCTACACAGTAAAACCTTGGCTACTGCTAAGAGAACTGGCAGAAAGCACTTCTGCCAGCACCACACAGAGCCATGCACTCCATGTCTACAGTCAAACTTACGACATTGGAATGATGCACTGCTAGGACAGACGTCTACTGTTATGGACATATAGGCTTGAAATAACAAGCTCCCAAAATTTTTGCCCAGCTCTCCTACAGTGTTTGTATCCCTTTTAAGATGGAGAATTCAACCAAGCTTCTGTGTTTAAATCCAGACTAGGGAAATACCAACCAACCCAATTTTAAACTCTCAGGACTGTGATAAGACACACTGACAGAATCAGAAGGCCAAGCCAATATGAGTGTTCTGTAAGTGGTAGAGGTTGTCTCTTATCCCCTCCTGTAAGACATCACACCATGACTGTACAGACTCAAAGACAGACAGACAGACAGACAGACAGCCTCAGTCCTTCCAAGCCAGGCTATCTCCAAGTAGCTCTGCACTAGGTGAGAGTGTCCTTCAAGTGTACTGTGTTAGACAACACTGTTTCCAAAGAGCTGCTCACTGAAACCATTCTCAGGCCATCATTAGCAACCATGTGAGTAAGAAAAATCAGACTTGCATTTCTTGCCCAGTTCCAGACCTCCTGTACTAAGTCCAGGGCAACAACCTTCCAACATACCAAAGTATTCCATATAGCTGTGTCAAAACGGCATAACACTGATCGCCTGTGACAGCAGGCATTTGTACCAAGATATTTCTGAAAGCACTACAGTATTTCTTTGTGTGAAGTAGCTGAGAAATAATAGTCTCAACCCCTCACCCCAACCTTCTTTTCCTTTGTGCACTGCCAAGCAAAATGGGCCCCAAACCATGCTCTCTTTATTCTTTTACTGATGGAAATTACATTAGAGAGAAGCTCAGCACAAAGGAAGTTTTGGCAAGAAATGTGTCTTTTATGTTATGTTCCATAAAACACTCGAAGATCCCTGACTGATATTTACAAAATGATGTTCATCATATACCCAGACAGGGTAGTTGTTGCAATGTTAACTTGATCTGCCCTTCAGACTGGAAATATAAAACACAACATTCAAAAACATATTAATAAACAAAGACCTGAAAAAACCATCCAAGCCTTATTCCTTTACACCTGGATTCTAAACTAATTATGGCAAAGAAATGACAACTTACAATGTACTTCTCAACAATATAAGCAATGGATTACATACATATATGGATGGCATCTTTGTTCCTAAATAAACTCCACCATAACTAATGGCATCGGCAATCCTTGAAACCTCCTTTTCTGACATTTTGTGTACAATTTATTCCCTCTGTTTCCTGGTACACTGCCATAAGCAGCACTGATTTTCTGCCCTCCTTGGTGACTGCTGGAACTTCAAGTTTAGAGAGGCTTTTTTGGATTAAAACTTGTGCTCATTTTCAGCAACAGCAGCAATGTTCTGGAGTAGCTTGTGTTGCAGACCAGCAAAGAGCCAACAAAAACCACACAAACAAAGGCAAGGTGTGCAGCACTGTGTCAGAAGACATAGTCCTTCCCAGTAATAACTTTCCATCACAGATATGATCTAATCTATAGCTGTGGAGTTTTGCTTATTGCTTATACTTATCACTGTACTCTCAAATGCTTTAAATAGTGGCAATTCTTCACCTAAAGGCAATCCTACCTGCACAGTCAAGAAGCTGTTCAACAGTAACAACACTAAAATATTTTCCAGTTTAATACGCATAAATAACACATTAATATACCTGCCAATTCCAGCTTCCTCAGCTATAGTGCACATTGCTGATGGGCCCCCAAGGGCACCAAGATTCTGCCCCACCACCAGCCAGGGACACATCCATGTCACCTTTGGATGAAGTCAGGGGTGAGCAGGGCTGGGCATGATGCTGGCAGGCAGAGTCTCACAGTCCCAAGGAATCAGATCACAGCCAGTTCTCAGCAACTACCAAGGCTGGGTGAGGGACAGTGCAACACAGAGAGAGTCACCACCTGCCAATTTGTATTTGATGATGCTTGTGAAGTAAGTTACTCTACTTAGTAAATGCAGCTGTGCCAGCAAAACGCTTTTTTTGGAGGTACACAGTGTATCTGCAAGGAGAATTTAACTGCAAAACCACATTAATAAACACTAAGACAAATTTGCCCAAGCCTAGTGCTCAGGAGGTACAGCTACAGTTCTGCATTTCTTGTAGAACAAAATATAGCACAGCCTATAAAGCTAAATAAAAAGCTCTGAATTATTTCCAAATAAGTACTTTTAAATACAGTAATTGCAGCAATGCTTTTAAAAGTGACTCATATTTC
The DNA here is from genome assembly GCA_013397295.1 of Polioptila caerulea. Taxonomy (NCBI): domain Eukaryota; kingdom Metazoa; phylum Chordata; class Aves; order Passeriformes; family Certhiidae; genus Polioptila; species Polioptila caerulea. Next base: position 263,786 of record VYXF01000609.1, on the reverse strand, counting down.
AAAACATTGGTGCTTCATGTATTAAATCATTCCTATTGCTCTTGCAAGAATTAGAATCCTTAAAATCTGGAAGGTCTTTAAAAACTTAAAAGTTTTCAATACAGTACAGAAACTTAGTTTTCTTTATTGTAGCAAATTCAATCATAATTTACTTTCCCTATATTCAGTAAATCATTCTCTTTCCTGAAAACCACAAAGGATTAAAACCAGCCCAACATTTTGGAAAAGTTTTTAGGTTACAGACAAAATAAACATTTTAAAATACAGAAAAGATTTACTGAATTAACTTAAGTAGTGACTCATCACCCATTGCATCTCTCTAGATTTACTTCACAAATTCTATTACGTCAAGCTCTGTCAGTTCTGGAGGGAAGGGAAATGCTTGATTGAAAGATCCAACTAAATAAAAACCACAGGGGGCTGTTCTGCTCCTGTACACGCGTTGCCCCCTGTAACTTGACTGGCAGTCAGACACACCTGCACCAGCTACAGAATTGCATACAAAGAAAATATTTAAATTGATTAGCAGTCAAAACACTTAGATAACCTGACAGTACTGCTGCAACCTCTTCCAAGTTTCACCCTATTTATTTTCAGCTGTAAACTGTACAACTGTCAGAGTGCTGTCACTGGGGGGGAAAAGCTAGACCCATAAGAATGTCCCTTCTTTAATGTCTTCCAAACCCACAGAAAAACCTAAACCTTTTATAAATGATTATGTTATATTCAGTAAATGATGTTTATGTAGTTAAACACTTATCCTTACTGTGGGCAAAGGAAAGCCCCCAGGAAAAATCAAAACTGCCAGCCAAAGCCTTGCATACACTGTGCTGCCCCAAGACGTGTCTCGTGCAAAAGCCCAGCAGAAATTCAGGCAAAGCATGAGTCGCTTGCCTATTGCATCTCTTGAACATGAAACTGTTACAGCAAGATCATTTCATTTTCAGCTGCTTGCCTCCTCCCCCATTTCTCACTCAGTACACCTCTCTGTGTTAATTGCTTTTTAAATATTGCTCACACTTAAAATTCAGACTCAGCCTATACCATTTACTTCCCAATAAAACTTGATGTTCAGACTAAAACACCTAATTATTGTATAAAAAGTTGTACAAATATGATTAAATATTGGAAACTCTTCCCTTCCTGCAACTCATACTATAACACACAGGCCCTAATTAAGCTTAAAGCCCACAGTTAATGTGAGTATTATGAAACAAGCTTAATTTTGCCTGCTCAAAATACAGCTACGTGAAGGGCAAGTGTCAGCACTACCACAGCAAACTCTTGGTCCTAATGGGAAAATTTTCTTAAAATTTCTTTCACTGAGAACACACACGGCCTTAAATCCTTTGGTGAAAGCTCCCATAACCCCTCAGACTTCCAGGGGCTGAAGAGTTGGTTAGTGATGTGACACAGGAATATGACTGCTGGTGTTCCCAGCACCCACAGGTGTCACTGCCCTGTGTGCACCAGACACACAGGCTGGCATGAGGATGGGTAACAAAGACCTGGCTTCAGCACCAGTACCCACACACCGTGTATCAGTACTCATACATTCTGCTCTATCAGCTGATATATCACTGAAGGCCCTTTCTATAAGAAAGAAAACAACTAAAACTTGTGTTTAGGCAAGGCAACACCTGAACACTGCTCTCTGTATCAAACAGACACAGTGCAAAACTCATGCATGCGGTTTTCCTTATTTAATGACTTTGTGTGGAATCAAGACTTCCCAAAAAACTAAGCAAAGCAACGCTGTCGAAGGGTTGGTGGGGGAGGAAATATGTTTTCCACCTAAAAAGAGCTAGTCAAAATTTCCCCCAAGCTGCTCTTACCAACATCCAGCAATGTTTGCTGTGCACACTGCCTCACACCACTGGCTCAAGGAGTAACCTATTTGTTTTTGTTCCACTAATGGCCACAGGACAAAAAACCTACAGGAATTATGATCAACCTGGAGTACCATTATCTTGAAATTGCTTACTCTCTCAGGAAATGAAAATTTTATACTTACCTCTAAATAACAAAAAACTCAGGTCTTCATCGCCAAGTTTGAGGTTAATTATTCTTGAAAAAAACAGATTTTCAGAAAGAAATGAAGTTGTAAGATGTTCTGGTTTAAGTTCAACAAGATAATACTGACTTTCTTTTATTTTTAATTGAACTTGCATGTAGTGCTTTGGGTCATTGCTGACCTGACAGCAGGTAAGTACTAACTCTTCCTCCTCTACCAACACTTGTACCTATTGTCCTTCTAGGTCAGGACACTCACGCCTTGGAAAGCATAACTATAAAATGACCACTCTTCTTCTGATTCAGACAGTGGTTGCTGCAGAAATTGAGGCAATTCTGAAGTTCAAATATTTTGGGTGTGAGCCTACTTCTTATTTCAAAACAAGTTCAAAGTTGAAGTCTCTGTCACAGGACAGAGACTCATGGTGGATTCAAATATACAGGTGATAGCTGGTCCCAAACTTTTAAGTAGCTGGCACCGTATTTGAAGCTTTTGGAGAATTTGGTAGGTACTGATGGATTCCTCCATGAGCCACACCACAGGTACTGAGCAAATTTAACCATAATTTACCTAGAAACATATCTTTTTATAAGGCTGGTGCAATGACTAGTGCCTTCCTCTACGTGATTTAATTGGAAGTGGTAGAACAGATAGGGAAAAAAAAGGAAAGCATAGCTAGAAAACCATGACCAAAACAGCTAGTGTGGCTCAAGAATTTGCTCCTGGCTTTTCTCCTGAGCAAACCAGTCAGTGCCTCACATCGTGACTTGTTTCACCTCTCCAAATACAAACAAGCCATGCCAAAGCACTGCCAAAAATATACATACAACATCAATGCAGCAGGGAAGAGAAACACAGGCTTGCAACAGATGCTGCAATTAAAATGAAAAGAGCTGCAAACTACTCTTCATTTCACCCCAGAAATAAATTAAGTGTAATTAGTGATCAGTTTATTAAATAGGCATCAGGCTTTTACGTCATAATTCTCCTAAAATCCTCAGCTGTTATATAATACTGAAGAATGAGTTTACATGGGGTACTTTGATTCTGAAACATCAATGTTCATTAATCCATCAGGGACCCAGTAGGATAACTTACAGTCCTTTTAAAGTCTAAGTGATTTTACTTAATTTTCAAGATTAGCTCAGTGCATTTGCACTTTTGTGTGTTAGGCCAGTTTTAAAGACTCACTCCCCTAAGTCCCTGGAATACGTTGCATTTATCACAGGAACAAAGCCACAGAAAAGGTCTTTTTTGGTTTTTTATGCTTGTCTATCTTCCTCCTCTTTGTAAAAGTACAGTACTTTCTGGCATTCTTTTCACAGCCACTTTTCACAGACCAACACTCCAACAAAGGCAAACCAGTTCATCACATTTACTGAGTCTTTATTGTGAGGAGAGAGTACAGATTTGTCAGTGAAATGCCAAGTTACCAGTCTCTGTTAATAAAATGTGCTGTAATACAGTGCAATGCATATAGTTAATCCTAGCTGCTCTGCAGAACACAGTTCAAACAAGCACATTCCAGGTGGTGACAGACATGCTTTCTGGTGTACTATCGGACACCACAGCTTCAGTGCCAGCAGAGAACAACCTCCACCCACCCCAGATTTGAAAATCCCAACCCACAGTGGAGCAAAGAATCACAGGTTTTATAGCCCTCTCCAGCAAATCCAGAGAACACGGCAAACAACAAAATACCATCCTGTCATGTTGAGAGATCCATTATGCTCTGCTACTTATCAATGCAGAGCATGATTACACCTTGACTCCTGGTGCCAAAGACTCCATATAAAGAAGGGAACCATTCATTTCCAGCCACGACTGCACTTAGCAAAGCAAGAGAGGGAAGCAAGAGTAAAGTACATTTGGCTACTGAAGTTTATTGTGAATCTGTTGGAAGTTAGATTTCTTTCTACTGTGATGCCAAAAAAATCCATTATGTGGTGGCACCGAGAGATATTTATTCATCTGAGGTTAGCATGGCTTCATGAAGAAGCAAGAAATACTTAGTTTCGATGACAAATCATTCCACAAACATAAATCCTTTGAGTGGTAAATATTTCAGGTTTCAAGAGCCAATTAGATAGGTCAGCATTTATCTTTTTTGTCTGTTTCTAGCCTTAATAACTTTTGGTCTCTGCCTGTAGATTAATCATTGAAGTGAAAGATATAGAGGTTTATAAATAGGAAAAAAACCCCTACACATAATAAGAGAGGGTTCAGACTGGGCAAAAATTATCTCTACCTGTTCTGGTTTTGATGACTATAGCCTACCTTAATCCAAAATCTAATTATTTGGATTAGATTAGGACAGTGGATCAGTGGATTTTCCTGAAATGTCCAGGCAAGCCACACGCAATTTCATATTTGGGGCACAGGGTTGCATTTCATTTCCAAATCCCTTTTAATTCCACACAGGCACTTGTAACTTCTCCTTCCCATGAGAGGAAATATTTGTCCCATTGCAAAAGTTGAAAAACCAATAACCCTGCCTCTAAACCTAGTGGAAGACTGTTCTTTGGCTCTCATTGTTACTCACTTGCTACACCTGAAGTCATTGCAATTACTACAAAGCTGAGAAATTCTACCATTTTTCAAGTGAGAAATATTTTGATGGGGGATTTATTGCATGTGTTTGTTTGTTTTTTGAGGGGGGTACGTGCCTATGTTCCATAATAAGGCACAATAACCAATAAAATATCAGCAGTAGCTATCTCTTCCAGGGCAAGAGATCATTCCACCCAAGATGCAGAAAAAGGGAAATTACACAGAAGCAAAAATGAATACAAATCAGCCATGAATGTACAGTAAGACAGCAAAGAAAACACAACTGACAAGATAACAAAAAACATGCCTGTCATGTAAATAATTTCTGATTACTAAACGGGAACCTTGTTTCTACACCTGCAATAAACAGACAGTAATATTTAAGGTTTAACTCATCCATGGTTCATGAGTCTATTTAAGCAGTCTCCATCATAAGTAAAGAAATATGTAAAAAGTCTTAATTCCTACAGAAAATTTTATTTTGAAACTGCTGACTCGTTTCTGTATTCTTGAACCAGATTCCTCAAAGTCCCACTGTTAATCTCTACTAATTCATGAACATGGCTTTGCTCTTTCTCTGACATAATGATATCCAAAATGCATTATTATGAACAAAATAAAAACAGTTCTCTCCAACTATCAACACACATAAGATCCCATTGCTTCAAGAGGGTGTATAATTTAGACTGTTTGCTTCAGTGCAGTTCTTACAGGCTGCACTGAGCAAGCATGTACAACTCACAATTTACTTGCAAAACATCCCCTTAGGAAAAGATCCTCCCTCCGAAAGATTTCCTAAATGCTAGTTTGTACACTATGTGTTTTAATTAACATACAGAACAGAAATTACCATTTAGATAAGATAATGCTCCCCAGCCACCCCACCTCTGCATTCTGAAACTCTGCCAGGTTTCTCAGCCCCTCATCCACTCATTATTTATTTCTAGCAATGCTCAGGCCTGGTTAGCATTAATTCAGCTGCAGTTGGAGAGTTTCTCCAAGGCAGTCTCTTCAATTCCAAAGTGCATGAACTACTTAATTTGAGTGCTCTGTGATTCAAGTACTTTAAATAGAGAAAATATGGCAGGAAATTACAGACCTCATACTTGCTTATATGACTGCTCCAACAGCTGTAGGGGCAGAGGGATCTGCACACGTATGTGCAGCCCCAGATGCCAGTACAGACACCCAAGGGATGACACCTGAGATATTCATAGCATCCTGACAGAAATTTCAGAGTTCACAGGCCAAAGTCTGGGAACCCACAGCAGAAGGTGTCACTGGGATTTGAAACATGAAAGCTAGCCCAGCTCTTAGACAGCAGCCATGCTTGCAGTAAAGACTCATACAGACTACTGGAGATAAAAAGATACAGTCTCTAGTCATGAAGTGCTAATGGGATTTATAACCACTTCTCACAGATAACCCATTATTCTCCGATTCCTTTCTCCGCTCCTTGGTCACCTTCTCATTTGGACAAGTGCAGAAAGTCCCTCACCCCCTCTAACACCTGCCTACTTCTGGCCTTCTGTAAAGCAATCCTGCAGTAAATGTACATTACTAGCACAGAAAACCTATGGCAAGTTTCCTACCCAGCTGAGAGACCATGGAATTTTTCATTCATTGGAGACTCCATGTCTAAAATGTACAAGCAAATAATTAACAATTAACAATTTGGGGGCACATTTCTAGACTATGATGGGAATCTTTCTCAAGGTAAATTTTTAAAAAGTATGCAGGAATCAAGAAGGGCTCTGCAGTCCTGTGGCTCCTGTCACACCTGAAGGCATAGGCTTACTCTGAAGAAGTTGCTCAAACTCTTCATTTAAACCAGGGGTGTACTGGTGCTCACCCAAACTCACCAGAAGGGATGCTTTGTGATTTAATTAGACATTAGACAACGCTTCAAAGTATTTTGAGAGTGAGAGGTGCTGTATGTGGCTCTGAGCTATTATCACAATCCAAGTAATTTATCATTCTTGAAAACATTTCACAGGTTTTTTTTTTAAAAAAAAAAACAACCGTCTAAGGGGTCATGTTTAAACATGTTAAATTTAGACACTGGGTAACACAGAGCCAAGGTCTCTCATTCTGATTTTCTGTCATAGGCCACACCAATTACAGAAAAGCCCTGCCTGAACAAACTTGGGTATCATATATTTCTATTACAGTAACTTGCTAATGAAGTCCTAAAAAATGGAAATGGTTTTCCTTGATAACTGACCCAGAGCTTTAATTTTAGTGAATGAAATACTGAGTAAAGACACTTGCACAGGCAAAGGCAAAAGGAACGACATCCAACTAAACAACTAAGAATCCTTTTTTGTTACATGAATGCCTCAGTACAATTTGAATAGATTTAAACTTTCAGAATGGGTGCTCAAGAGTTCCATTTTTATTATTTCTGAGCCCCTCAGATACTGCAATAGATGAACTCATTCCGTCTCATACAGAACTAACAAGCAGGATGCAGAGTGTGATTGAATTGGGTCTAGATTTTTTTCCATATACAAACAACAAACCTAAATGAAAGTCATGAAGGTGGCAGAACCAAAAAACCCCAAACCAACCCCACCCACCAAAAGGTGATGCACTTAAAAGCTAGAAAATGCTGCATTTCAGCATTTGAAGTAGTCCTCCAAATCACCGTTTTCAGAATTAATGCACTGAAAAAAAGCAAGAGACTGATGGGAAAAAAAACCCCCACAGGTTAAGCAATTGTATAATAAGAGGATCTGTATCCTAAAGTACACATAACAGGAGAGCTGAATTAAAATTGCATGGAAAGATTTAAGCTTATTTTTTTCCAGCCTATATTTGACTCGTAGGAGACAAATCACTACCAATAGCCAATTAACGTAACTGACAGTCAGCCTTGTCAGTAGAATGCATTATGGCAGAACAGCAGCCCGGCAGGGTTCAGCAAGTGTAGAAGAATTATGACTTGTGAAACCACCATCACAAAGCAGTGCAGTGAAAGCTGGGATGAATCTTTGTGTTGGTATAACAAGAACAGCATGTCAAAATCTTCTCAAACTTCAGCATTTGCTCTGGATTCATGAGAATTAGCTAAATCTTGAGTCATTTAAGAAACTTCGATGTTAAATTGTTCCCTGCCAGCCAGTTCAGGGAATCCAAGCACAGAAGAAAAAGTACATCCCAATTCTCAGAAAGGTGTCTCAGATGCACTTCTAAAGATATCTTTAATACTAACCATGGTTTACCCCAACTAGCCCTCATCAGCTAGTTTCTCCTTTCCCAGGTCTCCAACAGTGCTTTTTAAATCGCCTCTTTCAAAAACAGTAGCAGCTCACAGGACCTGGGGGATCAAAGTGACAGTTTCCTTTTAGAGAGGCCACCTCTCTGTGCCCCTCAAAGGGGCCTCCTGACACCAGCCAGCTGGGGATCACCACCTTCCCCAAGGACTGACTTCCCTAAGCAGACAGTCTCCTGGCCAAAGGCAACTGCTGCCTTCCAGCCAGCAAGGTCAGCAGGAAACCCCTGTTTATTATTTTGCATAAGGTCTGCATACCTGGAGGTACTTATGATGCAGGCTTTTTTTTGCCTCTGAATGACCAAATGTCATGCCTGCAGGGAAGCTTGTGGGCTTCCTACGTAAAGTCAACAGTATTTCCCTTCCTGATTTTTTGTTAATAAATACTGGAGAAATGAATTCTTCTTCTAAATGAAGAATCCAGGCAAGCTGAGGTTGAAAGAGATACCTGTAAAACAACAATGCCTCAAGTCTGTAGGGTGCTGCACTTGGGCACACCAGGCAGTCCCTAAAAGCAGCATAGATGGCTGTTTTGACCAGCACACACATGGAAGTTCAGGCTCACAATGCCAACTATAGCGGTCACAGGGGGTGATTCAAGCCCTTCATATCCTTCATTAACAACAGTCCAACCTTCATCAAGTTACTGGTGAAGTAATAAATGTATAACAAAAACATGTGAAAAGCAAGGTGGGCAATTACAGACATGGGTGCTCACATGAGTTCAGAGTTCAAAATGAAACCAGAGCAAGTTGTTTCAAACCCAAATTCTCCAAGGCAGACACAGAGCACAGCCAAAGCTCCCCTCCCCTCTCGGGACCCTTTTCCAGGGGCTACAATGCTTGGGTGTGGCCGGAACTGAAAGTTATGGGCTGTTCAAAAAAGCAGTTTTAAGATTCTTTGCGTATTGTCTTGTGTCTATAAAGCTGTCCCTCCTCCTGTCAGGCTTGCAGAGTACACTCCTGTAGGATGTTATGTGGAAAAGAATTTCAGCTTATGAAACAGGGTTACCAGCTGAAACAAACATCTAGAGGAACTGTAAACTGTTTTTATGTAACTGTGAAGATCTGTTTCTAAGTTACACTTTTTTTCTTATTATTATTTTAACCTAATTTTCAGTGGAAAATATTTATTCCACTCAAAGTACTGCCTACATCTTTACCTGTTCAGATAAACTACAAAAAAATCCATCAAAAAACCAACCCTCCAAAACTCTCAAAAAACCAAAACCCTGAGAAATAAATGAGAGATGCCTTTAGTAGACTAATAGTTCACTAGCATCATCTTAAGCGACTTTACTCAATCTGCAGATTGCTGAACAGCTGTTCAGTAGTCTTGTGTACTAGGCAAGTCTCATTCTAGACCTCTATATTTTATTTTCCTCCTATGGTAAAGAAAATGATTTCTTGTTCCAGTTAATCACATAAATAAAAATAAAATATAATTGAAAGACTCAGGAATGTTAGTTCCATAATCTTTGCTAGCCATCCTCTTAAGAGCAAAAACTAAGAGTTACCTGGAAGAGTTTTAATGTGTCACTTGAAGAAAAACATCTCCATGTAGACAGAGGAGCATCTCTAAAGATAGCAGTCAAATCATGGAATGTTTACAAAATAAATCATGATGCCATGGACCTAAATGCACTTGCAAGTCTGGCAAAAGAGTAACTGCTGATCCTAGGAACAAAATTTCAGAAGGATTCATTTCAGAAATCTTCCAGTAAATTTGGATCCTGTCCTTCAGAGGTAACTGGAGCCCTGCTAGCCCCATCGTGACTCAACCGAAAAGCCAGGGAGTCGTGACCTTGCAGCACTGTGTGTTCACTCAGTTCTGTCCCCATCCAGTTCTGCCCTGTCTCATTTCTGCCTCCAGCATTAAGCTGTTCAACAGATGGTATGGGGAAATTAAAGGGTTTGCTGGGTATTTTGAGAATCAATTTGAGTAGAAGTGCCCTTCTGTATGAAGCTGTCTGCTGAGCTCCTGTGTCGTACACAGGTTGCCTTGTCAGTGATTAATACTGTCCAAAGTACTAAGAACAAGTGTCAGTGCTGTATTCTGCACCAGTTGTGCCAAAGCCTTTACTCAGGCTTTGACAATTCACACATTTAAAGCTTCATCTTTTTACAAATGATACAGCAGCTTCATTTGCACAGGAAGAGTAGAAAGAGCTGTATTTGTGCAAGACACTGTAAACCATTTAAAGCAGAAGCTAAGTTACAGACACAGTAAAAGGAACTACCTTGAAAAGCTAAAAAGGAAAACCAAATAGCCAGAACACCTCACAGACTGACAACGACTCGATAAAATAAATAAATATATGAAATTCTTTAATTTCTTAATCAATCATTCATCCTGACCAGCATTTGCTAATTTATTATTTTTAATTTCTACAATAAGTTCGAAAATGCAGATCTAGCTTGTGGTTTTTCAGTGACCAAGGCAAGTTTTGATATTATTATCAAAAAAAAAAAAACAAAACAAAACAACTCTCTCATTAGCAAAATCTGCAAGAGACAGATCCAGAAGTATACCTTGACCTCCCTCGAGAGACTTAATGCAGCAAATAAGGTGTCTGCTACCTAAGACACAGATAGAAACCCGTCTTTGGTAATAGAGTAAGTTGTGGACAGAATGTCAACATGAATTCATGGTCATGAAAGATTAAATAATTTAAAAAAAAAACAAAACACATTTATAATATATCTTCTTTATTTAACTCCAAATTGCCTGAAGCATTAGCAATGTCAACTTCAGTAATCAAAACCTGAACTGTTTGAATGGGAGTGGAGAGGAAAAATACCTCATTTTTGCTGCAGAGGACTGAAAGGAAGAACTGACAGAAACACAAAATAATAAAGAGAAAAAAATGTTTATAGAGTCCATAAACCTTCTTGTGATACTTGAAGCACCATTATGGATGATGAGGCCTAGGCTGAAAGTCATCCCCCACAGACATGTCAGTGCTCCTCAAGGTGCAATCCTTGCCTGTTGGGAAACTCAAAGGGATTTGATGTATTTCACTGAACCTGAGAGGAATCTTTGACAGGCACCTTTACACACACAGGAGTAGGTGCACCTACCATTCTACCTCAATGTGTGAATTGGTTATGGTATGAATGTTACTAACCCAAACCTACAGTTAAGCCATTGCTATAATTGTAGTGAGCCCTACTGAATCACCTTGCTCATGTCAAAGTACTCAATCGATGATTAAATGTTGCCAAACTCCTTTGCATCTGTATCCTTTGCACCCTTATTCCCTTTTGCATTCCTGGTTTCCTAGTAAATCATTCTAAGTCGCTTCTAATTTGATCCTACTTTGTTTAACCTGTGTAGTGGGCAATGGAGTGAACCTTGCCATCCAGCTCTGCCAAGCTGTATTTTCACAAATTCATGTTAAACTCTACTTTTGCCAATAACTTTGACGACGTTTCTTTAAGCAGCCAAACCACTCATTTATGACAATCAGAATGGGGCAGATACACCAAATCTTTAGCATAAAAAGGGAAAAGTTTTCTATATAATTGTGTACTTCTTTGTACACGTTCAATATGTTAGATAACTACCTATATTGATATTTAAATGTATTTAAATATACACACAGGCACAGATATTTGTACACACACACAGCTGATCAAGCAGGACTGGCCTTAGTTACATTTTCATCTCCAAGAAAAATAATGTACTGTTCTTGTTCCTCAGCATAAACAAGGTACTTAATGCATAAATATCAGAAACTGAGTGTTGAACTTCTGGTTCCCAAAGCAGCATTTTCTATTACAACGAAAAACAACGTATGTATTTTCGCACAAAATAAATAAACTGTGTTTAAAAGATGCAAAGCATGGATGTTGAAACATAAAAATTAAACATATGCAGGAAGTGTTGTTAGTATCTTAATATAAAATATATGTAAAAATCAGGACTCATCACTGTATGAATAATTTTAATTTTACCGTATCTTCTTGTGCACTAGAGAGTAGAATGACAAACTACACATAGAAATAAGTATTGTCAGAGAGAAACAGAATTTATTATTCTATACAATTCCAAGCACTATGACATTCTGATCTGACCGAAAAAAAAAAAAAAAAGGAAACTAAGAGAAGTAACCTGTAGATGGAGGCTGTCCTAAAACAATTTAAAGAAAAGTTGCATTTTCTATGCTAACTTGTGATCAGTATTAAGTGCATTCAAGAGAGGATAAGTTCTTTTATAGTCTAAAAGTCTTGCAGACTCTAACACTTATAAGAAAATGATTTTATCTCACTCTGCTGATTAGAGAGGACAGCTTTGTAAAAGTTTGTCTGTCAAGATCCAGGTGCAACTTTGCTTTCTTTTACAAAGGATGTGAGGAAGAAGTGCTGTGTACAGCAGGGTCATGTTCACAGTCTACTATCCTGGCAGGTGTACTTCTAGTAGTTTGAAACCTGTAGTGTAAAGCACTACTTACCCCAAAAGATGCCCTGGCTTTAGGTTCTGAACACACTGTACTTCTCCTGAAAAAGAAAAAAATCCTGCCTCTTTCCCTCTTGCAGTCCCAATTCATTTTCTAGTCTGTTATCAATTTCAGGAAAATCAAATTATGAATTCATAGTTGTAAGAACAAACTGTGCCATCCCAGAGCTCTGCATACTCTCAAGTGTACAGCTCAAGAATTTCCAGCGGCAAGATTTATTCCAGTATCTGAAACCAATGGATTTTTTCACATTTAGCTTAAATAAGGCATAGCAGTGAAATGTGCAAGCCACTGACCACCCAATCAATTTCAGATAGCTTCTACTTTTCTCAACACTTCAAATAAAATTAAGCTTTCCTAGTAATATTCAATTTCTGTTAATTTGTCATTTTTTGGATGTTTAAGAAATGCCTTGTATATTGTCAAGAACTTACCAGCAGAACAGAGATCTGCTCTGACCGACAGGAAGAAATTTCTAGCATGTTAGAGGGGAAAAAAAAATTATTGCCAATGTTAACCATGATCATCATTAGCACAGATAGCATACAAGAAAACTCACAAGACACAAACATTGCTTAGACTTGATCATCATCACTATCTGTCCCATAGTTTTCCTCTTTTTACTTGTTAGGAAGCTTTGGCTTCCCCAGGGATCCAAAACTGGTGACTGTCCAACACACAAGCAGGTCACAGCAAGACAGCATCTTAAAAATTCCTAGACCTTCTGTTTTAATTTTCTTAATATAGGTCTAGCTCAAGAAATCTGACATAGACAAAGAACAGCCCAACTTGACAACAGCATTCCCTAGCTCATAGCAATCTGCACATCACCAAAACTGCTCATAGCAACACAACTGCAATAATATTCTTATTTTAGTAATCTCCATGTAAAGCACAGGCATATGCCTCTCTTGTAGCTCTGCTCTCAGACTCTAGAATTATGAAAGCCAAGATTGCTTCTAATATCAGCCACCTTCACATTTTAGGAATGCCAAACATTCACAGGCTCTCAGCATGGAGCATATGCTCCAGCTCATCAGCCCAGAGATTTTGATGGCAATAGTCACAATAATTTCACAGTTACAGAAAATAAATCTTTCCATACTCTACCATTTTCCAAGACACTATACAAATATCACCACTAATTTCTAACTGTGACTTTTTCACAGGCCGTCTCGTGTAAAATGGGATCTAACTGGAAATGTGCTATACTCCAGTCACAGGTTACTGAAATTTACTATTCTAAGCCCCAGCCTAGGCAGAAGTAGCCTAGCCCCAAACTTTGCTTAGAGGAGAGGTTTGACACCAGCTGCTGCCAGACTTGTCTCCATATCTGCAGTGATCACAGGCAGTACACTTCCCAGCTACATGACAGCCCCTTAGGAGATGCTCTCACTGTGCCACCAGGTACCCAGTAATCCTGGATGCAAACAAACAGCCCACACTCTTTGAGCAGACTACAACTCCTGGCATGGAAAGGAAAACATTGGAGGATGTTTGGCAGCCCTAGTAAAGGAAAAAGTCACTGAACAGGAACTTGTTGTTTCTTTTGCTCTATCTAGTCTCCATCCTGCAACTGAAACCCAAGAGCACCACGGTCAGTTTTCCATTTGTAAGTCAGTCCTGTATGTGTGTTTGTGGGAGGAACATTGGAACTTGTCTCTAGACAGAAGCACCTGTGCTGATGACTACAGAAGGATCAGCCACAGAAAATACTTTTCCTAAAAAAGCTGAGATCAGCTACTGGCAATTTTAAAGAAGTAGATTCCAGGGTTCAGATTGCAAAGTCACATCACCTGCAGCAGTTACTTCTCTCTCTAGTGTATTCTGCAAAGTGCTGTTTTACTGCCACCACTCACACAGCAGTTGACTGAAGGCAGAACAGGTGAGCAGACCTGTGCTCAGAACCTCTGCCCAAGGTTAATATTGTGTTGGGGCTTGCCTTGCAGCACTCATCCACACTCTCCAGTTGTCAAGGGAAGTAAACAGTCAGTAAACTTAATCTTGAGTCACTCAGATGTAATAATTTCAAAAGTCCCTACACAGGGCTTACAAAATAAGCAGAGTTATCTGTAAAGATAGTAAAGACACCCATGCAGATATGAAACGTAAGTTACTGAGTTTAAACACATTAGGAATTCAATTTATCTTTGTGTACTCTGCAATGTGATCTACCATTACTGAGACCTGTCTGACAGAGTTCTGTTTTCTTCCTTCTCAACTTCAGAGACCAAAGGTAGCTCAGACCTCTTGGTCACGGGGAAGAGAAACAGCTCGAGGTCCCATTTCCACACTAATGGCTCTAACATCAATGTTAGCAGGACCACACTTCAGGCACTTAATAAATAACAGCTTTTGCCATATTTTACATACTCAACGAGAAAAAGAGGAATAAAAAGATTACATACAAACTGCACAGCTATACACACACCCTACACAAAAAGCAGAGCTAAAAATGTCACCCAAAGTCACGATTTCTATATGAATCACTGTAAAATTCAGTTGCTCATTGGGATTTTTTTATTGGTTGTGCAGTGCTAAGGCCATTGCAAAATCCTCTCACAAACAGGAGCCCTTACCAGCACCCTCAGGACCCCAGCAGCCCCACTAGGAGTTTACCCACTTTCCCAAACAAAGGAGAGCTCTGCTGTTCAAATTACTCCCTTAGGGACACACTGCACAACCCCTCTGACTTAATTTGACTTCTTCAATAATACCACTGCAAACACACTGAATGCTAATAATAAATAAATTATTCAAATATTCAGTCTCTACGGAAGCATCATATGAATCATCTTCTGAAAAGAAACTCTTGAAGACATTGTCAGGTATCCTCCACATGTGTGGTGGGAAAAGAAAAAAAAGAAAAAAAAAAAAAAGGAAAAAGAAGGAAAAAATAAAGGAAAAAAAGAAAAGCTGATTTAAATAATTACGCCATGTGAATGAAAAGTGATTTATTTTAACAAGAAGAGATAGTAGCTTCGCTCTTAATTCAGTATGTTGACCCAAACCAAGTCACCAGCAATCAGAACATGACTGTCACCATTGTTTCAAAGACAGTGGAACGGCAGCTCAGAGAAGCAAAAGTTGAAGAGAAAACATGACGAAGTCAAAAGGTTTAATGCTCTGCTGATGGAAGTAACTATATTGGAACTAGACACTCAACTCCCCTTGGCCTCTACACAAAACAGTCATTTTCCAAGTGCATCTCTCAGAGTAAAGAGTTCAACTGGGGAGAAAGAAAAACAAATCAAAACCCAAAATTGACTTCCCTGCAAAAGCTAACGGACATCTCTGTTGCTTTTTGCAGCTATGTTTAAAGTTATTCCATTAGTGTAATCAGAATACGACACTGAGACAATATTCTGTAGACTGACAGCTCTGGGCAGTGAAAAGCACCATTATTATCTTCATCTCACAGAGCACAAAATCAAGAAATTATAACCCCAAAGCAAGAAAATGTATTTAGATTCTTGGGAACAGGAGATGCCCAAATATGCATTAAGAAATTAAGGTTTAGTTGAATTTGGGCCTTAAGAGTTTTGCCCAAGACTGTTACAGATCACAGCACCTAAAACTACCAATCCTAAGGCTGAATTATTTTGTACTGCTTTTGGTCTTTTTCTTATGGTCACCATGACATTTAAGTATTATATAATATTAAATTATCTGCATTACATATGCTACCTTGCCACATTCTTTTTGTTTGCACCTCTAGGCAGCAGAAGAAATGAGAGCATTTCTCTGCAAGGTTAGTTTTCTTTTGAGATGTGACATGCAATTCTGAAGGTTAAACACACATGAGACTTGCTGAAGTTTCTCGTCTTTCAGCTATCCCCTGTTCCTCCTTCTCCTCAGCCCTGTTAGCACCAGAAGGTTCAGATACCTTGTGTTCCAGGATGGGCTGTACCTCTCCCCTACACGCCCAGGACTTGCACCTGTTCTGCTTGCCCAGTTGAAAGAGCAGATGAACTGAATTTCCACCAGGAGAAAGAAGCCCACTGTGTTTGCAGGGAGGGGCACCTGGGTATTCATTGGCAGGGTTGACAAAAACATTCTCAATTTTACCATTATTAGACAGAAAATATGTGTGGCTGCACGCACACAGGCATCTTCTATCAGTGATTTTCTTGTCAAGCTCCCTCTTGAAAGGCTTTACTCTTGAACATAAAACACACAACTCCTCCCAGCTTCTCCAGAGTAAAGGCTGAGTAGTTGATGTGGGCAATACTTGTCCAAAGAAACCAGGTCCTGCTGTTGTTACATCCTAATACCACTATTAACACAAAAACATTGGCTGGGTGTCTTCATTTATAAGAGTGAAAGTTTCTAATTTCAAGGGAAATAAGCAACAAATGCCCCCTCTTTGCCTCCTCCCTGCTGGTTTATTTCCACCTCAACAACCGCTCCTACTAATAGTTAATGCTTAGAAAGGTGAAGCCTCAAATCTCCTCTCTCATTTCTTACAAACACTTAATGGGAAAGAGATTAAATTACTTTTTTGGACATTTCAAGGATTCTCAAGCTTATTAGAGAAGAAAAAGATTCCTGTACAATTGTATGCACATGTTCAAAACTGGTTCCTCATCTTTTTAGGTAGGACATGTAATTTCGGGTCTGTCGACAGTTCATATAAATAAACTTGCTTATTAGGAATGCAATTTTCTAGCTGAAATAACTCACCATTCTCAACTAAGAATAAAGTCATCCACGTGCTTTGGCACCTTCCCTAAAGTCTCACATTATGGCCAAGTGTCAGATGTCAGCACAATAAAACATGAAAGCCACCAAGTTGGACTGAGGGCATAAAGGGTCAATGGAGCAGCAGTGCCCAGAGTTTCCATTTCTGCTCTGCAACAAACTATGGAGTCTCCATCTCATGCTGGTTTTGGTGACACCTGACCCTGTGAAGACAGTGTCTTCCACCTCTTTCCCATCAAAGCTTCTCACAGGTGGTGCCAGCTACAGCCATGGCAGCTGGACCAAGGCAGATCACACACAGGCTGCTTCAAGTATCAGAGAAGAAAGTGTCTCTCTCACACAGTGCTTTCCCAGAGGACAAGAGGACAAGTCATCCCCAGGTAAGCATCCTATCCCTTGCTCTGTTCTGGAGTACGAGGATGTTTGTTCTCTGCAGCTGTTGGTAGATAAAGAACTAAGCAGACCATGAGATCTGGGGAGGGAAACCTTTCTCAGGCTCCCTCAGCCAAGAGGGAGCAGAGGCCACATGCAACTCCTCACTGCTGCCCTTCAGCATATTCAAGGGCACATTAAAAGAGAGTCATGGCTTCCAAGGAAAGCCACGCTGTCCGAATTCAGTTCACTGACTGCTGCAACCCAGTTTGCAGGTGTGAATCCAGGTCAGCAGGATTTCTGGAGTTCCTACCTTTGATGTAACATCCACAGGCAGCAGATTTAAATGGCACCGACAGTCAGAAGAGGAAGTGGAGGACCTTGCTCACACCACAAAGCAGACAACTTGGCAAGGATCACAGCTCTACTTACAGCAGGTCAGGCACAACTGGAAGGTGCACCATCAAGTCTCAGTGAGCAGGCCCATCTCAATTTTTTTCAACAGCAATAGGGACTGGAGGACCCAGGTTCACTTTCCTTCCCCAGACAATGAAGACAAATCAAGATACAACAAATTTGCTACAAAAAGGCATTGTAATATGTTGCATTCAATTTATTAAAGTGTGATGGCAAATAAGACTAAAAAAGAGTAGCAACTTTGTTGTTTTGTTTTTCTTTTCCCTCAAAAGGGAAGTTACACCTTTAACAAAAAAACCCAAACCCCTCCACAGTCCGGTTACATCTTATAGGTGGCACTCAGCCACTGGAATTCATATGACTGCTGCTCAAAGGTGATTTGAAGATATATTTTTAGTTTATTCAAGAATGTCAGATATATCAACAGCAAAATAGTTTTATTATTATTGATGATCTGGGAGCAACTGTATGCTCAAGTCTGCAACAAGAGCTTAACACCCAAGATCAGAGCAGAGGTAATGAAACTGCCCTTTTCACAACACCATATATTAGTTTTAAGGTCTTGAAGTTAATGTGACTATGGCCCCACCTATCTTTTCCAGTATAGGCTCCTGAACAGTTTAGAATATGTCTAGATATTTTCCACCATAAGGACTTTTTGCTCACATATATTTTATTGTATAAAAATGAATGTTATGACAGATTAGAACAGAAAAAACAGTGGGAGCAAAGGCTCTCCATACGGCAGATTAAAAAAAAAAACCAAAACTATGATTTGAAACAAACACACAATACGTACGGTAACAAGATACAAAAAAACCAACAGAAAAAGAAAAGCAGCACAAGTAAAAACCTGTTTATATGGAAATCCTGATGGCTAGAACACAGCAATTTCCAAGGACACAAGGTAATTTCCACACACATTCCAATTTCCAAGGTAAGTTTTGAGAGAAGACATTAGAGTCTGGTAAGTCTGAAAGTCCTACCTAAATTAAGCTCTGCCTGGGACTTCTCAAGAAGGCCAAGCAGCACAAGGATATAAGGAGCAACCATCACCTAGCAGAAGGAGTTCAAGACTTCAAAAAAGCAGGTGACTCACTCAATACAGAGTAACTGGCTAGAGAGTTAATGCTAAGAACAAAAGTATCATAATCCTCACAAAAAAACCACTAAGGCAGCCATCTCAAATCTAATAAAGCCATAGGCAAAAAGAGAACGGCGTAAATATATTTCAAAATTCTTCAAAAAATACAAAGCCAGAAAGTAACAGAGAATTAATCCTGCTCATGTCAAAAATATTAAGGACAGAGAATAGCTAAAATGAATTTTAGCCTTCCTTTCTCTTCCTTTGCTATTTTGAGGTACACAGATAACTGTTTTCTCAGTCACTTTCTCAGAAGAAATATGTTAAACTCTTCACAATGGTTAAGATTATTCTGCCAAATAGTTCTGACATAAAATGAATGGAAAACAGGAGCATCTACAAGTCTTCTTGGCTAAAGAATGCACTACTCACACTGTGGAATTTTTTCTCTTCATTCATCAGACCAGAAAAAGAACATTTTTCTTAACAACTCAGAAGAAATGAGGTGTGACAAGTGCATGTGAATATCACATTTACTATAATTACAGAATTATTCTGTATTATTGTCTATATCACAGTGAACACTCTTTTCAAACATAGTAGAACAATTATCAAGAAAAAATAGTTTAAAATGCCTTTGTTACCTCAACTTTTGCCAGTCAAAAACAGTAGTATAACTTGAAACCAATAATTGAGTCAATTTTTCATTCTCCTGTTTGCATTAAGCTGATTATAAGCACTGGAAAAATACTTCAGATGGTCATGTAACATAGGTACTGACAAACATCTACACCCCATCTCACACCTCCCTGCACTGCTACCATTTCTCTACATGGGTCTTCTGGAAAAAGACACTCAGCAGCAGCAAAGTGGCGGGTGTGCTATTTCTGTGCAACCTGCTAAAGCCTACATATTAAAGAGCCTATTGTAGGGAAAAATCCAAAGACAGAAATGAAAGCAGAAAGACAGAAAGGAAGGTTTCCTGGATTTATCTTCTTGCTTTAGAATTATAACCAGAATGTGTTAAAAGATCACTTTAATGAGGTTTTTCTTCATACTCTCTGATCCTTCCAACCTCAGTTGTATCATGCGTATTACAGTCCAAATTGGCTGCATTTTCCACTTGAAATGGCAACACAGAATGCCAACTCAGTTAAAGGTCTGTTAGGCTTTGTTAGTTGCTTGAAATGGCAGTAATCTATTTTCTCTATTTCTTTAATACGTTAAAAAGTTTTGAGCTTTTAGATTCTCCACGCCAATATGGAAGGTAGAAGAGGGCAGAGGAGAAAAGGGTAGAACAACAATGTATTCTTCTTCATTATGAGAAGGCTTTAAGGAACAACTGAGGTAGGGAGGACTAAAAAAACAGCTGTTATTAATTCCTGGTATCTTGCATCTTAAGAAAAGGTAAAACATTTCTGTCATACAGACTGGACAGAGCAAGTTTACAGTTTATCAACTCAGATTATGAAGACTACATATGTGCAGATACCCATTTAAAATCAGAATTGTTGGCAAAGTGAAACAAATCAAGTTATTTCCCTTACCAAAAAAAAAAAAAAAAAGAAAATCTAGTTCTTCTCATTAGGAAGGACAGTAAAGGTAGCAGATCTGTCTGATCAGACTAAAGCCAAAAGCAGCTAAACACTACAATTTATACCATCTCCTAGTGCTAACAAATAATCTGAATGTTTTAATGTGTTTAAAATTCACTTGAACAAATTTCAGCATAGGTATTAAATAGAATTATGCAAATTCTTAGATATGTGCAAGGAATTAACTTGAAAAATACTCAGGTAAACCTCAGATGCTGGATTACTTTGGTGTGTAGAAGGTAATACTGCCTGACAATGAATTATTTGCTTGTGTGTCTCATCGCGAATAAAGCTCCATTGTAGGTGATTTGGATAAATGCTCCTGAGAACATTATATAGCATTTTCTGTCAGAAGAAAGACCAGGAAAGTCTTGGCACCAGGAGAATGAACAGAAAACTATGACAATTCATGTCTTGGCACCAGGAGAATGAACAGAAAACTATGACAATTCATGGATAAATCCTTGCGAAGACTATAAAATGATTCTCGATGGTGTAAGTTACTTTGCACCATAGAGACACACTCGCAGTCTGGGGACACAGCCTTCTGTGTTCCTAAGACAGCTCCTTTAAGAGTGATGTACTCAATGGTAGAAATACAAACAGACACAGCAGTGAAAAACTATTTTAAGAAGTCTGCTAAAGTAGAATGAAAATTTTCAGCTATCAAAACTGTAATCATATAGCTTTTGTATATATTGTCCATACAATGGAAATTAGATATTTAACGCTGTTCTATGAATAAAAGCACTAATAAACATGGTAGCTTTCTTGAGACAAACACCCTGACACTGTTTTCCCCACTACATCATGGCTACCTACCTTCTGGTACCTTTTGCTATCAGCACAATTAAGGAGGAAAGAAAAGGATTTCTCTCAGAGAACAACCTTGTTTCATCCACAGAGCTAAAAGCGGTGTTCCTGGAACACTTCCTTCTGGGCACTCCTTATCCACACAAAGGGAAAAAACCAAAAAGCCACCCTTCACCATACATTACAGCAAGCAATTTAATGATCTGAGGAAAGAAAAAAAGCAGCAACTTTCACAGACTACACTCACTGTACGTGGCAAACCGTCATTTTCAAGGCACCAGATGCGCAATAAAGGAGAAAGGGTAAAGGAAACAAAAAACATTTGGTTATTTCTTGCCAGGTGAGTATCAAAAAAGCTGTGCAATTTGCAGAAGTTATTTCTCAAGTAGAACAGTTACTCCAAGATGTAGTATCTATCACCTACCTTGTAGAAGGGCTCCATTTCTCTTGAAAAAGGTGCTTCCTGGCCAAATGGGTGGACCTGATGTGCTAAAGAGAATAAGAAACAAGGGTTAAGAAAAACACACTTGCATTACAAGTTGCAATTATAAGTTACTATTTGCATGAATTCTGTTTTGTTCTTAAAGCTAATGTAACATCATGACACTTTTGCCTTCAAGCAAGGGTCTAAAATTTCATGTTAAAAATAGGTTAATTTTATTCAAGATTGACATTTTCTTCACAAGGAAAAACCTCCTCAGCAGAGCACACACCCACATTCCCTTGGAGGAAGAGAGAAAAAAGCAATTTCGAATAAATAATAAAAAACCTCAAATCAATGTCAAAATTATTTACTGAATTCTCAGTACATCAAAATACCTGCCCTTTTCCAAAGATCCCTGCTCAAAACTCACATGTTTGATGGCTTTCTCTCACCAGTGACAACATGCTGCCCCAGCTAGTGACTGCTCAGGACAGCCCTGGCCAGACACCGGGCGGTTCCCGTGCTTCAGCCACCGAAGCCCCTGGCACACACAGGAAACACAGCCCCACACATCGCCCGCCAGCACCGGCACCGGCACCGGCAAATCTCGGCCTTTGCCATGGGCTTGGCCACCATGGCAGCTCCTGTGAGAGCCTGGCAGGGCAGTGGCCGTGGGGGCACCGGGTGCCTGGCAGGTGTCACTGCCTGCCTGAACCAAGGCCCTGAACTCACACAGGGCCAGGCCCCTCTTCTGCTTCGCCTCCTGCTCACACAGGGGCTGCAGGAAGGTGATGGCCACCGGGAGGCCGCTCCTAAAACAAATGCAGCTGAAGGCAACAACATTTCAAACACAGGAGGGGGAAGAGGAGGGAACACTGGTAGGATCACCTAAGCCTTGTTTGCTTTGATGCCTTAGAACAGCCCCACAGTGCTGTGGGCAATAGAGTGTGGAGCATCTGCTCCAACAACCGGCGGTGCTGGCGAGCTGGAGAAGAGGGGAGGCTGTGAGGAAGCTTCCCTGCAGGAGCTGCCCAGCACCACCTCTGGCAGTGACAGGACTGAGGTGAGGCACCCCTGCTCCTGCCCTGGCTGCAGGAGGCGGCAGGGCCAAGTTGTTACTCTACACCCCCGCATGACCACATGTCACTGGCATGGTCTGGGAGGAAAAGCCACGCGCCCCACTGGAAGTGTGCCATTTTGCCTCCACAGTGGGAACGTGTTGGGATCAGTCTCTGAGGACTCAGTCCCTATCATCACCATTGGTCTCCCTCCTGTTTTTGCTGGAACACACTTCGGAGACATGGTGATGAAAAAAAGCAGTGAGAACACGAATCCAACAGTGCTGAGCAGACAGTGCGAGCACAGAGGCTGCCGGGGGAAAGGAGCAGTGGGGGTGACTCCAACCCAGCTGAGCCTATTGAGCAAGACTGAACGGAGCCCAGCCAAACCAAGCCCAAAGGAGGGCAGTGGGATGGCTGGAAAGTGGCAGCAACCCTGGGGCTGACCTCCAGAACATCAGAGAGGTAAACTAGTCAGCACAGGCACCTGTGAGGAACCGAATGAACTCAGTGGAGCGGCAGCACAACCCAATTCGGATGACCTAGCTTTTGGGAGGTTTGCTTGTCACTGTTTTTAGTTGTTTTGGGCTGGGTGGCAGAAGACACTATCCACAGAAGCCCTCTCACCATCCTGCCTGTGTTCCCAACTACCACAGGTATGATCACCGGATTGCCTTTGTCTGGGGAAGCCACATGGATACAACCTGCAGGGAGCATCCACCATCTTGTTTTTGTTTCTGGTAGTAAATACCTTTATTGTGGATAAAATTCCTTCTCTCTTTGTATACTTCCAGTATTAATGTTGTTGTTGTTATTGTGCATTTCTTATTCTATCGTTTTTTGCTTTCAGTAAATTGTTAACTCAGAAGTCTCTGCTCTTGTTCCTCCCTTACCAGAAGGGGTGAAGAGAGGGGGAGTGGCTTATCTGGAGTCTAATTTGTTGCTGGTGTTACAAACCAGCACACTCTTCCCAACAGCGCTGCAGTCCAGATGCAGCCCTCCCTCCCTCCCCTATGGCACAGCTCATCCTCTCCATGGCCGGCTGCAGGTTGCGCTGCCCAGAGCAGAAATGTCACCACTACTCCCACTCCCGCTGTGTGGGCAATCCTCAGCAGGAGACACTGCCTGTAGAATTTCACTGATGGGATTCAAGGGCTCAGGCACAGCGAGTTTTTTAAAACCACAGTACCTGGGGGAAGTAACTATCTCTTGCAGCACTGTCAAGGCAGGTGGCAGAGACAGGCTGCCACAGCGTCTTTCCTGTAGTAAGGAAACAGGTTTCAAAATCCTCTACAGCTTGAAGACAATCATAAGTGTTCAAATATGCTGTGCTTTTACTGAAATTAGCATCATGAAACTCCGCTACCAATATAGAAATAATTGCCCTATGCCCAAATTTGGGCACCATTTATAAGTAAGAGACTAAATATCCTTCAATAAGATTGCTGTAAGACACTCTGCATCTTTATGGAGGTAATCCTTCCTCTATGGACACAAAGTGTGAACCAAACCCAACAATCCATTTCTACTCAAAGTCACTTTTCTTGCTCTTGAGTTGACAATTGCTACAACGAAATGCAATGAAATGAAAACAAGTGCTATTACACTGACAGCATTAGCAAAGTTCTGCTAAAATGCCATACAGAAGAAAACCACTTCTTCCACATTTTTTTTTCCAGATAGCCTCATGCTAATATATAAAAAATGCATTATGTTAAAATAAGGACTGTATATAAATCCAAATCAATTACTGAGTAATAAAAGCCTTCAATACTCCTGAACAAAAAAGGGGAATTGAGAGAGAGAGAGAAAACAAAATGACCAAAGAAAAGATAAGTAGGTTTACATTCTAAGTGCTGGAGAGCATGGGACACACACTTGTCTGAACATACCCTCACTTCAGAGTGCTTAATGCAACCAATTGTTTGCATTCCTTATGGTAAGAGCCCACTCTTCAGTGTAGCTCCTCAACTCATAGGAAGGTCAAGAGCTGTTGAGGGCATTCACATTCCTGCAGGATTCACTCCTGTAACACGTTACGGTGCATCAGAGTCCCACATGATCTCTGGAACAGGACTCACCATAAATGGAAAGCCATAGCATGGTCTTGATACTGTAGAGATTTGCCAATCAGAAATCACAGTATGGCAACTTTCAAAAGCCCAAGAGAAAAAAAATTTAGTGAAATTCTGAAATTACATTGCAAAAGAAATTCATTGCCAGGCTGTCCTAAGTGGGTGGAAGAGGGTTAAAGAAAGGAGTGGGAAAAGCACATATATCTGAATAGACAAAATGTCTCCACTAGAGAAACAAATAGTGATTTATCTTATTTTTTAATTTCAAAAAAATCCCAGGCTCTCGTAAAAATCTCCGCCTGATTCAGCTCAAACCCACATGAACTGAGAAAATTAACTGTCTTCTCAGGGAAGGAAGGTAAAGAATTAAAGCATGTAAACAATGTACTGCAGTGACCGTCAAGCCTTTCGAAACAACAAACTCTTGTGTTTGCAGGGCTTTGCGTAAGTTTACCTATGTCTGATCTGCATTGGGTAAATTTTTTTTCTGTTCCCAAACTTTTGTATGTGAAGTCTCAGAGGGTATTAATTGTTAAAACAGATTTCAAGTTGACAAATGACAAGAGTTGAACTATCTTTCACCTTAAAGTGTTCAAAAGCTGCTTCCTCTCTCTGTTCCAGTTTAAGAAACCATTCGAAGAAGTTCATTCTTCTTAAAGACCACCAATAAAACCCCAAAACATTTGGTCCATCTCAGGCATTTTTTCAAATAAGTTGTTTCTTCAGTATAGCCTGTAAGCTACAAGAGAAGTCTAGTTCACCTCAGAAGCATATAGTACAATTATGCAAAATAAAAATGCAAAATCTGGATCTACGATTTTCTTTTGTAATCAATACCTGATATAAAATGAATATTTATTCCATTAACATTATTGATGAGAGAGTTTTTCCCCAAATTTACCAACTAAACACACTGACTAAAGTAATATCTCCTGGAAGAAAAGGAGTAAGTAGTTTGAACTTTTATCTCACGATGAAGAAACTTGAGGCCTAATATATTTTTTGTGTTGGACATTTTTGGACTGGCCTAACTCTGAGAAGCAGATAAGCACAGGGCACTTGCAGAGGTGGGTGGAAGATGGACCTTGATCAACCATAGTAAGCTGAGATTTCAAGCAAACATCTTGAAAGAACAATTTGTATAGTTTATGAATTAGACAACATGTGAAACATCAACAGTAACCCACCAAGAACCATTGGTTTGATTTTCAGAAAATACCATCGTTTGAAGCATACACTCAGTTAGCAGGATATCCAGGCTGCAACATTTGTAGCAAATGCATAAAACAGGATCCAGGGGTAGTTCAGAGGTACCCAGCCCATGATCTACCTCACTCCAAGGCACAGTCACTGGCACTGTGGCATCTGTACACCACCACAGGGAGCAAATGAAGTATTCACAGCCTGCTGAACCCATATCTGAGAGAACTGATGGGGGATGGTGTTTAACCCCTGAGGAATTGGGAGCCACCTCTGAACAAAGCCCACCTTTCCCATGGATGTGCTAGCAATTTTTAAGGGCAAGTGGGACTTGATTTCCACTCAAGGCAAGCGATGAACTGTTCTTTCTCTGAAGACACAACCAGCAGGAGACTTTCTTGTGCCACTGGGCCCCAGGCATGGGAAGCTTCTAGACTGCAGGGATTTTTCAGAGGAAAGGCTTTTCCATAGGAAAATGTTGCTTTGCTGAAATCTAAAACATTCTACAGGAATGTGTTGATTTGAATACTCTTTCTGCTGGAAACCAGGCCAATATGTCCAACCAGGCCAGCCCAACCAGGAGCTTCCAGGGCATACAGAAGCAATAATGTGTGTGAGCCCTTGGTTAATTATTTCTATCAAAACCTACAGCAGACATTTATAAAAATCTTCAAAAGGTGCATAGGCCTCAAGAAACTTAAAAAAGGAAACACAAATCCTTTGTCTTCTGGAATTCACATTAGAGCAATGACACTGCAGTCTTAAAGCCAAACAGTAAAAAAAGCCAGTCAGAATTCTCTTGCACAGTTGCAGTATTTCACAACTATGCCAAAAACTCTCACAGGCCTCTTTGTCAGAGAGGCTTGATTAATAGATTTTAAAAACCCAAACAACTAAAAATTCAAACCAAATTCAATTGTGTTGGACTACACACCACAATTAAGGGATTATGAAAAGACAGAAGCCAGGCAATAAATACAGGCCAGTGACTATGTTACCAAATATGTCCACAGAGTGACAGTAAAGCAGGAAGACACAGAAAGAGGGGAAAGCAAACACACAAGCCAACAACAGCCCCTGAACACACATTCCAAAGACCTTTGAAGCTAACCCTTATTAGCCCAATGAAGGACAGCTCAGTGGAGAGGAAGGGAAACTGCTCCACACACACACACCTTAGCCCACCACGGCCAAGAGGAGCTGGAATTAGCTTCTGGGGCATGGCTGGTGCCAAAGTACATCCTGGCTTTCAGGAAAGTCCGGACTACAGGGCAGGCAGCTCAGTAAGGACAGAAATACGAACAGTGTCAGCTGTAAGCTAACAAGCTGCTGCACACAAAATACCCAACACAGTCTGCAGTAAGCAAACAGCTGCTAGAGCACAAACAGGCAGCAAAGAAGCAGAGGATGTCCTCTCCAGCCCTTATCTGTGCCAAAAATAATGGGAACAAGAAAAGATGATTGACTAAAGTGCTTCTACATCCAGCTCAACCCAATACACTGCAATTACCTGCCTTTGCCCTGAGGGCAATACCAGCTCTGAGGACAGCTATATAATTGAAAATTTCTGGGAACAGAAGCTGCCATTGCCAGGTGAAGGGAGAGAAGGCATTCTTGCACCCATGCTGTAAGTATTCTATTACCAACCATCCACAGTGCAAAATGCTTCTCTGCCAAGTTTCACCAACACCTCTGACAAAGAGTGAACTGAAGAAAATGTCAAGAACACCAAACCTAGAAGCAATAAAACATTTTGTGAAAAAGCAACCAATGAAGCATCTTGCAGGCATAGAAACCCACTTCCAAAAGTTTCTGAGAAGCAACTAAATCACAGTTAAGTCTCATGTTCATATTGCTGATAACAATAGTTGTAGGTTCTGTATCTAGAGGCAGCAGGGAAGGATGCTCTTGACAAGCACATTCAGCTCCTGACGCCAGCTGGGTGCAGACTGCTACTATAAGGTATATAAATGGTTGTTCAACTAAGCTGGAAGACTTTGGTTTTTGCCATTACTTGAGAAGTAAATTTAGGATGCTGCTGTAACTGAGGAAAAAAGGTTAAGTATGTTTTTGTGGGAATATGGCATTCCTTGATGCTGGAAGATGACTAGTACTTCCTTATTCCAATCACCCTGTGTAAGGCATGGGAAATATTCCCAACTACAGCGGTGAGCAGCCTTCTTGGCTCCTGTGCTGAACAAATGTGGTCTGCAGAGTGGCTGTTGAATGGCACAGGAGGAGGTCACTTGGTCCAAACCACACAGCCACGAGCTGGTAGAGTGAACACAAGACAAACAGCAGCTCCTTCTGACTGGTGGCATTTCTAACACTTGTCAGCTCTTCACTGCTGAGACCTCACATCCTTCCACTGTTGCATAAGCTTCCTTTTCTACATTCAATTTTAATGCCATTATTGCATGGGGGTGAACAACACCTCTGCACTGCAAAGAGGGTCTAATTCTCTCCACCTGGGTATATAACCATAGTTGTTTTAATGAACTGATCACGGCCATTGCACCTTTTGAGCAATACAGAAGTATTTATATACTACTGGACCCGTAATACTTGTGTTTTGCTAATGGGAAAAAGAAAGAGACTAATCCTTGCCAGCAGCTTGCTGGCAGTTAATATCACAAGTAGCCATCACCCAGCAACAAAACGAGCAAGCTTCCTCTCCAAGCAAAACAAAAAACCCTCGACTAACCTGGGTCAATGACAATACATAAAAAAATCTTGAAGGCTGGTGATAAGGTATTTCCTGACTTCAATGAAAACTGATTAATACTTTAGAGATTTTTAATATACAAACCCATTACTCCATCTTCTCAAATTTTCCATAACTGACAAAACATTACTGTTAAAGAGATTTATGAATTCACAATACAGATTTTTAATTTATGACAGATAATCTAATATTCTGGCAATGCTTCTCTTTTCTCTGCAATTGCCTCTTTTACTGTCTCTCAGTATCTCTCACTTACTGCAACATGTGAGATCAAGACTTAAAGCTCCTAGATGGAGTCTTTCCTGGTTTCTCTAGGGTGTCTAAGACATTTTCAAGTGAACAATAAAATTTTGATCCCTTGCGAACTCTAAACGAGTTTTCTATATGACACAACTGCCAGAAGGATTACATCTAAATTTCATTAAAGACTAAAGAAAAGTTGCTCATGAAAGCCACTCATGAACAAAATGCCTGAAAATAAAATTTAATGCTTTTTGAAAGGTGAAGTGAAAAGTTGGTCAAATCTTTACATTCTCCAAATAGTCAAAGCCATTCTCCTGCTACGATCTCAACGCTTAAGTAATTAAGCAAGAACACGGCAGGGGAAGGGGGGTGGATTAAAAAAAAAACGTTAGAAAACTCTTCAAATTTCCAGAATCAGGGATAAAAATGGTAATTCCTAATTTCAAGGAAAACATGGTCATGTGTCCTTTGGAGCCCATCAATGACTCTGCTGTGGTGCTCAAAAGGCCCCTCTCACTGCTGGTATGGTATATGAAGCCTTCTTCTCCCCTGTGTGAGACACTCTAGGCTTCAGTCAGAATGTTGGTCTTTGCTAAGAGCCTAATGTTATATATTTATGGACAACAACACAGGATTTAAAATAAATGATCATCATTTCTAGAGGGTAGTTGTTGAAAGAGAGATGGCTATTTGAGGTACACCAACCTCATAGGGCAAAATGAAAATCTTTCATTAATCTGTGCTTAAATACTTTAAGATGTATTAGTCTGAATACTGAAACAGGAGAAAGTCTAGATATATTTGGAAATTCATGGTGAGGCAACTGCCCCATGTTACTTTTAATTAAAAAAGATTTGTCTCCATTGGGAATTGGGAGAGATTGCCTATCAGCCTCCAGTTCTAATTCTGCCTCAACCACTGAAATCACACAGTGACTTTGGGCAAGTAATTTCATCGTTTGTGTCTGAGTTTTATTTTTCTTCTTTTGAACTAAAAACAGGCTTACTGACACAGACTATATATGTCTGGAAGGAATAAAGAATTGTTAAGTAACAACACAATAGGTGAGAGAATAGTCTTTTGGAGTGCATGTAGTTAAGGAGAGACCAACATAGCTCACTTCTAGAGCACAGTTGTTATTTGTTCCCACTTTCTTAATTTCGAAATAAGGAAAAATACAAGGTAACTTCACTTGCTGAAGTGCTGTGTTTTCC
The DNA here is from genome assembly GCA_013397295.1 of Polioptila caerulea. NCBI lineage: Eukaryota > Metazoa > Chordata > Aves > Passeriformes > Certhiidae > Polioptila > Polioptila caerulea. The sequence continues at coordinate 233,568 of VYXF01000609.1, read as the reverse complement.
CTTATTTCACAACTGCTTTTAAATGGTTCCTTGGATGAAATTACTGGATGAATAACTGGTAGTTGTCAGGCAGGGGAAACTTTGGAGTTACCTAAACTTGCTCCTGTGCTACAGAGTGTGCCTGCGCCAGCTGAAGCAGGAACCACAAGTGAGTGCCCTGAAGCCCAGATTAGGAGAACATTCCTTTTACAGACAGCCACTGGCCTCTGAGACTACAGAGGACTTTGGCCTCTTTGGGGCTACAGCAGCATCAAATGCTGACCTGGCCAACAGGGGGAAGTTTGATTCTCTTCTATGAAATAATAAACGAAGCACTTCAGTTTTCTGCTTTCATTTGCTGCAAAACAAGTAGGAAAGAAGAGGTTCATTTTTTGTTTGGTTTCACTTGCTTAAAATTGCATTGGAAGAGAAAAAATTCTTGAATCTCAGGTTCTGGGAAACAAATGAGTCCTAGACACTGTCTGTACCTAATGCCCACCTTCACTTTAAATTTCATGTAAAGAGTCTGCTCAGATAGTTAATGCTACAGTACAGACAAGGCTCTAGAGAAAGAGCACACTGACCACCTGAACAACTGAACTGAACTGCAGAGCTATTAACCAGGCACAACACTGTAATGTTCTTCTAAAAGAAGGATTCTCTTAAATCAAAACCGATTAATTTTTTTAAAAGCCCAAGGTTACATAATTGACTTCTGTTACTCTAGTCCTGAATTTTCCATTTAATTATCTTGCAGAATTTCAAACAGCTTTGCTGATAGACCTGCCTTGATTTCAGAAGTATTTACTACATGAGGCTCCCACTCACATCTCTAGCCATGGCTTACCATGGCCTGTCAGTCAATTGGACTCGAGAGTGACGTCAGGCACACCTCCGCTGGCATGGCTCGTCACCCACTCCTGGGAATACATCACTTGTCCTTTTCAAAGACACCAATGTACCTTGAACATGCACAAAGTTATAAATGTGCATATGCAAAAGGGTAAATCTGATCTCAAATGAAACAGAAATAGATGGGAAAAAGGGAAGCGAGGCCTTAACGGCGTGTGGGTGTGTGGGTGTGTGTGCATGTGCACTCCAACAACTGCTTCACGCTGCTTGCTGAAATTCTTGTTTATCTGGAATGGTGTGATTCCCTATTTCACCAATTTAAGAACTAAGGGAACTTAAAACTAAGCATGACCGCAGGCTGCTGCCAGTATGAACTCCCCCTCCACCACTTGCTCAAAGCCAAGGCGCTTACCGACTGAAATTTTCCATACTTGGTGTTTCTCATTAATCTTGAATGAATGTGGTTCAGATGATTCAGAACTAATCTGGCTTCTGGAATTACAGCAGCAGAGGACAATCGAATGTTTAACCTCTCCCCTGGAACATTTAACCTCTCCCAGATGCCAAGGGTACTTTTCCCTGGGAAGCTTAATGTGCTTATAGGATCTGCAAGACTGCTGCAGAGGAGGTTGCAGAGATTTGTACTCCCTGGGCCACACACTGAAGTGTTATATGCAGGTGTCAGAAAGTTATGTTAAAGCAGAAAATGAAGATGATAATGGCAACAACAGCATCAAAACAGAAGTATTCACACATTTGAAAAGGCCCAATTACATATTTCATCATCTCAATTCTATCTCTTCAGGCATATCTACTACATGAGTGCAGCATTCATAAGGGTAATACCCTTATCCCCCAGAGGACCTGAGCCTAAGGACCATACTGCAAAGCATGCAAGGTGCTCAAAAGATCAATGACAGACAGTTTGTGGATGCTATCACCAACACAAAAGTTTAATGCATAAATAACATGTTATCCTTAGAGATACATTTTGAGAAATAAACTGGTAAGGCATAAAAAATATAGTATCAAAATGTGTCAGTTTTCACTCATTCATATTCCCAAGATTATTCCTTTTGAAGAACTGAGAGCTGTATTTTAGGGATGGGGAGAGACATCCCAATACACACACAAAAAACCCTACAGCATCCAACAACAGGCTGTTTCACCTCAGGGTACAGACTCGACAAAAGAGAATATAGCATTTTTTGCATTCAGAAGCATTGTAGAGACACCACCTATATCAATTCTCCCATCCACAGAGCTATAGAGCAATAATTTCCATTCAGAGAAACATACACACAGAGATAACAAGGTACCTCCAAGAACACCCAGTAAATTGGCAGAGCAGGACCAGCCCCCAGGTGGTCCTCTCAGATCTGGGTCCCTGCTGACAACCCACACTGCTGTTGCCAGGGCTCCTCATCACTCACTGACATTAGCTGCACCTGCAATAGCTCAGCTTTTCTCCTAAAGGTATCCCAAATATTTCAGGTTAGCTCCAGAGGAAATTAAAAGCCAAATTCTAATATGCCCTCCACTTAACAATAAATTTCAAGCAAATGGCTCAAGTTTGACCAAATTCTATCCTATCAGCTGAATCCAGACAGGAGAAGGTTAAAATTTTCCACTTATTTTAGAGACCTCTTTAACTCAACAAGGCCTAAAATTCAAGGGGCAGAGCAGATGAGACTTCACGGATATTTACACTGCAGAAGTCCCTTCCCTCTCTACAGCCTCTGCCAAAATGAAGAATCCCACTGAACTGTGCATAGGAACTGTGTGTGATTTGGACTTCCCTAGTCTCCGAAACAAGAGCACTCCTAGCTAATTTTACAGAAGCAATAACCACAGCACCCAACTTCCAGTATCTTCTACTTAAAATTTTCAAAGCAGAGCTGTGAAATAAAGAATTTAATACATTCTGCACACCTAACTGTAGACAAATACTCAGAGGACTTAATTTTGACTCATTTTAGCCACTTTCATTTAACAGAAAAATAAACCTCCCACCAGTAATGGGAAATAAAATTCACTGTGCATCTTTATCCCTCACCTCTATGAACAGCTATTCAGCCTATTGAGAATACTAACATTGTACTTAATAATATTCTAATAATTCTCTCTAGTTACAATATTATCTACATGAATGAAGGAACTCAGTGAGGAAAAGAAAAGCTGACCTTCACAGAATTTATAGTGAGAAGTCTCTCTTCTACCTTTAGGCCAGTGATTTCTCATATGACTGATGAAGCTGTATCACTAAAAAGGAGACTACTTTTACCAAAATTGCCTTAAAATATTGCCATTTCAACAAATTTCAGCTTCCCCAGTGGAATGCATGATGTGGTCTGTTTCCCTCTGCTGCCTCTCCTCAGCTGTTTGCACAGGTTGGATGGACTCAGTAAGACAAGGCTTTAACACTGCTCTTCACCTGGGGATTTGCAGTAGAAAGCAAGTGTAGGAAGAAAGGATATATGAAGAAGGTGAAGTTTTACAATTGTTTTTGCAATAAGATACTTATTTCTATATTTCTTTTTTGTCTGCTGCGATTCCCTATGGTGAAGGTTGAAAAAAATCATTATGAACGTGAAAATAAGTCATAAAAAGTCACAAATATCAGAGTTTCTTTCTTCTGCATAATGTATCTTTACAGCATTTGTTAGCAACCTTGTGCCAAAACACAAAACCACAGAGGGAGAGTCTAGGCCATCTACTCTTTCTTGACAAAGCCCAAGAAAGTTATAGAATAAACCCAAATATGGCAATTTAGCAATACTCAGTGCCCCTCTCTGAACAGCTCTGGTTTAGCAGCCAGTGGAGGAGACCACAAGTTCTCAACAAACCAAGAGGTTCTGGGAGGTCCATCAGCTGGTGGGCAATCCCAAAACCAGAGGTATTTCACTAATGGAGGGCATAATCTATGGAGGCACCAAAAGGGGCTGCAAAGGATGGGCATGGTTACCTACCACATACTGTGTAATTCTCCTTTCAGCTGAATTGGTATCTGCCATGCAGCTGCAAAATACCCTTATTAACCAGCAAAAATATGTTCAAGAATGTATATGCACTTTCTCTTTGTGCAATTAATCCCTGTAGTAAAGCTGTTTCTTGGAACATCTCAAGTATAGAAAATCAGTGAGCTAGATTACAGGAAACAATTACTTATGGTGCACTGGTGTTTAGAAAGAGAGAGTGACACCCTGACATCCCCAGACAGCATTAAGCCCTCCAAAGCTGCAAATCACAGAAAGAATCAAACTATGCTGTTCAAACATCAGATGATGCAAGCTTGTTCTTTCTAGTGAAACGATACTAATCAGTCATAAACTGAGTGGGACACAATCTTTTACACATTCAAGAAGCAATAATTTATAAAGTATCTGTTTACTACAACCAATTAAGCAGAAATATTTTCTTCATGCATCAATTGTAAATTCTGACAAATCAGGGAAGGAAAAAATGGAACAAATTACTTTGTCAAACCACTCCAGTTAATTCTCATGTTGGTAGTTTCATTGATAGTTAAGTCTTTTTTATAATGTTATGTACAGAACATAATTGAATTCTCCAGCCAACAAAGGGCTAATAGTAAATACACAGGAACTGGAAAGCAGCAAGCTCAGCCATTTGCAGGACTGAACCATCCAGACAGCTGCCTCTGCTAGATGGGCCAATACACCTGCAGTTCTCAGTTCAACTGGAACATGCTCAAGCAACAGCTCCCTTTTAGAAATCCCTGCACCTTAATTTCAGAACACAGAGAAACATGACTTGAAGCAAAGCAGCCTTGGGATACCTTCAGCTACTGAAGAAGAACAGAATTTGCTGTTATCTCATTCCATTCTTAACTCTTTGTTGTCATTACCAATCCCTGTTCATAAACCATCTTCTCCTCCCCATTAGCTCCTCTGCAAAATCTGGTTTTGGGTTTTATTATTGTCTTTATTCTATTCCAGAAATTTTACGGCTCATTTGTACAGCCCTTAGCATCTCAGCATGGGATAACTTCACAACTAAAGTCTTATTAAAGCTATTTACACAATTCCTATGGACAGGACAAGGGCCTGTGTTTCTTCATCAACTTGTGTCGAAACTCAGCTGACGAATGGGTCTCAGTCTCTCCCTCTTTTCTTGGAGGAACTTCAGACTAGGTTCTGAAGGCTAGAAAGCAGCAACTGAGATTCACTAGATTATGTGAGAGAAGTATAAAACAATAAAAACAAAATGGACAAAAATTTAGCATTTAACAAGGGCTCCGGATGGGATCTAAGATACTTGGTTATAAACAAGTCCAAAGATGACAACCCAGCTTAAAGAAAGTTATGCAGAATGCACTATTTTAATGGCTTTGTCTAGAGATAAAGGGTCTCTTCTTTTGAAGGAAATGTTATTCTGTGTGCTCCACATACAACCCAATCTTGCCCATTATGCAGGCTACCATATCCCAAGTGGCAAGATGATGTTTGCCAACCTCTCAGTGCCACACTGGAAAACATCTTTAAGCATTGAACTTAGAGGTCTTTTCAAACCTTCATGATTCAATTACTTGTCCATGAAAGTAGTCTTAACAAAGGCTTATGTGAAATGCAGAAGGGAAATAAAGAGCATGGCAGAACTCATTACACCTTCATGATGAGAAACTTCCCTAAACTTGTAGGCACAGTGAACTGAAAGCAAAGGTTTCAAGCCTGCCTGCATAGGGTTTTGAACTAAGAAGTTCCATTGAAAAAGTAAAGAAAGAAAAAAAGATGGTAATACATAACAGCTGTGTGATCCCTCCACAACTATTGACTCTAAGCCACCCCAAGAGAATCAGCTTCCTGGGAATGGCAGAAGTGTCACTGTTTCACACAGTCTTGCATGAACAGACTACATCAAAACATTTCCTATTAAGTTCACAACGTCTGTAATTCTTTTTGGTAATTCCCCCTTTTGTAATTCTCCTTCTGAGGGAAAGGAAGAGGGAAGACCTCTCTTTCTGCTGTCTCCAAGCAAGCTCCTGTCTTCAGTCCCAGACCATTACAGTGTTAGCAGTATGCATTGTGGTCTCTTCAACAGGGCAGCAAGGCTTAGTGCCTGCTTCTCTCTCCAAGGAAGAGAATGATGTTCACCACTATGGCACTGACCGGAGACAGTGTTTTTAACTGAAGAAGGAACTGCCTGATCTGCATCTTTGAGCAGGCCAACAAACAAAAACTGGCACTGAAATTCATCTGTAGGATGGGTCGTGAAAGGGTGACTCCACTGCCAGTTTCATAGTAACCACCGGGAAAAAAAGTATCCCCAAAGGAAAAGAGGGAGTTCAATCTGCCTCCTTTTCTTGGCTTCCCTTTTAAAGAATACAAATAAGCTTCCTGAAAAACAACAGGCCTTTTGATGAGGTAATAGCTTTCCTCCATGTTTTTGTTTGTTTGTTGAAAACACTTGGATTTCACAGGAAGCAGTAACAAACACAACTGAGGATCAACTTTGTTAAAGAACCTTAAAAATCAACAGGACACACATCTCTTGCTTCAGCCACTAAACTGGATTGTGTCACTGGCTCGAGCAAAACTGCTGAATTATTTCCCTAACAAAAGAAAGGCGCTTTTAGGTCCTATAATCTCATTTCAAATCCTTTTACCCACTCCCTTCTCTTTTTGGCCTGAAATTGCAATCCTCTTTCAGGACTAATCTCGGGACTAATTGGTGCCAGCACTCCAGTTTCTCTCGCCATTTTGTCCCCTCCCTACTGCATTGTTCAGGTGTCGAAAAGGACAGCAGGCCAGGGTTCAGTGCCCCTGTAATGAGTCTGTTCCTACAGAGTAACTGTTCATAATTAGCAGGAAGCATTTTGTCTTTAAATTGCACAGCATGAGTAGCACTATTTCACAGAGCCAGAGAATTGCTCCACTGTTGCTCATGAAGCTCCCCAAGTCTGTGGGTGATGTGCAGGTTTCAGGGCAGCGTGCAGGGCACCAAGCCTGGGCCAAGGCTCCCAGCTGGGCACACAGGATGGCACAGGCAGTGCCGGCCTCCTCAGCGCTCCCCAGGGCAGGAAGGAGGGAAACGAGGAGCACCCTGCACACATCACCTCCAGCAGCTGCCAAGGGATGCATCAACGTGATGGGACTGAGCTGGTGTGGTGAAAGGACAGTCTGTGTTTAAGAAATATTCCAGAATACAATTCCCTGAAGAATAACAAGCAGAGATGAGATTTAAGAAAGCCTGCTACTTTTCAGCTCATGACTGTATTTGCAGGTAGCGCCAAAAAGGAACAATTACTTCTCTCACCAAGGGAATAGCAGTGCTGACCGTTTTCCATTTTCTGACATTTTCTCAGAGTTGGAAGCAAAATTAGTTTTTCTGTATTTGGAAATTTCAATCTAGGAAGTGCATTAAAACAAAACCATAAAAAAGCTGTTTCCAATTGATGTTCATTTCCAGCAAAACTAAGGCTAATCTTGAGTTTTGATACAGGCAAAATAAGCCAAAAGCTTCCGAAGTTTTCTTTGGTTTTTACATCACCAAGTGTACACATTAAGTTTTGACACTGATATTGTGGAGTGCCTTCTGCTGTCCTGAAGCTGAAGGGCAACACAAGAAACTCCAGCTGAGATACACACTGCTTCCATCACACCCCCCAGCAGGGCTCTGAAGTTTAACCACAACTGGGACTAAATCCACGCTCCTATTCACTCCTGTCTTTAGACATCTATGAGGAGGTGTGTTATGAAGAACATATTAACATCAAAAAAGGAAAATGATACAACTTGCTTGACTCTCCGGAAAGATCAGCACTTCTTGTGGAGCATCAGTGAGAGACAAGCTGTCAGATGTTGAGACTCCTGCAGAAGTCAGCACACAAGATGCTCAAGTCTCACTAGATATAGGGAATCTGCCATTACTGCAGAGACAACACCAAAGATATGTGTGTAGAAAGGAATGCTCAGCCATCTCACTACTACTGGAGAAAAAAGCATTCTGTCACTGCAAGAACCTTCTGAAATGGTGTGGGTATATAACTGTTACACAGTAAGAACACATCATTTATCTCCTGTCACAGAAACTGAGAGCAAGTATGAACACAGAGCTAAAATCACTGATGATTTTTCTTCATTTGCACCATAGCTTGAGGTTAAGTGGTGTCTCAGTGACTCAGTTAAGATGGGTAACAAGTTAAGGGTAATAACTGCACATATTATCATCCTTGGAATGCTAGATTCTCCCACCACACTAAAGCCATCCACAATGCAACACCTTCCTGAGGATTTCGTATTACAGATCAGCTGAAATAAAGGCATTTAAATTTTCCATTTCTTGAAAATGCAGTCTGCAAATGTGCTCGGGATCCATTGCTTATTTCTGTTTGCCTTCATGTCACAAATTTCAGACTAAGGGCTCTCCTCAGGTCATCCAATTCAGCTTTCTGCCAGCAGAAAACTCTTTCTTACAGTCAATTTTCTAGAATTTTATTGAGTCTGCTTTTCAGCACTCTACCAGATGGATTTCAGACAATTTCCTTTAAGGGACTAATTCAGTCTACCAAGTTCATTATTTGCACCTGGTCAATGACCAAGGCAAGACAAGTCAGTCTGTGTACTTGCCTCCTTCTCATATGCTATTAAAATGGGAAGTTTTCCATCCTAGTGTCAAAATCTGTTCAGAGCAGCAATACAACAGCAGCAGAGAGACATCCCCATGAAAATCAAGCAACTGTGTCTACAGAGAGATATTATTAACTTGTTTATGGCATCAAAGCAGCCTCCTTTTTCTACACTGCAGTTTAAAAGGAGGTAATCAGAAGACAGCAAGTGAAGACCAGTTCCTGTTGCCAGTCTCCTCTCCTCAGGTCAGAGTCCCTAGGTTTGTCTGCTTCAATGCAGTCCACATGTTTGTGGCAGCCCAGGCTGCTGCACTGCTACAGCATCAGAACACCAGGCTGAAAGATGCAGCAGAATGCTGAGCTGTGCCTTGCAAAGGACCCTTTTCCACCAAGCTTGCGAACATCAAGTAATAATGAAGCTGAGGTAAAGCACTTTTTTCCCCTGCTTTACCTGGAACTGGAAGACTTTTCTATAGCATTTAAATGACTTGAAAAAACAGGTCTGCAAGTCAAGAAACCTTTAAGGCCAGTTTGTAGCACACATTGACTGGATTATAACGGAGTCGATGCTAAGCACGATGATGCCTCCATGCTCCTCTGGAGAGAATCTGCTTTGGGAGCCAAACGTACCATAAATTCACTAGCATAGCACTGTGCCACCTCAGTAAGATTATGGCTCAATTATGGGTTTTCACTTGTAGGAATGCCTTAAGAAAGCCCCCGTCTTTGACAAGCCCCAATACCTTAAAAAAAACCCACAGCAAATCACCAGGATTACATAGCACAACTAAGAGGACAGTTTGCTATTCTACAAGGGCAGCCAGAGCATCTTAAAGTGACTCTGCAAAGAAAAAACAAAGAAAACACACCAAAAACCCCCCAACAAACTTCCAAATCAAAGTCCAGAAGCAACCCTCTACTGAACAACAAGGTGACACTGCTCCAAAAGTCTTCAAAGCTCAACACAAACCAAATTCCTACAGCTCTTGTTCCATGTAATTACAAAATAGAGTTCATCAATACAAACTGCCCCATTTTCTAAACAGAGTTTTGATAGTGATATCCCCAGGGTAACAGAAAAAGACCAGCTCTAACACTTCTAGGAGAAATTTCCAGTTTCTTTTTCCCCCCAGATCTAACCAAGTCTACTTCTACATATGAAGGCAAAAGCAGCAAAATGTACTTAATAATCAAAAGATCTACATCGCTTTAGCAATATAGCTGACTGTGGCTCTTGAGCTATCATGGAATAAATGTGTTTGTATAAAGTTTTCCATTTACATTATATTATACTTGCAAGCTGCAAAATAAAAGCTGGCTACTCCAGAAGCTTTGTTTGTTATTAATTCCCTTAAGATTAGAAAATTATTTCATTCTAATTAATTGTTTTATTTTTTAAATCTCATGAGAAAAATGGTCTTCTTCATCTTTCATATGCAAAACAGCTAAAGAGAGAACAATTTTTCTATACAGAAAAGGAACTCCAATTAATAGAGATCTTAAATACTTGGGGAGCTGTTAGGAATTTTGCCATTGATCAGACAGCTGCCTGGAAAAAAAGCGCCTTTTCAGGAAAGTTACATAATTAAAAGTAACCCAATTACTTTTTGTTTGTATTTTTTTCTCCATCTGCTTATCCAGATTAAACATAAAAATTAATGAAACACAAATGATGTCGAATTTGCTAAATTTACATTTCTCTTTCATATACTTTTACTGGAACCTGAATCCTGCACTGCCATTAGTTATGAATTCCAAATGCTCCATGGACATTTGAAAGCACTGTTACATTTTTAATAACTCAACCTTCAGTATCTGCATTACTATGCAATTCATTTTTCAAAATTTCATATATTCTGTCTTAACAAACACCACCCTCACCACCATCACACTAGACTAAACACAGAATTATACACACTTCTAAACCCTGAAGTGAAGTGTCAAAAAGAGAGTCTGTTCTGAGCATCTTAGCTTTTCACACTAACCTTAGGAAGTTCTCCACCAAGCCTGTAACCACTGCTTGAACAGAATTTCTTTTGGAAGGATATATAATGGAATTGTGATAAAAATAGTTACAGAAAAAAAAGCAGTGAGAGGCGTAGAGCTCTGCAATATTTATATCACCCAGGCAGACAACACAGAGAACCCATCAGTGAGGTTAAAAACTGCAGCACAGAGAACAACTGACAACAGGAATCAGGTATAAGGGGCCATAAGAAACAAATGCAAAAAACCACACCAGCTGCATAAAATTGGACACTGTCTACTACCTTTAAAAGTGGGCAGAATAATAAATTACAGTTATTCTGCTTTTACAAATAAAGTCCATGTACTCGTGATTCTAATACCAAAAATATGTCATACAAGCTAATGAAAGGAAAATTGAACAAGTGCACGCATGCTGCAGCAAGCCAAGAAAAATACATTTACAGTTGTATTAGCAAGACATTGGCGGTGCTATCTTGGATGCTTTAAGAACAGAGCAACAAAAAATTACCATACATAACTGCACTGTTCACATAAGCTAACAGAGTGAGTACTGGCAATTAACAGGAGGGGACTGTCAACAAAGCAGAAATGAGTCAGGATGAAAAGAAAGGAAAGATCTTTTACAAAGCTCTGATCCACACTCATACCTGAGCTGGCCAACTTCTTCAGTCATTTGCCTTTCACAAAGGAATAAAGGATTCTAATGCATGCTCCCTTATAAACAGATAAACAGATGTATGTGACAATCCAAACAACTTCACCCCACAGAGAGAGCTGGGCTGCAGCCCTACCCATGCTCTTCATCTGGTATCCCCAAGTTATTCATCAACAAAATGAACTTCCCTAATGTGTTTGCTAGTCAAACTGCTTGCACAAACCCACTTCAGCCTAGTTGTCTCAAGCAATTCTCCTATCACTGTTCTCTGAGTATTTGCTCTTTTGTAATGAAAATAGGTCACCTGCCCTAAAACAGTACATTTTGTTTCTAAGTGCAAGAGAGAACAAGCTTCCCTGGCAGCCGGGCTGTCTTCTGACATAAAAAGTACACTGCAGTGTATACACATATCTGTGCACTGAAACCTCCAGAGATCTGCACATTTATTACTAAAACCATATGCAGTCATAGGGAAAAAAGCCTCAGACACAAAATGGGGAATCTTATCAGAAGTAGAACACTATGAAAACCACCATACTGCATGAAAGCCACTGCCTGTTTAGTCCACGGTTTCTATGACCTAATGTCAAAATGAACTTCTCACAGAAAGTGGAAGAGCAACTAAACATAGCACAGTAAATGTGTGCTTGGTTCTACAGCCCATGTGGGCTTGAACTACTGGAGAGATTGATTTAAACCTAAAATATCCCACAAGGACTAGAATCTTCTTCCAGATGCACTTGGTATTACCTTGGACATAGTAATTAAACAAAATTCCACCTTTTGTGGGATTGCCACTTAATCATTAGCCTCAACATTCTCCTGTGGTAACCACTAAGTAATTTACAGCCTGTCTAAGCCTCTCATCCCCGTTTTTTAAACCAGTAGCAAAAAGACCCAGAACAAAACAAAAACCAGAACAAAACCCCCCAAACACCAAAGAGGAAAATATTTCTTTTTACAAACAGGTTCACAATTCAGAAACAGCACAAATGTCACCAATGAGTACCACAAGCATACAGACCGGTCTCAGGCACATCTAGAATGGAAAGAAAGCCAACAAGAGTTTTTTTTAAATCTATCTAAAACATGAATTCTCACTTGTTTTTTGCTGTAACAAAACTGCCTGACAGAACTATGGGGTTTCCAAAATAAAGTCGAAACATCAGTGAATAAATACACAGCAGATAATCCAGTATAACCTCCAGAGTTTCATCAGAGCTTTACTGAAGAAGAACAGTAAGTGCAAGTGCTGAGTACTTCTGTTTAGCAAGGGGAAATGGGAACAGCCATTTTATGAAGCCACTGTAGCACTGGACACACGGGACAGGCAAAGAGCCACACCTCTCACCCTCCGTTCTTTTTCTCCAGGACAGACAGGTGGTGAGGAAAACAATCTGTGTTCCCAGGCACAGAGAACTTAGAGAAGAATAGAAATTTCTCTGCTAAGTATCCTCCAACACCTCCACAATCCAGTTTTTATATAAGTACTTTATTCTGATGAAACAAGCAGCTTGATTTTTCCAAGTCAAAATTCAAAACCCCAGTGTAAAGAAGTTTTTGTATGAAGAAAGACTCTATGTTTTTTGTTACAAAAGTTCAGAAGAAGATGTTTTAATACAATTTAGGCCCTTTCTGGTTTTATTCACTTGAACCCTGGAGGTTCCCGTGAAAGGAAACAACTCTAGCAAAACCTGCAAGTTTTATTCTTACAAAAGCCAGTTCCATCAAAATAGGAGGAATATCACTTTTACTTAGGATCATACAGAGATTGGATTCACACACATGCCCACCGTGTAGCTCAGTTTTGTACCTCTGCTGGCTAACACAAGGCTCGATGGGCCACCCTGATCACCTGGATGCCACCTTGTTCTCCAGTCACACTGTGAGCAGCAACCAACGTGTCCCTCTCACGCTCTGCTAACCACTAACTCCATGCAGAGAAAAGAGGAAATGGTTCTCACTGGCCATGCTCACCTCCCAGGACATTTCTCTATGGAAAACCAGGATTTTCAGTACATCTGTCACCCTCTGTTATGACCTGGGAGAAGATGGGTCACCTGCGAGCAGTTTCTATAGCTCTAGGACTCAAATGGACCATCCCAAGTCTGCCAAGGCCTTTGAACTTGAGTGCAAAACTGACATTATCAAAGAAAGACTACATATGGAACAAATTGGTTACACAAATATTGGGAGTTTTGCATAAACTACAACAGCCGTCTCACATTTTAAACATATTCTCTATTCTCTAAAATATATTAAAATGCCAGGTGAAATGATGAAAGGTCCACACAGGCTTTCATTTAAGACAAAGCTGCAATTCTTGCAAATAGTCAAGACCCCTTAAGTTTGAGTTTAAGTAAATATTAAATAAACATAATGAGTTAAATTTTAGAATGCCTTAAAATCCTAATAATTAAAAATAAAACCATCCCTAGCCTACTGTTTGAAAGATTCAAGTTATCTTAATATTTTTTACTAATAGTTTATCACTATTAGCATAACATTAGAAACTGTTCTATGAACTTCAGTCTTACCACAGAACTACAAATAATGTGGCTTTCCCTGTCAATTTTTCTTTATACAAGCATCAAAAGAAAGAAAAGTCCAATAACTAACAGAGAAGTAAAGAAAATCTAAAAGAAAAAAACAAGAGCATGATTAAAATTAAATTTAAAAAATTAGAGTTATGGAAATACAAAAAACCCCTTTTCTTAATCCAACAGCGGCGAGGTGTGACACGAAATGATATTGTGTCATTATGTGTGTGACATTGTGTGATATTATTTGTGGCTTCCCAAGCTTCACGAGTCTGTTTTCAGATTCAGAAGTCAGCTGATTTCCACAGCTGTAATATTATACAATTAACAAACGTGATGCTCATGTAGACCACCGTTCACTGCACAAGCCCTCCTTCCTGAGTCTGAATTTCCAACAACCAAAACTTGAGCAGACTGTTCCTGAACACGGCACAGGCGTCCCCACCGGCAGCTGCCGCACCCGTCACGGTGACGCAATGGCACGAAGGGTGACACATCCACTCACACTGCCCAGGGACCCAAGGTCCTGGTGTCCCTCACACCTCCTGCCTTTTGCTGCACCACACCGTGCAACCCTGCCCCACCTGCACCAACACACACTCCAGGGACAGCAAGGAAGAGGGATGAGGAGCAGCAGAACAGTCTCAGAAGCACAACACTCATGTACTTCAAGTTTCTGCAGTCAGCAACTCACAGCTCTGTCCATGAGGCCACTCTAAAAATTTTCATAGAGAAACACCCAGGCCTACAGAGGGTTTTACAAACAAAGTAACAAAAATTTCAAAACATATCCCTACACTTTCTTTTTCCCATGAACTTAGTGGAAATATCTACAGTACCATTCCAAGTTATCTTTGGAATAAGGCTATATTTATCTACAGAAGGCACAGAGGAGGGGAAAAAGAGCCTAAGAAGTCAAGTAACTGGAAAGACTGTTCAACAAATGGAAATATGAAAAAAAATAACATAAAGCAAGGAGCTGCTGTTTGCCTGGCATCTAAAGATGAGAGACTAAGGACTCTGCTTTACATTATTTTACCAAAAGTCTACACACAAACAAAACAAAGACTCAACCAAATCTTCATGTGCTAGGCAAATGGAAAACATGACATTTCTTCTTTTGGGGGTATGAATGAGAAAGAATTGAAAATATTTCAGCTGAGAAAGTTCAGAAGCATGTCACTAATTTTGAGAGGAATGAAGATGTGATTAGAGGGTTATTTGTATTTCTCCCAGCCGCTCCTGCATGAAACTGTTACGTTAGAGAGATCAGATTCAGACTTTCTGCTCTTCTTTTTCTGTCCAGGATCTGTGGCCACCTTTCCAAATTTATCTTTCCTCCCTACACATCCTTCAGGCTGTAAGGTGTAAAAAGGCAAAAAAAAAAAAAAAAGCCTTTTAAAAGGCAAGAAGAGTGGCTCAGTTTTGTTTCCTGAAACTATGTTCAGTGAGATCACAGAAGTCTAATGGTTAGAGAACTGATAAGAATATATGAGAAACCAAGTCCTGGATAGGCAAATCCTCAAATATTTATGCACTTATCAATGCATTCGCTCAAGCAAAAGTTCTCTCTGCTATACTTGCCTGAAACCAAACTAAACCAACATTATCTAACTTGCCAGAAAACAGAAATAAAGCAGCATAATCCCCAAGTACAGATGCTCTTCAAATTAAGGCATGTGATGGTGGCAGAGGGCACACTTTAGAACAACTTGTATTCTCTGTGATCTCACAAACTAAAAAACTATGAGAACAGCAAAACAAAAATTCCCCAAAGACTCCACATTAACACCATACCAAGAGAAAAACTCATTCTGACTCTGTATAGGAAGCAAAACAGTTAGATTGTTCTTGATAAAGTGGTTGCAACATGCACAGAAATTAGTATTAGACCATCCTATGATCAGCTTCATTTCCTTCAAAAAAACAGTAACACAGAATTAAATCCATGTGTCCAGACTGCAAAGAACAACCAAATCATGTCTTTTCTATGTTCCTTCTGGAGTGAGACACCCTGCAAAGTCTTTTAGTGAATGGGAAAACTTGTTTCACCAGTTTCCCCAAATGGCCACAGATCGTTTCTGATCTCAACTTATAAAGTGTACAGATAGGAAGGGTGCTTATAATTTGTCTAATATGATAACCTACAACTTCAATGCAGGTTTAGCTTCGATAAACAACTATGAAAGGTGGAAGCTGTGATAGTAAAATCAAAAGCTACAAGTACTTGAAGGAGCTGTTCCAGTGATTTCCTCAGTAGCTGAACTCTTAACAGCCGCCCTCTTGGATCACATGTCCATTTCACATCCCTGGAACAGCTTCCAAGTTCCCCATCCTATGGGGGCTGTATGCAAACTGCATCCCGACAGCACGTGGCAGTTCCAGCATGGGACAGGGACCTGGATGTGCGTCCAGTCAGGCCCCCAACAAGCAGGCACTGCCTGGGAGCTCCCACTGCAGGGCTGCACTGCTCGGGGAGCGCTCCTGCTGGTGAGATCAAAGCTGAAAGCCAGGACTGAGTGGTGAGACTGTGTGCTTTCAGTCTCAAAATAGACAAATGCAAATGTAAGCATGCCCAGGCCACCTCTCCTGCCATTTACCACAGGGCTCACAGCGATGGCCATCACTTTCTCACAGTGATTCGTGAAACTTCGATTTTCAGGAACAAAGCTTTAGCCACTAAGTTTTACAAATCTTTCTCTGTATCTCTACGAATACATTTCAGAAGTTAGACAAGAGTTCATAACCACAAAGTCCCTTTTTCTAATCTCAACCTTGGGATAAAGAATATTTTTATCAGAAAGAGGTATCTAAAGACAAGACAATGGAGAAGTGATTAATATTTAAGGAGCTCATGGCTTTTTCTGGGAATCCAACAGTAGTAAAAGGAAATGCCATAAAGAGACAGGGAATTCAATAAAACAGAAACCACTCCAAGTTTTTTAAATCCCAGGCTAGCAATGTTTCATAAAAAGTGTGGTCACTCACGGACCTGCAGGCTCTCTGTGATCCACTGGCCTACCTCTGTAACCTACACTTCAACAAGGGAAGCAGAATGGAGAACCAGACGACGAAGCTATGCCCACTCAAATGAAATGCAGTTCTGAGAAGCGACTCCACACAAGCAGCAGAGGGGGTTTTCTGCTGGCTGTTTGCAGGGCATGTTTCTCCTCCATCACCAAGGCTGCAGCACTATCTGGGAGCCCAGCAGGGTGTGCTCCACAACCTGCAGCAGATGCCACCGAATGCCCTACAAGCACCAGAACTCTGCTGGTTAGTTTCTGTTACACGGTTTCCTGTTGTCTTCAGCCCTGCCAGGCTCAAATCCTCTCTACAGTGGGTAGTCCGGCTGAAATGCAGTGACAGATGCCAAAAGATGTATTTTCCTGACACAAATGCTACTGATGTGCACAGGTGGACCCCATGTCCAAAGCCAAGCACAAATCTAATTCAGGTCTGTCTGGGGTCTCAATCCTTCCTGAAGCACAACCAAGCCCACCCAAGGAGCTTTTCCAATGGGAAGGAGCAAACCAACAAGGAATCCAACAAAGCCTTCACGAACAGGCAGTCTGGGGCAGCTAAAGAAAGAAACACCTCTTCAGTTTCTATCTTGGGCATGTTAGCAATTTCATCAGTTTCAGGACAGATCTGTCAAAATTTGGCACTGTTGTAACAAACTACAATTAGGAAAACACACTGAAAAAATGAAAGTCATGAAATAATTATCCACACATCTATAAAGCAAATATTCCTGGGTAGTCAC
Source organism: Polioptila caerulea (assembly GCA_013397295.1). NCBI lineage: Eukaryota > Metazoa > Chordata > Aves > Passeriformes > Certhiidae > Polioptila > Polioptila caerulea. The sequence goes on along the minus strand of VYXF01000609.1, from coordinate 216,202 downwards.
CCAAATTTTCAAATATTTTCATTACTCTGTGAAAATAATAATTTCTGTTCTTTTAGATTACATTTCCTGACAGTTTTCAGCAGTACAAAGAGAAATACAATTGAGAAATAGCCCCATGTAATATACACAGGAAAAATATCCATTTCAAGACCTCCTCCAAGCACTACTAGAAGAGAAAATCCCACCTACACTTCAGTTAGACTCAGAAAACTGGAAAAGAAACACATAGATGAAGTAGCAGGGCACAGTTACTTAACCAAGTGTGTGTCTATAAATACATTTCAAAGTTGCTATTGCCAGCATAATTGTAAAATTTAAGAAGAAACACCTTAGTCTAACATACCTATTTTTCCACACCAAGGAGAGCTTTTCCTTTGTAATGATGTGTTAGTTCTCTCAGTGTTAGTTCTCTCTTGAAATTCATCATAATGACATGCTTCATGACATATGTTTGATTAGAAGAACCAGATAAAAACCCAAGGGATTTTGTTTGTTTGTTGTGAGTATTGTTTAAGAACACACATCCAAGCCAATTCAAATTAAATAATTCACCTTGTGATATTCTACTTCTCTTCTTACAACTTACAGATAGCCTTTGCCCCAAATTGAAGCAGTAATTCAGACAACTTCAGTCTGAAGTTCCTTCCTATGTACAGACACGGCAAGGTTGCCTTTTCTCCCAAAATGTCTTCTATAAACAGAACTCAATGTAGTCCAAACATTGTGGCTTGAGTCATTTTTTTCTCAAATGGTATTGGTATAACACTCAGCCATCCAAATGTGTGGGTTCGCAACCTGAAACTCCTTCATAAAAGGTCCACCCCTGTCACGTTTATGCAGAATGCTCTGCTTAAGTCATGAAACTAAATTATCTGATGTAATTAACTCTGTTCAGGAAAAGGAGAATTTGTGTATTCGGTGATCATCTTGCTTGGGTTACTTTTAAAATGCATCCCTCCACTCCGTGCTCAATTCACCCTAAGCCGCTTATGCAGATACTAAACAGAACACATGATTCATTTGTGCATCTTTATTCTTTTAAAATATCTGATAAAGACAAGGAAAAGGTCCATTTTCCCCTGTGGAATTTCACTGACCCTTATAAATCTTGTTCCTAGAGGCAGGAATAATATTGGTAAATTATTTGGTTCCAGATATATTTAATCAATATCAAGCGATATAGCTTCTCTCAGTTGAGGATTTTCATTACATAAGATGGACAGACAGCAAAACCTCTGCCACCCAAGGATTTTTTCTACATGTACTATTTTCATCATAAGAAAAATTCCCCTTGGAATTTGTTACTATGACGATGTATTGCTCTGGAGATCTGACTATGGTGGAGTGGATTTACATTTTCTACCCTTACTGAAGTCTTTCTACACATGAGAAAGCAATCACTTACACATGGGATTACTGTTTTTTTCCAAATGCACAGGAAATGTTCAACTCGTTGAGAATATATTGGAAATATATTCAGAAAATTACCATGTAACTGCCAATCCAGAATTAATTCAAAAGTCACTGATAGCCTAGACCAGCTTCATGTTGATGTTTCACCAGTCATTAGTAGCAGAATGAATAAATATTTTAGAATACTATGAGGATATTTTTATTTAACAGTGAAAATGCTAAAAGATAGCCAACTAAGAGTAACAGTGAGACCACAATTTCTTCATATAAAAACTGGCCTCCCACTGTATTTGCAAGGCATTTGCTCCTTCAACCACACAAACTCTTTGTTTTACAATGCAGTCACTACAAGGAAGACTCCAAAGCACTTGGCAGCACAAGCAGTGTAGCAGCTTGGACATCCCATGGGTTCCAAGGAGAAAAAGCTTCCCTTTCAGTTTTGGGACTCGCTTGTTGGTGTTTCACTAGACCCCTCCTCCCCTGCTCAGCTACACTGGGCAGTGGTGGAAGCAGGTAGTGATTGAAACCCATTTCTTAAATCCCATACTGTCTGGCACCTGCCAGTACTCCTGTCTTCTCCCACTCATGAAAACAGGCTATGAGGGTCTGGACACACGCCCCATTGGAAGAGGGCAGCACAACCTCTGCCCAAAGTCCGTGACTGCAGGCATCCTTTGCCACACACAGCAAGCACAGAACAGCAGTGGGCACACGGCTGTGCAGGATGAGGACAGAGGAGCAGTGGGCACACGGCTGTGCAGGATCAGGACAGGGAGCAGTGGGCACACAGCTGTGCAGGATCAGGACAGGGAGCAGTGGGCACACGGCTGTGCAGGA
>VYXF01000609.1:180622-213384 GCA_013397295.1 Polioptila caerulea | reverse complement strand
ACACGGCTGTGCAGGATGAGGGCAGGGAGCAGTGGGCACACGGCCGTGCAGGATGAGGAGCAGTGGGCACACGGCTGTGCAGGATGAGGACAGAGGAGCAGTGGGCACACGGCTGTGCAGGATGAGGGCAGGGAGCAGTGGGCACACGGCCGTGCAGGATGAGGAGCAGTGGGCACACGGCTGTGCAGGATGAGGACGGGGAGCAGTGGGCACACGGCTGTGCAGGATCAGGACAGGGAGCAGTGGGCACACAGCTGTGCAGGATCAGGACAGGGAGCAGTGGGCACACAGCTGTGCAGGATGAGGACAGGGAGCAGTGGGCACATGGCTGTGCAGGACACAGTGTAGCTACCCCACTGTGCAGGATCTGACACCCAGACAGGCTGTCTCTAAGGATTCATCCCTGCAAGGCTTGCCTACAGCAGTGCTGCTGCATTGCTTCTTTCAGCCTAGCCTAGAAGAGCTGTCCACGTCGTTGCTCCTGCTGGCAACACCTGCCACCAAATTGCACAGCGGCTCTGGCAAACCCAGCCCATTGACTCAACAGTCGCTTCAGCCATAAAAAAATGGGAGCTCCTCTGGCTTTCCACTGCATGTATATGCTGGATTTTTGTGCTTGTGAGGATTAAAAGGGATCAAAATCTCTCAATTTCTACGTCAGATGCCCATTACACTTCTACTCAATAGGAGAATTTATCAATAAATCAGTATGAGCATAATTAAAATACTCTTAAAACAGCAGCAGTAACAATAAAGCAAGGGCCAGGAAACATCCTTTGTTCAAATGCACAAATTACAGTTTTAATCCATTATCTAAATTATGTATTTGTCCTTCTGCAGAGCACAGGAGTGGGGGTTACTTCCGCAGGTGGTACTGGGGACAGTGTTTCCCCAGCACCCCACGGAACACCAGGACAGCCGGGCTGCACCACTTCGGGACCCTGCAGCATCCTCACCCCCTAGTTTCCACAGGAAAATCCGGGGGGCCAGGGGAATCCCCGGCCACCGGGGCGATCTCCCGACACAGCAGCGGGCCCAGGGTCCCCGTTCGCAGCGCCGTGCCCGATCGCCGTTACCGCGGCAACGGCGCGGCCGAGCCCCGCGGGCCCGGGAGGCGGCAGCGCCGGCCCGGCCCGCGCGTTGCCGGGGAGACGCCCCGTCACCACGGCGACCATCACGCCGCCCGCCCGGGCCGCCGGCCTCAGCGCTAACGCGGAGAAATAACAAAAACCACCCGAGCCGCCACGAGAGCCGTCAGCGTCCCCGCTCGGTCCCGGCGCTGCTGCGGGCCCGGCTGCGGCTGGCTCATCACACCTTCCCCATCCTGAGGGGGGTGGGCCAGTACGGGCCATGAACCGCATTCCCGACCCTTATTAACATCGAGGAGAAAGCAGTTCTGCCAAACCTCAGCGCCTGCCTTCCTGCTCTGTGGACGGCAGCCATAGATTATGTATCTTTGCTAACATTGGTAGTAAGTGAAGGCCAGATGAAAGAACGCAAAACAAACAGAAAAACCCCACCCCCATGTTTATGTCACTGAAGCAAAGGAGAAAATCCAGGCTAATCCTAAGGGGCACCACGGGCGCCTCTCCACCACCAAGGGCTGGTCAAGCCACCTGGGCACTGGACATCTTGTGGCTGCACAGGCAACATCGGCCCAGAGCTCTCCCAGGAAAAGAATGAGCCCATCTCCTCTGAGGGAGTTAGAGAATGGTGTCTGCACCAAATGGGTTAAGCGGGCACTTCAGAGCTCTCCATTTGCTTATCTGCATTTTAATTTCAGGCATTCTTCTGCCAAGCAGCTATTGCAGGAAGCCTGCAGGCCCTGCTGGGGGAACTCGCTGATGCCAGCAAGGGCATGAGCAGGTAAAAGGTGCCCTGGACACGCCGGACGAGGCCAGGCCACCGCCAGCGCTCCCGGACCGGCCGCACTGGCACAGTCCAAACTACATCGCCTGATTACAGTTAGTGTCTTACCCACAAATCATACACAACACCACAGGAAAACATTTAGAGTTGTAAAATGCATCTAGTTCTTACCTTTGATATGCCTGAGGAGATGTGGGAGGTGTATTGAACACATGCGAATATGGGTGATAGGGTGTCTTTTTCAAAGCCTGAATAAGATTTTGTCTATATTCTGGGTCTATACACCACAGGGACCCCTTTCCAATACTCTGCAAAGAGAAAAGAATTAAAAAAAAATCAAATATTTGATCTAATGGCACAGCCTTATTTATTTAGCAGTTTTTGTCAGGAAAACCAGTGGGGTTTGGGTTTTGTGTCTGACAGAAGTGAACATATCTTGCTTGCCAGAGATTATTGCTCCATTAATAATGTATTATGACTGTATGATTTAAATCACAATTCTGAAGGGGGGAAAAGAAAAGTAAGAATGAATGTTTGATTGCTCTTTTCCCCCTCTCTCTTGTTACTAGTTAATAGGATTTAATAATATCTGGCAATTTTCCAATCACACCATATTGGAAAAGTAAGCTACAGTTAACTGTTAAAATGGAAACTTTGAAGAAAAGTATCTTGTTTTTGGAGGTGTTTTTCTTTTCCTTTTGCTGTTATACAAACAGAGAGACAAGGCTAAAAAGGAGGGGGTTAAACATCCTAGCAACTGTTTTAAAAATAAAAGGACTTAATCCTCCAATCCACATGACATCAATGCCATTATACTACAAGAGGAAATTAATCATCTTTTCTCCCCAGAGGGGAAAAAAAATACCCAAAACCCCCAAAACAAACCAATGAACCAAAAAAAAAAAAACCAAACCCAACACCACAGTATAATCAGAGTACAACCATTTAAAGGTGTTGTGAAATTATGATCACCTAAAACAACAGTTACTGTAATTACCCTTTCTGGACACAAGGAACAACACAAGCAGTCAATCTGTAAGGCAAAGATTACACTAAAATTCAGTGTTTATTCTGCAGTTACAAGCAGTGCAATTTCATTTCTTGTCTCAATCCCACCAGAGGTTAGACTGAGGATATTTTAGATTGTTTTGTGTGAGTTCTCAAATAACATGAAAATTTTGCCTCAGCTTCACTATGAAAGATATGGAATGATAGTTCAGGAGTAGCCTTGCTCTGCTTGAACATACATAAAAACAAACACCAATCTTAACTGTTGACTGAACTCCACTGGCAGGCTTTTAAAGTATTATGCTAAGATTTTTTGGTAGATGTTGATGTTTTCTGGAACAGGTAGGGGAGGCTATGTTACTGCCTCTAGCTGCTTCTCAACCCAGGACTATCCCTTTTCTCTACTTCAACTTCTATCAGTGAAACAAAGCTCTCAGTTAAGGTGTTAAAGAACAAGCACACACAGACACACATACAGAGAATCACATCAGAAGAGGGAAATTACTTCCTTAAATCATATAGAAGACCAAAACCAGACACTTGTTTCCTTTTGAAAACTTTTATCTTTGCCCTACCACCTCCTAAGTGCTCCTCTGCCCCATGGACAGCTTTAGGATACACAGTGCAAAGTGCTTACAGAGAGCAAATCTGCACTAAATTCTCCTCTCCAAAAATAAATGACAAAGAAAAGTCTTCCCCAATGTCACTGGATGGCCGAACGTGCACCTAGGAAGTTTCCAGCACCATGTGAGACTTGGCTTGAAAGAAAAGGAGAGCTGCCAGCACAACCCACAGGGGCTGTGACAGTTTTCTGTCAGAAAGAAGCACGGCTGCACGATACCCTGGTGGAACAGGAGCACAGGGTCAAGACTCTTCAGGATGGCTTCCAGGGTTCAAGCCCATCCTTCCTTTTACTGCCATAAGGTGCCCTACAAGGAGGCCACAGAAGAGTCTAAGGGGGGACATCTTCCAGCTCCTGAAGTGAAGCAAAGCCTGATATGGCCAAAAAGCTCAAGACTCGAGGGGCTGGAGAGACAGCAAGCAAGACTCATTGGCTCTCATCTCAGCAAAGCACTACAGCCAACGACCAAGAGACACAGGGCTGCTGTCAGCTGTGGAAGCTGTGTGAGCACCACACTCCTCAAACCAGGCTGCAACAAGGAGGTTGTTACACTCAGCCCTCTTAAATACGGGACAATGAGCCAGACACATGATAAGCCAAATAAATGATTTTCAGGCAAAGGACAAAGTCAAAAATAGAATCCAAACATCCAAAATTCCATTTCCGTGCTCTATCCAAGACCCAGATTAAGAACATAAAATTTCCTTTTAAGCAAGCAATGAGCAAAACTAGGAACATTTTTCAGGACAAAACCTTTGCTGGATTCCTTACTTCTTACAGCATGGGATAAGCTTATAAAAAAAGCTACACTTAAATACCATCTACCTTATTTGTACTTACTGGAACACCATATATTGTTTTCCAGCTTTTCTGTTTATTACATTTACTTCCAAGACAGACTTTATATGTACAGTGAAGAGACTACTCAAAACCCATCAGTCAGTTTAAGCTGAGGGTCTTACAATATGAAGTCACTACTGAAGGAGTGACCTTTCATTACTGTTAAGATAAATTTGTGTGGCTTGCCCATATTCTTGCAAAAGCCAAAAATAATCTCACTGAAAAACAGGAACTCTCACAAAAAATATTGAGAAATACACTCCTTGTAAAAAAAAAACACTGGGAAGGCAGATTTGCTATATTTTTACTGCAACTGAAATGACTTATAATTTACCAGCAAAAACAAATGTAATTTAAGGCAAAGCTTGCCAACTTTGTAAAGTTCTCCTTTAAGACAGTTATTTTTGTATTTCCACAATCACGTAACAGAGCATGAATAAAAAGGAAAACTGAAGTGACATCTGGTTAAGAAACCTTGACTGTCAGGAGGTGTGAAGAGCTTCGTTAACTGTTCAGATGTGTCATTAGTCTTCCTATATACAGAGCAATCACGGGAAAGGAAATCACTGGAGCTCAGACCCACCGGTTAGTGATTAATTTCCATCTTATGACACTTGGTGTGCTGCTTCACTACCTCCTCCAAGCCAAAAGTCAATAGTGACTCCAATCAAAAACCAGCAAGGAAGGGTCAGAAAAAAAATCTCAGGACTACGTTTGTCTCCCAGGCAACAAGTGACTGAGGAGGGGATAACAGCCCTCGATCTCCTCAGCACTTGGAGTGCTTTCAGAACTCCGGACACGCCACCTCCTCCCAGGGCCAGGCACAGCCACCTCCTTCCTGCCAAACACAGGTTACAGCTTCTGCACTGATTCCTGGTTAAGGTCATTAAAAAATGGGGAATGTCATTACACGTCCTCTTCATGTGGTCCAAGAGTAAACTATGGTGGAGGGTAAACTGTTTCAGAGATGCTAATGGGGAGAGAGAAAGAAACATACAGAGTTAGCCCATGAAAGTTTATGACTGAATATTTTTTAAAAAATCCTGATTTTCTTTCATATGGGGAAATTACTACTCCTTTTTATGTCACTTAATATATATGTAGATTGTGCACAATATTGTTTACTAACTCCCAATTTAGTAATAAATTTGCTCTGTCTCAGATATCCAATTCTGATTCTCTCCCAGCCACTACTGTCAGTGCAGTGCCATGAAAAGGTATGTGATACACTCAGTATTCACTTGTTTTTTCTTCCAATGGACTGCATATAAAAGGTTTTAAATAATACTAATAGGTTGTATAAAGTAGTATGTTTGGTAATTTTTTAGTAGAATTGAAAAAATATTGAAATTTTAAAATAATTTAAATCCTGCTTTGTCAGCTCTTTCAGTTGTTATAGTTGGGAATTAATAGCATTATCCGCTAGTAAAACTCCTCATTATAAAGATTTTTGCCTGCATATACCTCGCAACAAACTGCCGGGCCTCATGTATCAGCTACTGTCTGCCCAAAGCTCAACTAAAAGAATTGTGTGTTGAGCTCTTTCTGAGACCAGTGGCTGGGAAAAAATACACAGTCCATTGTATTGGGTTTGCATGGCCAGATTTTGGTACTGCAAGGGCTACATCCATCTATCTAAAAATTCCATCTTATAGTGTTTATTTGAAGAATTTTTTTCCCTGGTTATTTTAGCACAGACTTGAAAGGTGTTAGGAATGCAACCTTTTCCACAGAGTTCTATTCTCACTGCCACAAAAACAAGTCTGGCCAAAACAAAGCTTTGGGAAGAGAGTGGATACAGAAACCACAAAACATGGGCTCAGGGAGATGTTGGCATTTCCAAATTCTCTCTTCTGAAGCTCTGATAGCATGTTCACTTCGAATCTGCACCAGAGAGGAGCAGCTCCAGGCATCCGTATTTCTTGGCAGCAGCATCACCACCAAGATGGTCCCCAAGGGAACAGAACCTAAGGGAAATCTGCCAAAAGGGAGATTTTTTTCATCTGTGATGCCTTGCTTTGTGCCTGGGCCTTCTTCCATAGGCCCACTTCAGTAATTTTCCTCAAAGAAAACTGTTTTTCTCACACAATTTGATGTAATTTACACTCATTAAGCTGGCTCACAAGAGGGGGATGACAAGCACCCAGAGAGCTGTGGCAAAGCAGAGGATGGATGTGGGGAGCTGGGGAGGGCAATGGGAGCTCTCCCCTTCTGCAGTAGAAGCCCTGGTGACATCCTGATGCACCTCATGAAACAGCACACTGAAAAGGAAATCCAGGACTCTGGCTGGACACAAAGCAGGTTGTAAGACAAATGGCAAAACCAGTGTGGCATAGAGCAGGGGTACAGGGGAGAGCTGTGATGAGCTGGGCAGCAAGGCTGGCAGACAGCCCTGAGGGAAAGGCCAGGCTGTGCATGGGAAACCAGAGACACTGAGAGGCTGGGTACCAACACAGGTGCCTGGAGGCTGGGAGGAGAGAAACCAAAACAAACCCACGAGTGGCTCCAGAGCTCTGCTCAGGCACCCAAGCTATGCCAACAAGCTGAGAATTTTAAAACAGCTCTGTGTTAAGGACCTTGCTACTCCCAAACAACAGGTGCCCACTGAGCAGATGTGTACTTAACTTCTCCACTATCAAATCAAGAGGGGATGAGTGGCCATGGCCAGGCTTTCTTGAACCAAAATCATCAGCAGTACGAATCAGGCAGCTACACAGACTGAAGGGCTGCAGACGTACAACATCTGAGAAGGTCACATTGGCTTCAGTAACCATAAAAGCAAAGAGAAAAAGCAGAAATTTCCCATTACTCAAAAAAGGGCATTTCCAACTAATATCTGCAGCCCCAAGCTATCAAATACTGAAATCACATCACTGTGACATCTGCCCCTGCCTAATTCAGTGTAGGTTGCTGCAGTCATTAATACAGGACCTGTGAATATCATTAAGGACACCTTCTTCAGTGATTAGGAACCTTTTGTTGTCAGTAATTCACCATCAAAAGGTTTTCTCTCTGGATGAAACCTACTGTTGTTATAACAGGTGATCTCTTTGCAAGTAATAGTGGAGAGATTACTGGGTATTAAAGGTTCTTATTTTAAAGAAATATTTATCCTGAGCTCATTTGTGTCCAGTTATGCTGCAACAGCAGGCTTGAAGCAAACCTTTCACACATATTTGCCACCAAGCTTATCCATGGGAATGCCCAACAGCTTCTACAGGTCCAAGTGTTCAATATAAGCACAGAAAGGTTTCTACAGGAGCAAAAATCATTGTGTGATACAACTATGCATGTCACCACAAAATTTAAAACAACTGTTTGAGTAACTATATCCATGACCAGAATCAGAAAAAGATAATTGTATTAGACCAGAAGCACATTTCTCAATTTCTATGACTGCATCACACCTAATGCAACAGCACAAAGCCATCAGCCACCTTGCTGACTGTTGTCAACTGTTGTCACTGTTGACTGCTCACACCTGTGCAGGAAGCCTCTGGGAGTGGTGAGAGCTCACTCAAGGCTGTCAGGCAGCAAGGACCTGCAAAAGCACCCAAGAGAACAAGGCAGGATGGAAGAGTCTATCCACAAAAAGAGCAGGGTATTAGGGTACTTCACTCACCACCAGTCACCCAGAAGACAGAGTGATTCTGGAAACCAAGACAAAACCAAGTTTCTGGTTGGTTCCCAGGAACAGCAAACTATCCTCAAGAATTCCTCCTAAACACAAATTCCCCTTTTCTCATCCTATGAAAAAATATATTTAACAAGAAAACTGAGGTATTTCCATGAGGAAATGGAGAAGCAGAAAGAGGGCAAGTAAAATACTTTCCGCATTGCACCTTATGACACCCTGTCTTTAGCTCTGCAGTCCACCAAGAGGAACACAATAATCACTCCGAAATCCACCTCAGGAGGGAATGACTTGCTTAAATAAATTTCTTGTACTAAGCAAAGAAACCTGCCAATTGACTTCCAAGCCATCCCACAAGACAAAACAGATTACACATACTACATTAAATATACCTCTATTCTTGAAGGTTTGCAAGCATTGTGCTGACACTATGGGAAAGAAGTGGCTCATGATTGCAAAATTCACCAAGACTAGAAAATACAAGCCTGTTGTGACCACTGATGCTGTGTTGAATCAGCACTACTACAGCAAGGGCAGAGATGGTTTTCAATATCCAAGGAGAGAGAACCTGTGCAACCAGGAACACTGCTCAAAGGCCAGCTCTATGTCATTCACTTGCAGATGGTGGTGACAAGAACATGCCTTACATTTTGTAAGTTCAACTACCAATCCCTCACGTTACTGTCACACTCCTCTAAATGAAGGGTATCACTCCTAAAATAGAACCAACTCAGAACTGTAGTTACTTCATTTACATAAGGCAGAATTAGCATACTAGTATCAAAACTTGGAAAATACATTACATAACAAATTTTAAACTATTACCCTGGCTAGTGCTCAGGAAGATTTAAGGTTAGATGCCAAAGTTGGTCTGCTGGTCTGTTTAAAACTCTATTGCTTGTCCGTACTCCTTGGTATTTCAGGTTATCAAGAGAAGTCATAATGTTGCTTCTCTGCTCTCCTACACAGATTGTCCAGTTTTAAGTAGTTTTTTTATGGGTGGTCACAGATAATACTAAAACTTTATCCTCCATAACAACTTGTCTATACCTTGCATATGAGTCTGGTGGCTTCCAGTTACTGCTTTTTTTAAACACTTGAACTTATTTGCAAAAACACATAAAGCATTGAATCATCTGAGGCCAGCAAGGTTTTTTCTGGGTTATTTTTTGTTTGGTTTGATTTTTGGTTTTTCATTGTTGGTTTTTGGTTTTTTTTTTAATTAAGAAGTACAACAGCTAAGGAATTCTTAGAGAAAGAAAAACAGAGCCACTGCCAGTGATTCCTATTATTACAAAACACATTCCTCCGGTTCACTGCAATCTTACTTAAAAATTACAAATAACTATTCATGCAGTCCAAGGGCAGATTTCCTTCATTCTCTTTTAAAATTTCTAGCACAGACCAGTGAAATTCTCTATGTCCAGCTTTAAAGAATTGCACTATAGACCACTGCATTTTAATGACAGTGACAACTGCTTACTAAGCTTTTAATTTTCATAAAAATCCCCCGACCTACAAACTTAAAAGAGATAGGTATTTCCTCTGCTCTTCCAAGGAAAGTTTGGCACTGTTGGGCAACAGCTTGACACCAAGCTGAAGTAAATCTAAAGTAGTATCTGCATGCAGCATAACAAAACCCTCACAAACACTTCTGCATGTTTTCAAACTTCATTCAGTGAAGCAGCAGCCACAGCTCAGCTCAAGCACAAAGGTGAAGAAGCATGACGAGAAGAGACTAGCTAAAACACAATTACGTGACCATAAACATAGACTCATCTAATGCATGGAAAAAAGTTTTGATGCGAAAGCTTGCTGGAGCACAGTGTTCAACCCAAGTAAACCAGCTGCATCAAAAAAACAACAGCATTTCTCAAGAAAACAAAAGGTTGTGGCTTTTTAAATCTTATCTTGCTCCAAGTAAAAACATCCATTACTTCAAATCATGCAAGTCCAAGTCCTTGTTTTCACACTCATCTCTTGGTATTTTAGCTTACTTGCTTAGTGAGCTACCCCAGACACTAACCCAGCCAATAACTTTTTATTCCCCTGATGTGACTTTATGAAAGTGGTCTGGTTCTTCCCCAGGTGACACAGCCACATGAACCACCTCCACATCTCTGTTGTTCTCCCAGTCACAAAATGGGCACTGTTGTTCTGACTGGAGAGTTTGGGTGGGTATATTACTTCCCTGAAAATGAAAGTATGATTAGAGAGGAAAAGGACTACTTTGTCTCAAAAGGAAATAAAACAAAAAGGAAGCCAAGCATACAAATAAAGAATGATACAGGAATGAAGAGGCTAAATCAGCATTGAGAAGTAACAGCTGAGAAATGGGAAGGCTATGCTATTCCATAGTCAAAAGAACTCAACCAATCTCAGAAGCAAGATGCAGCACATCCTGCAACCCAAGAAAGTGCTACCAAAACACACACTGTGTAGTGGTCTTCTAATATTACAGGAGTTCAAGCCTCACTAGCACAAGACATATCAGAAGTTTTCTTTGTACCTCTGGGCTTGTATGTGCTATCAGAGTGAAAGGCCCTGCCCTCTGCAGCAGTGCCTTCTGAGGCTGCCCATCCCTGCAGAGAGAGCCCCATTAGCAGTGTCACAGGCACAGATCCTATGGCCTTGTCTATCTGCCATAGGTAAAGAAACAGCAGGCACAGGACTGACTCCTTTAGGGTTTTACACAAATGAAGGCATTCATGGGCTTTTAAGCAATTTTTTAGCTCAGCACTTCCCTCACGTATACAGAGAATATAGGAATGTCTTCTAGTGTATGACCTAGACACATAGCAAGTCTGAGCTGCAGCCAGGACTGCCAACCCAAAGCATGTCTCCAGAGTCCAGGTTCCTGAACCTGCAAGGAGCACTTCAACACCAGGTCTGGAATGATTCTCTGCCATTATTTCACTCACAGTGACCCACTGCCCATGGGCACAGCTGGTCCACTGCTCCCCCAGCACACCAGCACGTGTCCATTAGTGCAGGTAAGCTCACACAAAATGACTGCTAACAGCCAGCAGCAATCTCCTACACCACATTAGCTTCCCACTGCTCTCATCATAAAGCAATTCCTCCAACAGGTTCAGGAGGTATTGCATTACATCACCCAACTCCAAGAGTCATATTTAGCTTGTTAGAGATCTCCTTGTTGAGTTTATATGCAAAGCACCCTATAAAGTTATTAGGCTGCCACACAGAAACCTTACAAGCAGCTGAAGAAAGCAGAGTCATTAACTATCTAAACAAAGCCTGCCTCCTACATAACATTGATGTTGTTTCATGCCAGTACCTAGCAACCCCAGATGTTGCCCCAAGTCTCCTCAGGCTAGGCAAAGTACAGGCACTGAGGAAGACGGGTTGAGACACTGCAAGGGAGGAACAAAGTGCAAGATCAAACAGATGCAGGGAGACTGGGCTGGGAAAACAGGAGAGCCCAGAAGACAAGCATGTCATCATGACAGGCCATCACAGGCCTACTTGAGGGAGATGAGACAGCAGGTAGCATTAATAATGCTGTTTCAGCCTCTAGAATATAGGCTTATAGACTATAGGCTATATTTCTGTGTATACATGGAAAGTGTAATTACCCTTACACTACTGAAAAGAAAATTGAGAAGATGCAGAAACAGAAGAATAAAAAAAGAAGTCCTCAATGTCACCTATAAAATCCATGGTAGAAATGAAAACAGTCCTCCAGACCAATAGTCCATTTAGTGGGGTGCACTAATTTCATATCAGAGGTGCACTCATTTAAATACCCACTGGTTATCCATGCCCTTCATATTATCTACATTATCTACAATTGGAAAAGACATAAATTGCCTTTTCTTACAAATGTATAATTATATCATATATGAAAACCTAGGGACAATTTAAAAACACAACCCTTCACAGAACAGATATTAAAAAAATTATTCAACATTTATATCTGTGCTAAAGGTTTACATGTCACTTTTTGCCTACTGCTGTATTAATGACAAAATAAGCCAGTGAGTGAATTTCCAGGGGAAGGGGTTAACAGCTAGCAGAAATGTGTAAGAGGGAGTAGGTTTTACTAAATCCATTACCCGCAACAAATAAAAATAGAAATAAGGAAGACCTGACAAAAGCTAATGGATTTGCACCATCTCCCTCATAACTGTTTGTTTAATGTATGGTTTTTCCTTGCTTAGTTTTAATATTGGTTTGCACAATGTATTGAGGAGAAAAAACAGGCACTTTGATAAATGGTTGGAGAGGTTCCCTGGATGTGGGGTTTCCAAGTGTTCCTGGGCTCTCTACAGAAACAAAGCTGTGCTTCATCCCAAGCCCCCCTCAGCAGCCTCAAGAGATCCCTGTCACCTCCAGCAGGCACAAACTGAAGAATAACCATTGTCCTGCAACAGAGACCTCAGTGCTACCCACATCTGTCAACACACACATTACTGCGGCTGCTTACATACACAGCCTACTCTGCTTGTGTCCCGTTTCTACACTGGGTTCAGAGATACTGTTTTCTAGTATCTTCCTCTTTCCTCCTCCTCTTTCTCATGGCTGAATGAAATCCCAGACAGCAAAACAAAATGCCTCCCCATGCTGCAAACATCCTCCAAAATGAAGCAACTCATGACTGCAGTGAAGTTTTCATCTAATTCACACAGCCCAAATCAGCACGAACTCATCAGGGCAGAGCCTGGCTTCAGGAGCCTCAACAGCCCAAATGTCTAAACCCGAAACCCCATGGACTCAAAGAAAACTGGGACTTCACTGCAACTAGGCATTTTTGCAAGCAGCCTACACAAATCCTCCTTCCACCCAAACACCAGGTACTACCACAAGCCTCTGGAGAAATGACTCCTAAACAAAACAGTAAGATCAATGGCCCTGCAATGAAGACAAACCAGGGAAAGACCAGTTTAGCTGTAGGAGCAAAATAGCCTCCTATGGGGAGGTCAAAACCCAGCAGCTGCAGTACGCACACTCCCTCTTAGACACTGGGCACCCTGGTGGGAGTAAAACTGCAGTGCCAGGAGAGGGCTTTCCTCACCTAGTGGGATTTCACGTCTCATTTTTACAGTAACACAAACTGAGCAAGAAATCTCACCTGAGAGACGCACCATTGAAACCTACACATGGCCAGAGAGCAGCAAACCCTCACTGGGACCACCTGCAGAGCCAGAGCACCTACGGCAATCACCTCTTCCTGCATCTTCTGGAGGGCTGGCCATAAAAGCCTTCCTGGCAGAGTCAGAAACACACCTCAGCTGCACCAGGGCCTTTCAGCACAGGGGGTCCAGTCTCAAGATGGCCAGGAAATGATATATGCAAGCAGAGCCAGGGAGCAGGTGCTAAGCAGGCTACCTGTCTCCATTGACTGCCATGTCACGGGTCACTACAAGCACCCTCTCCCAGTGCTAGCTGTACCTTTCGTCTCCCCAACAGCAGTGTGGGAGTGCACAAAGCTTCCTCCCACACCAGCTCCAGCCCGTGGATGGCTGAAGACAGCCAGGGCCATGGCACTGCAGCACGTTAACATGAGGGTTAAACACAGCATTTCCACTCTGGCAACAAGAACACTCCCTGAAAGTGCAGGGCACCAGCCTCCACTGTGCCACACCTGGGGAACCTGCACCCAGCCCCAGGAGATGAGCAGCCTACCACGAAGTCAGAGAGGGAGAAACATGTGATAAGTGTCCTTCTCAGCAGAAGCACCCAGTGGCAGGGAGTAAAAGAAAGCTACATTGTCAGGTCTCATACAAATCATCCTCAAGGTGAAGTAAGCTAAAAAGAACGATGCAGGAATTTTTCCTGAGTTAATGTGGGAGACATTAACTCAGATATACTTTTATTTTCTCCCACTTTTACTTTTAGTCTGCTGCAGAAGCAAAGGCTTGTAAAAAGAGCAAGATGAAGTTGCTTAGTCTTCAAAGTTTAATTCACAGTAAGCTTCATTAAAACTGTAAGAAGACTCCCTTTAATATTTATCTCCAGACAGCCATCTCAAAAACAGACTTGACAACTATAGGATTTTTTAACTATAGTCTGGGGTTTTTTAGGTGGCTGCGTTTTTGCAAGCATGGCTACACAGGTTGCAACTGGTAAAATACTGAAAGTGGCAGACACAATAAAGCTTGTCACGGGAAACTTCTGCAGCATGAGCCACTGAATCAAGTGCATTTTAGAATGGATAATCAGCTTCCCTGAGCACCCCCATCAGTAAAACAGATTTGAAATTGTGCAGATAGTTTATTATTAAACACAGCAAAGTGATTATATTAGATAAATAATATCTGAACTCACTGGTGTGCAGAAAAGGAGTATTTAAATCTACAATTTTTCCAAGGAAGCCATCAAGTCCCTAATCAAAACCTACTTGGCAAGAATAGAATTCAGAGGTTTATTCATGTTACTTCCTGGGAAGACTAGTTCTACATTAGCAGAGCATTAATCAAAGTCTAAATACTTAATCAAATCCTGACTCAATACAAATGATTCCTCCGTTTAAAAGTCTGCCTCATTTTTCCAGATGACATTCCAAATCCTACTATGATTTTTCTATCTCATAGAAACAGTAAAGAAAAAGTGAGTTCCCTCAAATTCACAGGAGAGAATAAAAAGGCATAGGAGAGAGGCAGCAGCAGAGAGCCAGCCTGCAAACTCACTGAAACAGACACAGCAGAAATAGAAATGTCTCTCTTCAGGGCACTCTAAGCTGGTAGCAAACAGGATGTGAGCATCAGTCACTGTGTGCAGATAAGAGGTTATTCAGAATAGCAAGTTCAGGCACAGACTGGGTCTTTACCCAGTAAGGAAAGAGTGGGAGGAAGGAGGGGGTAAAAAACAGCTTTCAACCTACACACCACAGCCCTGCCTATTTGGGTTTTCCCTGGCTTCTTTTTAACTGAACTATCCCACAAGCAGTCATTTCTCATTTTCAGCATGATATTCACAGGACGCCCCCATGCAATAGGAAGCCTGTGTGTGTTTGTAGTGTACTGAAAGAAGAAATGACAGGCTCCTCAGGAAAATGAGACACTGGACAACCTCAGCAGCACCAGCAGCCATGAGAAGAGGACTGGGGCACTTGCTGAAAGACACACCATCTACAGAAAGGAGGACTGATGCTTGGCTTGAACAGAACAAGGAAAAAAACAGTTTGGAGTAGGGAAGGGAAAAAGAGACTGGATGGAGTCTAGAAACTTCTGAGAAAAGCTGTGTCAACTTCTACATGGGGTTAAGTCACCATCTTCACCCTCCCACTCCTCAGTGTTTACTAGGAAGCTATTACTCATTCTGATCATTGCATACAAAAAGGCTGCTGATCAATATTGCACAAGAGTGATAAGTGATCAGTGATTAAACATCCCTGTATGAATTTACCTGACTTAACATGCCTGGAGTGGAAGGAAACAGAGAGAAACAATTTCTGAGCAGACTCCAGTGATGAAAATCGACAACTTGCCCAACATCAGAGGATGATGTAAGGAGTTCAGAAGTAAAACGGAAGAGAAGACATATGATATTCTCAGAAAGTTAAGAAGTTGTTTTCCTCCAAATTATTCATGATCAAATATGCCTTTGAACAGATCTGCCATCTAAAGGAAAAGAAAATCTCATTTAGGGATGCCAAAGCAAGGCTATTTTGATGACACAGGTGTCATGCAACCAGGCCTGCTGTGACCTGAGTCACTGCTTCAGGTCTCCTGTGATCTTTTTCTTGATCAGTTTCACACAGGAAGCCTTCATATCTGACACACCAAAAATAGCATATGGTTTACAAATGAAAATCCTGCTGCAAAAAAAGGCTGCAACTTTTCTTTTTCAAAATGCAAATGCGCTTTCAGTACAGTGCAACGATGACTGAGAGCACTTGTCCTCAGGCACTTATGATCAGTTCCATTTAGAGACGATGCAGGTAGGAAAAAAGATTGTGTGTATTGGGGAGGGGAAGCTACAAAAACAGCAATTGGAATTGAATAGCTGAAGGTGAAAAGCAACCAAAAATAACCTACAAACACGTCTACAAAGAAAAATGCCTATCTAGAAAATGAAGTCCAAACTGCTGAAGGCCCTTTCCAAAGGTTGAACAAAAAGGAATGGATGCCTTTTATCGACTCCATTCATCCTACCAATACTGAAATACTTAAAACAGCAGTCATCTCACCTTTCAGAGTTGCTTAATGTACCAAACCCTGCTGAAAATCAGTAACCAGCCTTTGAGGACGCTGGTGGTGTAAAAACTCACCACTGCTTGCCCCCACAAGAGGAAGCCAGTTCCACCAGCTCCAAAGCACCAGCCCATAAAAAGGGCTGCCTGCTCCAAAGGGTCCTTCTCTCTTCATAGTTGCACCCAATGACCACAAATGCTGACACCTGCAGGGTATGGTGAAGGACTTCTGTAATTAGTGTGTTTTTCTTGCAAAACACTTTCTCAGGCAATACTAAATACACCCCTAACAGAAGAGTTTAAAGAAACTTGACAGACTGCAGTTTTATTGCAACCTCCAGAATCTGGCTCTAATGTTGCTGATTCATAGCATTTTTAGCATGTTGTTGTTCTAGATGTTTCTATTACAAAGTCATGAGATGGTGCAAAATCATGGGGGGGGAGGAGGGGCAAACCTTTGTCTTTGCTTCTATAAAAGAGCTTATAAAAGTTCTTAGAGGCTCTAAAATAAGGTACAAAGCTCCTCCCTTCATTGTTTTAAATGATAACATGATTTTTAACCCGATTTCATAACTTTTAAGATACAAATCTCTATATAAATAGCCTCCCACACCACTCTTATCATATACATTCATATTATTACACAAACACACCCTTAGATGCTAACATTATTTAAACATTAACTTAAAAGCCATGCAACACAACAGAAAATTTGAGAAATTGCAAAATTCCCTTCTTTTCCAAACAAAAGCATGTCTTGGTACACAGTGCAACAAGTCCAAAGTTACACATGGTATGGACTGAAAAGCTGTTTAAACCACTCAAGAACTGTTTTAATTTTTCACCTGATGCCAAACGAGGAATCAACAGATAGTCAAAACATGAAAAAAGGCAAGTTCACTGATAAAGCAAATTCTCCCCCTTCTAAATGCATGTCTAAATTAAAGATTCAAAGTGCCAATCCAACAAATTGGCAAACCCTGTTTTACAAACAGCAAGGGGAATAAATGTAAGATGATGTGGCTCACAAGTGGATAACTTCTACCATAATTAGGACATAGACTCCTGTTCCATCAGCCCAAGCCAGCCAAAGGCATTCTTGGTATACCAGACACTACTGCAGGGTGAGTGCAACTTGAGTGCTGGTGAAAGAGCAGGGGGTTAATGGCAAAAGTGGTTAGATCATAAGCATATATACTTGAAACTAAAATAATGCAAGTATTTTAGCTGGCAGGAGGAAGACATTTTCCTAGTCACAGAAGAAAAGGATGAAAAAGCAAAACCTTTCCTACAATTTCATTGCTACAAATTAAAATCAAAGCTTTCTAAACGAAAACTTTTTTTTTTTTAAACAAGAATGACTGAAAATCTTTTCTCTTTATGGAAATGGTCATAATTACATTTCTGCTTTTCTAAATTCAAAATGAGTCAGCTCTAAAACCTAACACCAAATAACACATCAAAGTAGACTTGCTAAGCCACGAACAAGGAACTTTATTCCTCTATACAAACACAGCACTGCCCAAGAGGAAGTGAAATATTACAGGTGTTTTAGCAAAACCTGAAACAACAAAAAACTAGACAAAGTGGAAATGTTTTACTAAATTTTAAATGCTGATTTGTTTTGGAAAAAACAAGAGAGATGGTTCAGGTTAGTTAAGACTCTTAGCCATTTGTTTAGACTAACTGGTAACCAGTTGTGGCAACACATCTTTCTCAAGGAAACTCTGCAGAGATTGGCTCAGGTGCTTAGAACATGGTACTACCAATGCCAGGGCTGCAGGTGTGATCCCTGTCTGGGCCATTCATTAAGAGCTGGGCTTAAAGGTACTTGTGTGTCCCTTCCAACTCAGAATATTCTGTGATTTAAGATGTACCACTATGACAACATCTTGTTTTCCTGGCAAAGAGACACAAGCAGACAGAAAGCTCTGTCTGACACCCCAATTTTTGCCCTCATTTTACCTTAAAAGTGTTTGGATGATGTAAAAAACAGTGTGGCTCCGTAATGCTTTTTATATATAAAAAATATTTATATACAGACACATATACACAGATAGATTTGAAAAAAAAATAAATAAAAGCAGAAAAGGGATACATCATGAACAATAAAATTGCATTTGCCTCAAGAGCTAGGAGCTAACACAGGACTGAATCTTTTGTGCAATTTGTCTCTATGAGAGCTTCTTTCCTCTTTCTCTGCCACGCAGCCACAAGTCTAGGGAGTATTACCTATCAATATAAAATTGTAAACCAAACCTACACTCTTTTACAAAAGCAAGGTCTTTATATTTAACCCTGAGCATTGAAGAGGAAAATCTTCATCTGTATGGAAGGGTAAGAGAGAGGAAACACAAATAAATTAGTGTAATGAGCAATTACATAAAAATAAATGCATTACATTAATTGCCAAAACAGGAAAAAACATTTTGGATAAGATCATCCTACTGCTTCAAAGCAAACCATGCAACTGTACAAATGCCAGCATTTGTCTAATTCTCAGCCACATCCTGACTCTCCAACTTCCCATCTCTCCTGACTGATGATTGAAAACCTGCACTTTCCATGCACACCATGCATTCCTTCCTACTCCAGCTAGTCAGCAAACTATCAGGAAAACATTCTTCACCCAGAGGGTGGCTGAGCACTGGAACAGGCTCCCCAGGGAAGTGGTCACAGCACCAGTCTGAAGAGTTCAAGGAATGTCCAGACAATACTCTCAGGCACACTGTGATTTTTGGGGTGTCCCATGCAGGGCCAGGAGCTGGACTCAATGATCCCTTCTAACTCAGGATGTTCCATAATTCTATGATTCTATTAATAGAATAGTGCATCCCCCTAGTCCCCAGGTACTTCAGGACAGGTGGAATTATGTAAGAATCATACCATTATTTCCAGTTAAATTTATTTATAAATATTATGTCTGAAGGGAATTCCTGCAGAACTATCTTTTGACCCATGGTATTCTCCCCAAGCCTAAGTATAATTGTAGCTCCATATACACCAGCAGCAGGCAGTTCTTAAACCTGTCAAACAATCTCTCCACAAGCCTTCAAAGTGCTCCCAGGAGCAGTGATGATCTCTGGAAGTGCAGTGATTCTGTTTCTCTGGGGCTTGAGAAGGCTGCACGCAGCCAGGCACAGCAAAGCAGTGGTGCTGAGGAGAATCCTTCAAATACAGCTTTTCCTGCATGGAAAGGACTTTGGTCCTGAAGGTGAAGATCTTGTCCTTGCAAGGTCTGTTTAGTTCTCCTTAACTGTTTAAAGAGATCTAATTGCAAAAGTACTACATTTATTACATTCTGAACCACTAAACCTTAACAATGACGTTTAACATCCTTCCTGCTAATGTAAAACTAAAACATTTCATGAAATATTTCCCTATTTTCACTGAAGCATACAGAACCCACAAGACGCGTGTTCCCACTCTCCCCACTAAAGGTGAGGAAAAGAGATAAAAATATGTAAATGAAAGCTTGAGATAAGGTATGCCAGCAACTAACCCTAGTCCTGCATTAACCCCCACAGCCCCTGCAAGTTGCATTTTTTTTCCAGGTGTAAACTCAGAAATACATTCATAGTAGTTGCTTCATCTCAGTGAGCACCTTCCCACAAACAGGAAGGCAGCTATTGGATCTCATAAACACAGCTCTGGAGCTCAGGCTGATTCTCTGCTCAAAGCTTGAATGAGTGTCAATTCACCATTCAACCAGATTCTCTTATGCAAAATTCCATCACCGAGTTTCTGCTCCACGTCCTGCCACAGACGATTCTCCATGCCATTGGGACTTCCCGGTACAGAAGCCTGTTCACTCCTCTGCTTACCAACAGTTGTCTTTCAGCAAGTTACACTGGTGCTTCAAAATCCTGAGAGCTCTCAGCTAGTGATAAATTGCTACTCTTCACTGCTGCAATGAAATACAGCAATTCAGCATGCTGTGGATAGTGTTTTGGTATCTTAAGTCACTCGCTAAGGGCAGCAATTTGTTTTCTTTTCTACTGCAACAAGCAAAAACCCACTCACATTTAAGACCCTTAGAATGAGTCCTCCCACAAATTCCTACACTAGTTCCTGGGACAATTTTTACATAAGATCCCAAATGAAATGTGAACAACTAAACAGAAATAAATTAACAAAATTAATTAAAACATACTGTCTCCAAAATTATTATTATGGATAACTAAGCAGGATCCAGAGGCATCCTTTATGGCCACACAAGCTACTGTCCACAGCTCTCAGTCCCAATTCTGCTGTTGATACTCAAGGGTAAATCAAAAGCAGCTTTTCTGAAGCCAGGAGTCCAAACTGGCAGGAGAACGGGAAAAAAAAAAGAAGTTTCAGACTAAGAAGGACCAAGAATGACCCACAAAAAATTCAGGAGGAAAAAAGTTGTATCCCAAAGCAGGAAGGTCACTCCCTTTCTTTCCCTCCCATTGCTTATCTTACCTGACCTCCCTCTATCACTGATGAGTTTGACACCACTTACAGCTACAAGAAATTCAGGACTCTTTAAAATCCAGTTTTGTTGCCAGTTGGTAGATAAACTTTGTCAGCCTCAAGACTCTTATAAATGTGCTTACTCTCCAGAAAGGATAACCACTGTTTTATTGCCATTGCATTACATGGCCAGATGCAGCAGTGATGATGGGCACGTGTGGGTGCACTATCCCAGCTACCAAAGAACTCAGCAGCTCCGGCCACCTGATCACTGAGATCAGGAGAGAGGTGCCATGGATACCATGGCATGGCAGAGCTCAAGTATCCTACTCTCTCTTGTGTAATTACAGGTGAGAATTGCTGTGAGCTTCAGTCCTGGATGCTGATTTTGCCCTAAGTGAAAGTATTCAGGAAGCTCTTGCTAGAAGCAGCACACCTGAGGAAGGTGTTTCATGTCCCCATCTACGAGGTCAGTTAGTCCCAGACTGCTGAAACCATCCACAGGGCCACTCTCCAACACGCCTGGTCCTCCAGAATATCCACCTTTGCCCACACCATTAAAGAAAGCATATGGTATTACTTCTGTGCCTGAATTCTTCCAAGCCAGAGAAAAGACACACAGGAACTGAGTCCAAAAAACTAAGCTACGAGAGTGAAAAAATCATCCAAGCACATATTCAGGATCCACTTTACCTTTAAGGATGTCAGAGCTCAAGAGTCAAGGACAGGGACTCATAACTGCACCTGAACCAATGACCCATGTTTCTCTGCTGCTTGTCAATGAAGCACTGCCAGACAATCAATTCTGGCAATTCCTCTCTTCCCCAGCCCACCAATAATAATTTCTCATCTCTGGAGCTGAGAGGGTACCCTGCTTTAAGCCAGCTCTGAGACACTGGAGCTGCTGAGGAATGGTTGGGGAAGGGACTTTAACTGGGAATTAGATTGAATGACAGATGTTAGGAAGCTAAATAGCTCTTTCCTTGAGACCAAAATTTAATTACTGAATCATAACAAGCCAGTTGTTGCTATTGAAGAAAGCAAAATCTCATTGTTTCTAAACTATTTAAAAACTGACAAACTAAACGTATCACAAAACCAGCAAGATTCTTACATATCTCATAAAAATGAATCTTCCTTAGTACCTTCCTTTACCAAGAAGATCTTTACCAGACTTGTACTGATTAAAAATACCAGACTACTTATCAAAAGATAAAAGCAAATTACTTAGAGATTAAAAGGTTTTTTATCTTAAAAATACATACAAGCATGGGCTACGTCTTTCCCTAGATGCTTGCTAAGCAAAACTTAACCAGAGGCAGCCACATGGGGCTTTCTCTTCAAAAAATTTGTGTTCACAAGAGTAACTGAATAGAATCATAGAAGGATTAGGTTTGGAAGAGACCTCAAAGATCATCTAATTCCAACTCAGCCACCATGTGCAGGGATGCACCAGGATTCAGCAGGCTGCTTCAAGCTGCATCCAGCCTGGCCTTGAACACTGTCAGGGATGTGGCATCCACAGCTTCTCTGGGCAACCTATGCCAGTGCCTCACCACCCTCATAGTAAAGAATTTCTTTCAAACATCTCATCTAAATCTCTCCTCTTCATTTAAAATTGTTCCCTGTTGTCCTGCCACTCCTGTTGCCCGTATAAAAAGTCCTTCTCCCTCTTTTTCCAAGTCTCCTTTAAGTAATGGAAGGCTGCAATAAGGTCTTCCTGCAGCTTTCTCTTCTCCAGGCTGAACAAGCCCAGCTCTCTCAGCCTGTCTTCTTCCGCCCTCTGACCATCCTCAGCCCTCCTCTGGACCCTCTTCAACAGGCCCACGTCCTTCTGATGTTGGGGGCCCCAGAGCTGGATGCAGCACTGCAGGTGGGGTCCCACAAAAGGCAGAATTAGGGCCTTAGTGACAGAATTAGGAACAGAATAGGGACAGAATTCCCCCCGACCCTGCTGCCCTCGCTGCTTTGGATGCAGCCCAGCAGAGAGCTGCCTTTCTGGGCTGCAGACATGCACTCACTGCTGGTGCATGTCCAGCTTTTCAGCCATGAGAACCTCCAAGTCCTTCTCCACAGGACTGCTCTCAATGACTTCATCTCCCAGTCTGTGCTCGTAACTGGGATTGCCTCGACCCAGCTGGAGCACCTTGCACTTGGACTTTTTGAGCTTCATGACATACTGTTTGATTATAGCTACATGCAGTGCTTGCACCATGACCTCCTCCAGCAAGTCTGCCCAGTCTTGCAATGACAGAAGTCCACTACTTTTATATGCTAACCCACCACCACTCAACATACCAGCTAAATTAGAAACAGTCTCACACAGTCCCTTCTTCATAAAGATTTTGGCTTATGCTGAACAAGCCCATTTATTTGAATTAACTAGATTCATGGTGAAGATACAGCAATTAGTTGAAAATAACACAGAAGGAGCAGGTATAAGCAACTTGCAGACTGCTGCCCAGACCTCACCAGGCCAGTCATGTCAATGATTCTACCAGAAATAGTCTTGCTGCAGGACTGAACTAAGGTTCAGTGGGGACATGATAACTACCTGAATCCAGAGGAAAGAAAGGTAGCTTCTCCAGCAACTCAAAGGCTGCTTCAGGCTGCCTGAAGAGTATCCTCAACTCCTCAACTAATTTCAACTGCTCAGTTACAACCAAGACTTTTAAATGTTTTTTTCTCAAGTTCTTCACCCAGGAAAAAAGCCACATAGCACAATATGCTGGGCTCTTACAGACAGCGTGAAACACTTCCCTTTTAGGAAAGGAAGGGGGAAGTCTAAGGGACACATATTTAGTAATTAAAATGGATTCTTTGATGTTTTGCTGAAGAACAGAAGTGCATACACTCAGCCACACAGCAAGTTCAGTTCATCTCCGACGTTCAGCAACAGCTGGAGTTAGGACAGCCACCACTGTGGGCATGCCTTGCCACATTCACTAATGGACATGTCAAAGGGCTCCTGTGTGCCCACATCCTTCAGCCCGTCATCAGCCAGGCCTCTTGTGCTCAAACCAGGGTGAAGCTCCAAGATCTGTGCTTCCTTTGCTGGCAGTGACAAAGGCACTTCATTATCTCTCTGACAATTGCAAAGAAACACAGGAGGTGATGAAGACGTAATGACAGCAGCATGGGAAAAGCCTGACAATTGATTTTATAGACATCCTTTCCTCTTCCATAACAGCTTTTCAGAGGATGCACAGCACAGGTCCACACAGAGCCACCTCTACTGCCAAAATTAAGAACCTTGGGTGACAGAAATGAATCTTGAAAAAACACACGTGCACACATCCTGGTGCAGGTTTTGTCGGACCTTTTCACCGATGCCTTACGGATCCAATCCAGCACTAAGCATGTATCTGACCAAACAGACAAGCAGCGCCAGTGGTTTAAGTGCAGCCTGTGCTCTCAAAGGTGAGAGTATCCCTCACCCTTTCTCTTCCCCATCTTCTCCTGCTATCACCAGGTCAGCTCTGAGCTGGCTGGAAGCCGCAGGCAAGCTTCATGGCAGATTAAACAGAGCTGAGCCCACGGCCTGTGCTGACACTGGTGTTCCTCTGACCACAGTAACCATGAACTAAACAGAGAGCTGAAAATGAACCCGGCTAAATTAGCCCAATGAAAAATAACCCAAACCAAAATCATACAAAGAGTTTTCAGCCTGCTCTTCACATAGTGACACGTGTGTCTGAGCTGAAGAGGAGCTTGCAATTCAGCCCCAGATCAGTTCCACCTCCCCGGAAGGGAACAGGCAGACAGGTTCGGCAGGGGTCACGCATGAGAATGGCTGCCCAGACTCTGATCACTTCAAATCTGCTGTAAAACACCAAGAAGAGTCACTAACACAGGCCACTTGAACAGCAAACAATACAGCCCTGCTCCTAAGGGGAAACCAAAACAAACACTTGCAGCAGAAGAAAGCGTTCCATTCCATTTAAACTTCTGTTCGCGTTTTACTTTAACCTCTACCTTGGGGCAGGGACTGCCTCCATTACCCCACCAAGCAGTTGTGCATCATGCAGTTGCCAGCCCTTTTCTGTATGGAATGGCTTGTCTCAGCAATCCCAAGTGGCAATGCCCAGCCTCCCCATCATCTCTATTCCCCTTGTCACCTCAGCACAACTGTTACCTGGACTGCACTGTAACCTGACCTGGGGAATTGAGCTGAAAAGCAATACAAGAATTAGAAGAGGGGTGAGAGATAAATCCAGCCAGTTGTTTGTCACAGAAACACAAAAGTTTGTTTGCCAGGAAGGTGATGGAGCAAACAGTCAGAAATGAGGGAGTGCAAACACAGCTGAGAAATGGACTCATCAACCTCACCACAGCCCAAGCCCAGTGGCTAAAAAGAGCAGCTCACTCCTGATTTCCCACACTCTTTCAGCGCTGCTTAACACACTTTGCATCATCTTTGCTGTGGGTGAGGAGCACAGACAGGGCCTGTTACTCCAGTTTACTTACCTTAAGTGGCCAATCTCCTCTTGTAGGTCAGTGGCCTGTCACTGTGCAACCAACACCTCAGTGAGGAAGCAGGGCACCTGTCTGCAGGCGATCTTTACTGAGAGCAAGATAACACAAATACCTTAGATATAAGGTTCAGAGGATTCCCCCAGATATTGCCAGTTCTCCCATCATTACTTGAAAAGAACTGCTTTTGCTTTGTACAGCTCTGAAACACTTGATTAAGGCAGATTCCAGTGCAAAGAGTTAGCTCTCATGTAAAGTCAAGCAGTTGGAAGCCAGTGAAATGAAGGGTGTTATTCCATGCACAGTTTTAGGAAATCTAGTATTTAAATATTCTGTATAATTCTCAGGTTTGCAATTCAAAAATAAAACTGAAAGAGTTCAAGGAAATGGTCTAATTACCATTTACAGTATGGTTCTAGAGATTTTTATGATTTCTCTGGAAAGAGATGACCCTTGTTTCTCCACATACCAATTTGAGGAGAAAACTTCTGATATTAGAGAGCTTTTTTGTATGACAGACGAAAGTATAAGAAAACGCATTTCAAGTTAAACTGGATGAGTTCCAGTTTAAAATCACAAAATATTCTTTTAATAATTAAATTAACAGTTGCATCTGCTTATTTAGGACACTGATTTTTTAATGGAGTCCATATCCCATGAAGCCTTTAAGGTGAATCTGAGGGGTTGTTTTGTTGGGTTTGATTTTTGGTATTTTTTCACTTTAGCTTTCCCAGATGTTACGAATGCAGTAAAATTCTGACACTTCTGTTATTTGGATCAGTCTAGGTGACAACATTAAAAAGAGAGGAGATTATTTCTATCCCTAGTGTGAAACTGAACTTCCACAGGAAACCTCAGCGGCATTAAAAGAGGGAGGACAGGGTCCTGTCTCCCTCACCTTTGTGCACATGCACATTGGATCAGGAGATTCTAACAAAGAACAAGCAGGCTCCTTTTCCTCTCACTCCAGCTAGCACTGATCTTTCCACAGGATTTTAACTGTCAAAAGCCCAGATATTATTACATCAGAGGACAGATATTTGCAGGAGGCACTGCTGAAAAGTCTCCCGTGCCCAGAGGGTTTCCCACGGCTCCTGTCAAGATGACCTGGCAGAGTGCTTATGAGAGACAGTGCTTTAGACAAGGCCAGGGTGGACATTGGCTCTTGCAAAGCTCAAGGACCACTCAGGAGTCCTCAGATCTCAGAGCCTGCTCCAGACGGAGGAGGAGCCTGGCTGGCTCTCCATGACCCAGTTATGGACCACGTACTTCTAAGAATAACTTCCACATCAAGCAAGGAGAATTTTCTTCTCCCATCCCCATAAACATATCCTTTACCCTCATTACATTTTTATTAAGACATCCCTCAGCATAAGTGCCGAATAAACCTTTCAGATACTTGAATTTCTTCAGCGTGCACACAGCCAGAAGCATGTGTGTGTTTCCCTATCTCAGACAATGCAGAGCAGACACAAAGAAGAGCCCTCTTGATAGGATGGATGTCCAAAGAAGCAGAGACCAGAGAAAAAATGGCACAAGAGCAGAGAGGAGCATGGGGACAAAAGCTCCAACCTTTATAACCGTGGGCTGTTCACTGAGACAAAAATACTGCAGCGAAGCCAGCGAGGTCAAACATCATTTCCCCTCATCTGATAACGATGACTGAGGAAGTTTGAATTCATAAAAGGCACAGACACATCACACACTCTGCAAAGACAATCCTACCAGCCTTTGTTCAAAGCTGGAATCCCTATATGAATAAATCAGATTTTCAAAGGAGGCAGAAATGGGGCTTGTAACAAAATTTTTCAGCCACCCCTTAGCTCGAGCAGCACTAGCGGGCACAGCTATAATCACAGCAAACCTACATAATGGGTCTGAACTAGCTTAGCCCTTTCCCTGCAAGCAGAGAAGCTGCCACATCAGTAACTCCGTTGCTAGGGCAACTGCTTACTTTCCATATCAACTGCAAACTCGTTGCTATGGAGACACATATACAAGAAAAATTCCTCTCTATAGCCAAGGACCAGATGGCAGGGAAGTCATGGACTAACGGGCTGTACTAAGTGGGACACAGACTATAGGACATTTAGATCTGTACGTTCACAATAGGATTAATCTGAACAAGGGAATTCACAGGTCTGGCAATATAAACAAAGCCAGGGAACTCCACATCTACTCCCCGTCATGTGATAACTTCATACTCTGGTCAACTATTATTAAACTGCTGAGCTCAATGCACAGAGGTTTGTACAATCAAGGGCTCAGCATTTTCCCTTCTTCAGCGCAGCTCTCTCTCGATCCAGATCAGCCTCATCGCAGTTCTATGAACAGCCAGGCTTTTGGTTTGCCAGGTGAGCCTGATGGCCCTGCAGCTGATGTGGAATAGCAGCAATGTAAAAACAAATCCTCTTTTCCCAGCATTCCACACCAGACCTAAAAGCACCAGGATAGGGCAAGTCAAAAATCAAAGTGATGAAGCCTGTCCTTTTATTTTTATTTTTTTTTCCTTTCTCCATTACCATGATCTCATATCAGGAAATTCAAGCATTCATATGCAGACAGAAAAAGCTGCAGACTATTAGATGCATATTTAGCCCCATGAATATAAACTAGTGGAACTCAAGACTGAGAAAACTACTATGCAGAGAGAGTTCAAAAAAGAATTAAGTGTTCAGAAGAACTTTTTTTAGAAAAATGATTACTGAAAGGCTACATAAACAAACGCTGGAAAGCAAGTACGAGAGGAAAAGCTTCTAGCTTTTCACAATGTGTCAACGCACATCAACCAGCAAATGCCTGCAATTCCCTGCACTGATTAACTCCTTCCCCCCATACTGTACATGTTTCAGAGCCCATCTTGTTAGCATTTCAAAACATGCCCTTTGCTAAATGCTGCTTTTTCCTTTTTTCCATGTAAAACCAGTAAAACAAGCAGACCCCAACCTGTAACTTGTAAAGACTGTCTGCAAAGGAGAAGTGGCATAAAATGATTCCTTACAGATGAAAGCCCCCCTTTTCCCTGCCCCAAGCCCCTTACCAAAACCAGAGAACCCTTTAGACAGACACCTTCCTCCTGAAAAGCAGAGATATTTGCTGCAAGGTACAGAATCAAGCCCAAGGGCTCATGCACACACACAAAGGTATTTTCAAAGCCATCAGTTGACATTTACTGCTTTCCAAGTCCGCAATTAGCTGTCAAGCACCTGATTCAGCAACTCTGACCCAGGGCCAATTCTGCACTCAGGACTGTCTGCCACATCCCTTGGCCAGGAGACCAGGAAAAACACAGCAGGGGACTTGAATGACCCGCTGTGGTGCACTCTACATTTGAGATTCCCATTCCATTCACCTTAAAGCTGGCTACCTGCAGTTATTAGCATTTTCAGGAAGTAGAAGGAATTCCTTCTCAAATTCTAGGGTTTTCCTGGCATTATTAAAACTCCACCTTGCAATTCATACAGGCAAGGCCTCCCACCACACCCTGTTGTCTATATGCAACCATGGCCCCAATGCATTGGAGACGTGGGTGAGCAGCCCTGCACTGTGCTGCGCCACCGCCCCACGGAGCAGCAGGGCAGCGTGGCACTGCCCAGATGAGCTCAGGGGATGGCCGGATATTAGACATGGAGACAGATTCCTCACAGGAAGGAAGCTGAAATCTAAACAGCCAACTTGTAAACAGAGGAAGAAGGACAGAACAAAACACAAATGGCAGAGTTAAAAACATGCCTTGCCAGTTACCATATTTTTGTGGGTTTTTTAAATGCATTGTGTGAAGATTTCTTATAGTCTGGGACAGGGTCATAAAAGTCTGTTGTGGTATTTGTTACTCTAGTCTCATTTCCAAACCAGAATTTAAGACTCTGGCTTACACAAAACAAGATCCAGTTTGGGAACAGGTTTTTTTCATCTCACACATGAGCTTTCACAGCAATTAATTGATAAAAATACAAACATACAGTGTGCGATCAGCAATATGGGGACAGTGGATTCTAGGCAATAATACTTTTTAAAAAGAAAGAAAAGAAAGATAGATGTGTCAATCCTTTAAAAATGAAAGCTCCATAGAAAAGAAAGTTAACTCATCTAAAATAAAAAGTTGCTAGTTTAGGACAGTGTATGACTCTTCCTCTAGAGTTACTTGAGTTCTATTCCAGAGCTTTTAAAGTTAAATTGCACACAAAACAGGGAGAACAGCACCACCAAGAGAAGTCTAGTTTCAGGGTAACAAGTTACAAGACAATCACAGCATTTAACTCACTGAAATACAAAAGCTGAGTGGATCTATTGTTTCTGCCAGGGGAAATTGTTCACCTTCTGATCTTCAGCCAATTGTAGAGACAGACTACAAGTGATGTGATTTTACCTGCTATTTATTTCCCTAACCTGTAAGAAGGCCTCTGAAATTAATCTGCAAGCTGGTATTTTTATCAGTATACTCATACTTTGCCAAAGATTCATCCAGTCCACTGCTTCTTGAGAAGGTCCCCTTTGGAAACTGATTCCTGCTCCCAGGCAGACTGACAGAGTAGAAGGCTGTGCAAGGGACTGCGGCCACAGCTCTGCTCACTTTCCATTCCCTTGCACACAGCCTCTTCCTGCAGACACCGCTGGGGCACCAGCAATGAAACCAGGAGACAACAACCAAGATCCGACAGCAAAGATGTGCTCCCAGGGCTTCTGCTCTGCATCAGCTGCAGAAATCACACGAGCCCAGAGAACGACAGAAATTTTGGTGAATGGTAACCTTCACCTTTGATGCCAGACCTGTCTCCTCTCTTCCAAGAGTTTCTCTAAAACTTGCTTGAAATGGAACAATGCTTCATCACCAGTACCCTCCTTGTGTAAAAGAAAGTTTTTCTGGATTACAACACAAACCAGGGCAATAGCAATGGACTCTTACATAAGCCATACCCTTTCACTATACATTTGTATACGCCAAGAACAGCAAGCAGCCTATTTATAACATGATTACATTCATCTAGTATAGCTGGAAACCATTACCACAGCATGATAACTAAAAACAATATTTAACCACTATGCATGAAGACACCAGCTGGGGAAAAAAACACACACACACACACTGAACACTTTCTTACAGATGTCTAGACAATGAATTTAATAAAATCAGAATGAGCAATGCTGAAGAAATGCTGGCTCTCTGAACTTAATCAACTACGTTACCAGGCACAGGGTTGCACATTCTGTATTTCACTGTTAAGGACATATTCTGGGATTAGCAGGTGAGTATTTTCAGAGCCAGATAGGTTCCCATAGCTCCAAACTCACCTG
Organism: Polioptila caerulea; assembly: GCA_013397295.1. Lineage (NCBI taxonomy): Eukaryota > Metazoa > Chordata > Aves > Passeriformes > Certhiidae > Polioptila > Polioptila caerulea. The sequence goes on along the minus strand of VYXF01000609.1, from coordinate 183,051 downwards.
ACTTCGGTCTTTGTCCACTTTCTTAAAACACTTATTCAAGGATAGATTATGCCTCACAGAATTTTTCCATCCAGTGGGTGCATTTGCAAAATATGGGAAGTGTTCCAAGATCCAGTTGTATATATCCTTTACAGGCAGTCTTTTGGTTGGCGAATCCTCAATGGCCATAAATATGAGGCAGCTAAAGGAATAAGGAGGTTTGCAGTTGGGGTTCTGCTTGGCATCGTAGGGCATGTCAGAGTGGGCAGGAGACGGCGGCGTGTCATCACCGATGTCCTGAACAGGGCTAACGCTCCTTAACACCGAGTCCCCAAAGCTTTTCAGCAAGTTCTTGCTCTCATGTAACCAGTTCAAATTAGTTAGTTCTTCATCTTCCATGGCCCCTTTATCTAATCTGATGGCAGGCAAAGAGAAATCTAGGTCCTCGTCATCATGAAGTGCCTTTGATAAATCACTATCTTGATAACGCTGGCTCAATCCACTGGGAACACTAATTCCTGAGCCCTCTGGCTTCTTACTGGGAGGCATGACTGGACCCATTTAGACAGCAGCTCCTGGGAGAGTAAATCCAAAGAAAAGGGAGAAAGAAAGAAAAATTAGCTCACAGAAAGGTCCTGTGTAACACTTTGATAGCTTTTCCTTAACTGGTCACTTGGCCTTTTGCCATCTGTATTAAACATGACAGTTTCAGGTAACACTCATCCACAACTGTTGAGTAAAGTTATCTAAAGTCAGCACAAGAGAAGAAATTTCAGTTGATGGAATAAGATGATAATCCAGATACACCTCAGTTCTGCATGCACATGAAGCCCCACACAGGAAATTCCAAACCATGTCTCTTTAAAGAGGAAGCAGTGTTTTCAAACCACTGAATACCCCAATTGTATCACTTTAATAAGGATATGAACTTAAAAAGAAAAAAAAAAAAAAAAAAAAGAGGACTTACATCGAGTTGCTTCAGATTAATTTCTGCTCTTCCACATTTGAGGACAATACAACAGCACCATGATTAAAATCACTCTGGCTAAAGGCCTAAGCAGACAAACATCCATACTGACTCGGTTGCACCAAAACTCAGAAGAAATGAGAGCAGAACTTCAAAAACCATCAAGGTCAGGAGAAAGTAGGAGGTAAAGCAACACCCGGTAGTTTTGGGCCCAGGGCCAAGAAATGGGGAAGCAAGTGCCAGAGCGATAGAGCACTTTAAAAATATGTGTACACAGAGAAGATCTGAACGTTAAGTTGAACTTTTTTCAAACACAGTAGAAAACAAGAGTCAGAAAGGCCACTGTGATGCTCAACAACGGCCTGTGAGAGGTGGGATGAGCTGCTGAGGGTACTGCACCCTCAGCAGGCCCTGGGGGGACACCTATGAGCACTAATATTTGGGATGACCCAAGCACTTCAGAACCGAAGTTGTGCCCCTGCCCAATTTGAGAGAAGCAGATAAGCCCAACAATTGTACTTCAGAAGCAGGAGATGGGCTCCCTTAGCTTCTACATACAGTCAAACTGCCAGGAATTACGTCTGGAGACGAAAATAGAAGTGGAATAAAGACAGAGTTAGTAAGAGAATTTAAATGGATAAAACTTTCTGCACAAACACTGAACAAGACCAAAATGATTCCCTGTACCTAAAACATAACCCAAGCAGTTACCTTAAGTCATGCAGTTACACAGTTGATACCGTAAATGAAAGGCAAAAAAAGCTACAGGTAAAACAGAATGAATTATCTGTCTGCAGGGAAAAATAGAGCAACACAGCCGTTATGGGAAAGAAAAATAATGGACTTTAATTTAGCTGTCATAAATGGGCAAAAATGAAAGCTTTTAAGTTCCTTGGGTCTTTCTATAAAGTTACACCAAAGCAGACATTTACTAAAAATGACCAAGAGAATTTTTCTGCACAGAAGCCCATCAATACACTCAACATGTTCAGTGAAAATGTGCAGCTTTACATGAGTAAGTATCTGTAAAAGGAAAAAATACCGAGGCAGATATAAACACCAGGAGGCCAAACTTGCGTCGGCACCACTTCCTAGTTTTCAAAACTGCATCCAGCGCAACCAGAAGGTAAACAAGGGAATCACCAGTGTCCAGGGGCACGGGCACTGCCTACCTAAGCCGCACACGCAACTTTGACTCCAAATGGAAGTTCTGTCCCATGAGCTTCTAAACAGGAAAATTATATGATGGCTGACAGTAAAGTAATTTAATTGCACTGTTGCTATGACAACACGCTGCTCTCTTTCTGTTTAATTTCCTTATTTGCCAGTATCCTCCCAAAGGGCCGGATCACTTCATGATTTTGTTCCCGTCTCTCTCCCCGCTCCAGGCAGCGGGGGTGACCGGGCGGCCGCGGCCCCGCGGAGCCCCTCGGGCCGGCACCGAGCGCCGGCGGGGAAGTCCGGCGGTGCCCGGCCAAGGAGC
>VYXF01000609.1:107005-177822 GCA_013397295.1 Polioptila caerulea | reverse complement strand
GCTGCTGGCTCCGGCACCGTGGAACTCCGGCCTCTGCTGTGCTGTGCGCTGCACAGTAAAGAGCTGTACAGCAGGAATCTGCAGAAACTGCCCACGGGGAGGGGGGGAATTTCCTGACGGAAATCTGCTTTAAAAGAAGGCTTGACTCAGTTAGGAAAAACGGTGCATTTTCACGTCTGCTATCATACCCTGACATAACTAGCATTAACTTGAGTAAAAAACACCTGCCATCCGTTGAATTAATTGAAGGGAACTAACTTGATTTAAAAATAAAGAAGTTGTCCAGTCTAGACAGCACTAGCTGAATGTATAATCTATATGTTACATGCCAGATCTCAAGTAGCTTCAGTGATTTGCAACACAAAATTAAAGTATGGCTGTCTACCCACGAAACAAGTACATGGAACTGTTTCATAGCTGGTCCACAAAAATCAAACATTCTCCTCTCTCGGTAAACAATGCTTGCAGATTTAGCATACTTTAAAATAAATTTTGCTTTCACTATAGAAAATACCTGCTGCAGAAATATATAAACAATATCTCTTAAGTCAGAAATACAGGTATCCTTCCCAGTGCAGTCCTCCCCGACACAGAAATTGTCACTAAGCCAGGAAGGAAAACATTTTAGCTGTTTTATTTAGAAAAGTTAGAACAGCTGCCTCAAGACCTTTAGTGAATTCTGCATTATTTCCCAATGGATGGGTTACCTCCTTTAATCTCTTTAACACTCACGAAATTCACAGTTTTAGATAAGAGTGGCAAGCACCTCATTCTCAAAGTGCAGGGATAAGAAGCATTTCATTGAGTCTCTAGAACTAGAAATTCCTGTCATAACTAGCTAAGACTTCTTTTGCCGATAGCTTTCCCTCCCCTACCCAGTGAACTGCTATTTCACATTCTTGCATATTTTCAAGAAGACACACCAGCAGCTGAATTGCAGAATGGGAAGAATACCTATCAGGCAGCAGAGTATCATCATTACCCACTGGCAAGCCTGCCCTGGGACTCCACCAGCCCTAACACTCCAGCAGTCAGCAAGATCATTTCCACAGTTCTTATCTCATGGCCGTTGGGTTTCAAACCCAAACTAAATTATCAAGTCATAACTCCACCCACCTGAATTTACTCCAAATGCTTCAGACATTTCTCTGAGTGAATCAACATACCTCTTTATTGGCAAGCAAGGAGATTTATTGCATTTATTATCACTTGTAAAAGTCAAGTGCCTTGAAAAACCACCAAGAAGAATTCAGCTAATGAGAAGTATTTCTGAAGTGAGAAGGGGGAAGCCTCATGAGATGCAGGGTATGCAAAGAAAATTATACCCTGAATACATTATGAATGCATCCTATTCAGTTCTGTTCAGAATTAGTGGCCAAATTCCCCAGGAATATTGGTGGAATATGATCATTTTCAGAGTCTTCTGTTTTTTCCACGGCAGGTAGGAATTTCCCCAAGTGCACCCTAGAGATTGCATTGAAGGGCCACGGAGACATTTGCTGTGCAGACTGAAAAGCCGGCATGATCAAGCACAGGGGCCAGCAGCAGGTGGCAGAGAAGGTCAGGAGAGCCGGGGACAGAGTGCTGGGTCGGAGGGCTGCAGGCACTCCCTGCTGAGTGCCCCGTGAGAGGCAGCAGCGCCGGGCAGCCACTGCTGGCTCCCACTTACCCCTGAGCTCAACAGCAACTGGAGCTGCTGACTTGCAGGGCACTAAAATATAAGAAACCAGGTAAACACTACTATCTTGCCTCTTGGGAAGACTGTTCCCCAACTTCTGACTCTTTGCTGGAATACCTAATACCACTAATTTAAGAAAGGAGCGCACAGTCTCATGCAGCTCCATTGAAAGAACATTAACTGCTGGCTTAGAGACTACAGAAGCAGAATAACTAATGTATGGCCATCAAGTAACTAAATACTCACTGTAACCTCAGGCAAGCCCCCAAATGTATTAGGGTGTTGATTTCCCCATTTCTGAGACAGCAATAATATTAATTCATTTAGCACAAGATTTGCAACACTGACAGATGAAACTGTTTGTACATCCAGACCAAAGTACTTGCCGTACTGAAGGCTGATTAGATGTTCCAACAGTGCAGAGCTGCACTTTAGCCTTGTGGGCTAATATACAACAGTCTAATCTTTCCACTCAGATTTCAGAATACCAACTGCAGATGTTGCAGTATCTTATTTAATGAGGATTTCCAGCCATCTCCCTATACTCCTTTATCTCTTATCCTCCTCTAGATTGGAATCCCTGAAAATTTCCCACAAGCCATCAAGCACACAAGCACAGCAAGGGTCATGGGCTCACGGGCTCATCTTCCCCTCTCAATCTCCGTCTCTGCTGGGAACATCTTTCTTTGCTAGTATTATGACCATGTGTCATGGTTTAACCCCAGATAGCAACTAAATACCACACAGTCGCTTGCTCCCCCCCACCACACACAGAGTGAGGAGAGGAATCAAAATAAAAAAATACCAAAAAAAACCCTTAAGGGTTGAGATAGGAAGAGTTTCATAATTCATAAAAGATAAAGGATGGTGATGATTATGATAGTAATAATATGAGACAGAAAGAGGAATAACACCCAAGAGGAACAAATAATGCACAATACATTTGTTCACCACCTGCTGACTGATGCCCTGTTCATCCCTAAGAAGTAATTGGCCCCTCCCGGCCAATTCCCCCACAGTTTATATACATAGAGCACAATGCTCCATGGTATGCAATATCCCTTTTGCCAGTTCAGGTCCCCTGTCCTGGCCATGCTCCCTCCCGGCTTCTTGTGCACTGCTCACTGTCAGAGAACAGGAAACTGGAAAGTCCTTGACTTAGGGCAAGAACTGCACAGCAACAACTAAAACATCACCGTGGTATCAACTTAATTCTCATACTGAATCCAAAAATACAGCACCACTATCTCAGTCAAAAGCAGGACACCACGTCACATAACCTTGCCAAATATTTCTACTTCCTGCCTTCTGGCCTCATCTGCCACACTTCAACAGTCCTGCACTATTTATCCTCACCTTTAAGCCCCTCTTCCTAACTTAGTCTCCAATTACCATGTCTTTAATAACCGGTACCTTTGTCATTGTTTATTCTCTCTACACCAGAGTCAGACTTCTTCCCTGAAATCTGCTGCAAGTTTGCCAGCAAAGCTTGCTCATTAAAATTTAGAATTAGACACACAGCTGTACAAAAAAACCCTCCTATTCTTAAGGGTCCTGATGTACTTTTCAAAGAGTGATATGGACAGGGCTGCTTACTCTTGCAATCAGACCCTCAGTGTGGGACACAGCTCAGGCCCTGACACCTTTACACTGACCATCTCACTCTGTATCAGTTCTTCCCCCATGAAGAATGACTGGTGTGTCCCCATCAGTCTTGATATTTCTCATCTTGTTTTCTTTGAGGCAATGGATTTAATCTTGTACAAAGCACAAGCACATTGGACACCTTCAAGAACTTATAAAAACTAAATCATGAACACAGTATGTGTTTATTCATTTCCTCTTTCACAACTCCTGTTCTCAGCATACTTCTCCTGCAGTATCAACACTTCTTTATTTTTAACCACAGCAGACCAGCCTGGTTTTGTTTTTTGCACTATGCCTGCTTTTGGGGCAGAGAAACAGCTGTGTCTGAATTCCTGGAACAGTACCAGAACAGCCAGAGTTCTCTGCCCTGAAAGAGAGCAACACACCTAATGGGCTGACAAACAGTGCCCTGCTGCCCTGAAAGAGAGCAACTCTGGCTTCACAGCTGCTCTGAGTGCAGTTTTACCCTGCCTGTCTGTCCCATGGCTTTTGCAAGTCTGCCCTCCCCTTTCTTCAGCCACAGCAAGCACTAAGCTGTAAGCTGCACATGCAGTGAAGGCCCAGCTTACTCCAGCTTACCAATAGAGCTGTCTTTTGCTCATTCACTCAAGAACATGGAATCAGATTTACAAAGCATTTCCCCAACCTTGCATTTAATTAGTCTTCAAGTTCTCATTTTCCCCAGCAGGCAAAATCCAACAGAAACAGAACTGAATCTAAAACTGGTGAGAAAAGGAGCACCAATACAAAGCTTTGTCAGAAGTCTGAGCAAACAGAACTATCTACAGTTATATAAAATTAATTTCTTCCAATAAAATCCACAGTTTTTATTAAATAGCTCCTTTATAAATTAATGTATGCACATTTATGATGTTATTGTAGTAACACTTGCAGTTTCTAAGAAAATTAGTATACTTAGTGCTAAAATTATATACAGCTGAGAAGCTACCAGCAATTGTGTTTCTGTGCATGAGTGGTGGGAGGAGAGCATCATGCATGCTCGTTTGTCCTACATATATTTGTTAAAATGGGTCCACCTGAGAGACACTCTCACAGTCTAATTACCCAACATACAAGCACAAACCTAGCTTACACTGGGAAAGGGAAGCTTCTGCCAGTGCAGCTTATTTTAGTAGCCCAGTCAGTGGAAAGCAAAATGTCACTGGAATAAACCTATCCTTACTGGAGTCTTCTGTCATCAAGGTCTGAACTCACCTAACTAACTCAGCTGGTACATTAACTGTAATACAAGCCAGTATTTCTACTACCGTTGCAGTGTTTAAAGAGGCTGAAAAATGAAAGAACTGTGTTCTGGAGTTTGGTACTCAAACTCTGCTATCTGTTGTAAAGGTATAATGCCACAAGATCTGGCCTGGCGTTATCTCAACACCAGCATTCACCACTTGGCGGCTGAAGTCAAACTTACAAGTAATCAGCAGAACCAGAAATCAACTGTATTTTTGTTCTCAAAAGCAGTGTGGAGGAAAAGCAGCAGCCAACACTGCAGACAAGTAAAGATCAGAAGTTCTGGGGAGAACTACAATGGAAAACCATGTTCTTTTTATAAAGCTCCCAAACTGCATTGCCAAGTGGAATTTCTAAAAGTAAGACAAAATTATTTCAAGTCAACATCTCAAATTCTTCCTCAGCTTTCCTGAATACAAACTGTTCACTTCATCAATTATTTTAAAAATTTATCCTTTATTTGAGTAACTATGCATGCAAAATTAAGTTTGCAACAGGACCTCACAGGTAGTGAAGCTTGTGTTCACATCTCATCAACCAAAGTTCTCAGCAACTGACACTAAATATGGTTTACCATCACTAGTGCTGTGAGCCAGAAGGCAATTATTCTCCTCTGACCTTCTGCTTGTGCCAGGTGCATTTCCTAGCCACAACTATACTTGTGTGAGTCCCAGCTTGATTTCCAACTTTTTGTAGCACAGCATCTTCCAGGGTCCTTTCCTCTACTCCCTGCTTGGCTCTACTCTTCCTGTACGTTTCTTGAACACTGTTCCTGGAGGAAATCCTGTGAAATGCAGATTCCCAAATTGCAACAACACTGAGACAACTAGGAGAGCCTGTATGAGGTGGTGCAGGGATAAAGCACGAGCATGGCCATGCTGACCTACAGTTGTGTCTGCAAAGAGATGCTGAGAGGGTGCAGGTTGTGGGAAACACACAAAGTGCCAGAAAATGAATAAGCAGACTTCTAGCCTGGGTGTGTTTTTAGCGCTACAGACCAGCCCACCAAAAGCACCAGGGAGCAAGGAATGGAAAGCAATGAAAAACTGCAGTGGAAGGACTAAAAAGAGTCAGTACCATCTGCAGAAAGGTTCTGTCTTGGCCTGTGCTCCCCTCCACAGCCACAAGTGAGGTGGCCTCCAAGGCTGAACCAGAGAATAGCCATCAGGTAGAGCAGGTGAAGAAGATTTTGGGAGGAAGGAGGAAAGCTGGCATAGCAAAAAAGGCACAGTTCAAGTACCCACATCCCAGCAATAACTTCTGTGGCCAGAGAACCACCCCCCTGGCTGCTACATTCATGTCCTGAGAGGTGGGTTTCCCTGCAAGCAGTTTTTGGCTTCTCTATGGTGACAAGAGTGCATTATTATAATGGACTGACTTATTCACTGGGACATTAATTTCTGCCAGGTATTTCAGCACTGCCCCAGTCGTTCTGGGGGACTTCAGCAGGTAACTTCCATGAGCAGCTGCAGTGTCTGGGAGGTATGGTGCATCTGGCACCTCAGAGACTTTTTGCAGGCAAATTTCACATTCCACAGGTTTCTCACAGGGATGCCACAAGGACAGAGTGAGCCATAGCTGCTGAAGCACTATGAAATAATCTTGGGAATATTTTTCTCTTTACATCTGCAGTCCTGTAAACACTGATAGTTAAGCCCTTTTCTTAGGTTCAGCTAGTTCCAGCACAGTTTAGCACTTCCATAAGCATTTCAAGGACAAAAAAATGTTATGGTTATGTTGTGGTTTAATCCCAGTCAGGAAGTACACAAGTACTATGCATGTGCTTACTCCTCCCACACCTGGTGGGATGGAAGGAGAATCACAAAAAAGTAAAACCTGTGAGTTGAGACAAGAACAGCTCAATAAATGAAATAAAGTACAATATTACATCCACAGTAGTAGTGAAAAGGAAGATATGAGAGAGGGAAATTAATTCCAAGATGGACACAAAAATGATGCACAATACACTTGCTCACCACCTGCGGAGCGATGCCCAGCCTGCACCCCTGCAGTGATCAGCCCTTGGCAGCCAACCCCCCCAGTTTATCTGGTGGCCATGATGCTCTTTGATATGGAATATCCCTTTGGCCAGTTGCAGTCAGCTGTCCTGGCTGTGCTCTCTCCCAGCTTCTTGTGCACCTGCTTGTTGGCAGAGCATGGGAAACTGAAAAGCCCTGGACTTAGGCTAAGCACTGCACAGCAACAACTAAACCAGCAGCGTGTTACCAATGTCATTCTCATAATAAATCCAAACCACAGCACTGTATCAGCTACTAAGAAGAAAATTAACTCCATCACAGCCAAAATCAGGATAGTTTATAACAAAATTTTTTAAGATCAATTGAGGAGAAAAGTCACTTTTATTGTTTGTATGCAGGTAGAGGGTTTTACTTATTCCACATCACCTGTCACATAATCTTCAATATTCTTTTTCACAACGAAAAACACCCCCAACATGAAAACAACACAATAACAAACCAAACACCACATGCAAGAAAAAAGAAATAAGCTATCCCTGGAAAAAGCCCCGCGGGTTATCGGGCCACTGCTGAGCAGCAGAGTTGGGGTTTCAGCAGCAGACAGGCCAGTCGGGGCTGTGCCAGCACAAACCGAGCCTCCCTTTGTCGTGCCTGCGAACAGAAGACCCGTGTAATGACAGCCACAAAACTCACTTAAGCTCTGAAAAGGTGACTAATGAGCTCATTCATACTGCCTATAAATTATTCACTACAACACCGAACCCACCCAAGACAAATGGCAAAGTAAACTTTAAATACAGGGAGCAGGAGCCTCCTGTGTTGTCGACTTCTGTCTGTAAAACTTTTGCAATGCAACAGACACTTCACTTACTTCTGGCTCCTTGTTAAAATCACTCAAATATTCAGACCTTCTTTTTTACTACCTCTAGCAGAGTTAAGGCAGCTACAGCTCCTACATATTTATTTTGCCACTGCCAAGTCTTTTTCTTTAGTAGTTCCAGGTAATCACAAAGCACTATACATAGCTTTAAATTACATTCTTCAGAAATTAAAGTCTGACCTCAAAATGAAGGCCAGGTCTAAAGAAGCAAGAAGACAATAGCACATGCATGTTTAATGAGAAGCAACCCATCTCCAGAGCCTGCACTTACTGATTGTTCTGTGAACATCTATAATTTGTGCCAAAATAAAAACTGAGGTTTTAAAAAAACAGTTTCGTTTCTTAGGTGCTGGTCCAAAAAAGCTTCTGATATGTTTAGAAACAGTCCATTTGTAAGAATGCTTTTGCTATCCTGTTTAGTGTGAAATAAGAGGAGTTTGCTGCTGTGGTGGCTGGAACAGGCATTTACTCTCTTCAAACAGAACTTTTCCTCATAAGATAAATTACTCACACCATTTATAAGTTAACTTCAGTAACTTGTTGCAGGTTGAACTAGCAAGACACAGTGAACTACAGAGTGACATTAAAGACAATGCCTTATATGACATGTCTGATCTTCAGTGGGAAAACATGACTTGCACCTCTGCTTACACAATCAACTCCAAAGGTCGGGAACAACTAGATAAAAGGGAAAGACAGGAATTACATAGCTAAAGTCCAGTAGGGTATAAAGTAAGGTAAAGTATGGGAGACATAAGGCAACATCAAGGTGATATTTAAACACAGGAAAAGAAAAATGGCTAGCAAAAAAAGTTTGCAAATGAAATAATTATTCCAGATTTCACTAATCACTCTGTTTCCTCCAAACTGTCAATGTAACTAAGAAGACTAAGAAATTCTGCACTACTTGAAGACAAAGACTTTACCACCTACCAACAACTACATGATTAGTCTTCATTTATTTAAATCCATGATTATGAAATTACCAGAGATGCACAGAAACCATGTTGCCCTGTTAACACTGCTCTTTTAAATGGCGATTAGAAAAAAGCAAACACAAGACAGCAATGGAGAGGCCTACACCACACAGCATGCATGTTGACTTTTCAAAAGCTGCTGTGACAGCAGCTAAGTCCCACACAGCCACTTGCTCACTGCCCCTCAGCCCCAGCCGGAACGGGAAGGAAAACTGGGAAAAGGTAAAGCTCAAGAGCTAAGAGCAATGTAATGACTGAAATAAAGGTAGTAATGATAATAATATTAACAAAACCACAGTTATAATAATAGATGAACAAGTGATGCACAATACAATTGCTCAACACCTGCTGACCGATGCCCAGCCCATACCCCTGCAGTGATCAGCCCCTGGCACCAATGTCCCCCTACACTGAGCATGATGTTTGATGGCATGAAATATCCCTTTGGCCAGTTTGGGTCACCTGCCCTGGCTGTGCTCCCTTCCAGTTTATTTCTGGACCTGCTCACAGTCAGAGCACAAGGAACTTTTTTTAAAAGTCCTTGACTTAGGGTAAGCACTGCACTGCAACACCTAAAACACCAGTGTGTTATCAATATTACTCTCATATTAAATGCAAAACACAGACCTCCNTGGCATGGAATATCCCTTTGGCCAGTTTGGGTCACCTGTCCTGGCTGTGCTCCCTTCCAGTTTATTTCTGGACCTGCTCACAGTCAGAGCACAAGGAACTTTTTTTAAAAGTCCTTGACTTAGGGTAAGCACTGCACTGCAACACCTAAAACACCAGTGTGTTATCAATATTACTCTCATATTAAATGCAAAACACAGACCTCCACCAGCTGCTAGGAAGAAATTAACCCTATCCCGGCTGAAACCAGGACAAAAGCTCTCCATCTTGCGAGATTCCTACCCCTTCTGAAACTGAAGGGCGTTGGCAAAGGCTGCATTGAAACCACAGATCCCACTAACCTGCCTGGCAAGGGGCGTTCACCTCCCAGTTCAGTGGTGGGAAACAGTGGCACTTCCTGCAGCCAGCTCCCCACACCCTGCTCCTCATTTCCCTAATGAGGCCCAGCAGTGATGTCAGTTTTGCCTAAGGCATGATTTGGTCTAAATAATAACAAACTACAGTTGGCTACATAATCAGAGGAATGCCAGATCTGGGGGAGTATCAGCAAACAAACTGGCGGGACAGCTTTTAACTGCGTGCAACAAAGTCAAAACTTGGCGACAAGTGTCAGTGAATCTCTAGCCTGGTCAATGCCACTACTCTGGCTGTGAGTGCCCTGGATGGCTTTGACCTAGCAGGTCACCAGAGGGCTCCTGAGATACCGGTCTCTGCAAACTCCTGCGAGGCTGCCATGGCAGGGGCAGGGCACACAGCCAGCACTGGTAATGCTGACACTGCTTTGGGGACAGTGATGCTGCTGAGGCAAAGGCAGCTGGGTTATGCTGGGTACCAGGGCAAATGCAGCTCAACCCAAAGCCACTCTGTGGCTGTTACCTCTATTGGAAAACTGGTCCTGCTACTCCTCCTTCCTCTTAGCTCTCCAAACAACCTAATCTCACAGCTCTCAAGATCACAGTATATGACAATCAGTGAGGGATGCTGGGCCACTCTGTGCTTTGGACGTATAATTACAACAAACTGTAGGTATTATCTCCAAATAGAAAATTCAGATGTTCATGATGCAAAAAAGTCATAGATTCAACAAATAGGAAAAACTGTAGCCCCTTTAAATTACATAATACTCACCTCCTTGTGAGAGAAATTGCCTCTGTACTCATCCATTACCATGCACAGGTCTCGATCAAAAAAAAAGCCAAGATTTATATGCTCCACTGATTACAGTGTAGTCACTTTGCCAGGTGAGAAAATCTCTAAGTGCTGACCAGAAGAAGCCAGGGAGTACACACATCACCCTTACTTTTATGGATTTCTGTCCATTGTCACAACCTCTACAAAAATGGAGAAGGAAGAACAACTGGGCTGAAACAAGCACTGCCATCAGTAACTCCCTACCTGTTCTTCTGCTACAGCTCTGGTCTACCACACTTCTTGTACACAGCCAGGGTTGACTCAGAATTCCCATACACACATATCAGATTTAGGGTGCCAGAGACATGCTGCACTCACATGTGAAGCGTGAGTCTGCAGCTGGGCCCTTGGTGAAACATGTATTTGTGTGTGTGAACACACGCCATGGCAAGTGTGTGCTCAACTCTGTTCAAGACTAGGCTTTTAGTCATTAAGTACCCAAAGAGGGTCCTTACTGAAGTTAATGGGTTCCCCTTAAGCCGTTTCTCCTCTCATAGGCTGGCAGATGGAATAAAATCTTGAAATTGGCCAGGTGAAAATTTATGCCTGTGCTTGCCTCACTGAGCGGGAAGTGTGATGCTGGTGCCTGCAGAGCCCTTAGAGAGCTGGGCTGAAGCTGTCCTCAGGTATCCCAGTGCTCTGTGGCTCTGTGCACTACTTGATTGCATCCTTGGATTTATGCCAGAGCTAATCAGCATCCAACCCTCTACCTTTATTTCTTCCTTACCTCCCTGTCATATAACTCCATTTAATGTTTACTGTAAGAGTTGAAGAAGTCAGTCAGAGCAAAGCTCCTCTTGCCCACGTCCTCGTTCCAGCCATATGCTAAAGAACAACAGGGCAAATTCACAGTTATACTTTGCAGCATTCTCCTGACCTTCCAGAGACCTGCTGCTTAAGAGCTGAAGCTAAAGATGCAATCAGATGTTGTGGTACGCTGTAAACCAGAAGATATTTTTCTCCTATCAACTTTCAGAAAGGTTCCTGTAAGCTTCAGCATCAACAACAGCCTGTAGCAAGAAGTTCCACACGTTAACTATTGACTGTGTGAAAAAAAATCTTCCTTTGCTTTAAATGTTGTCACCTCATAGCTTTGCTTGAAAACCGTATTTCTTGTGTACTATGGTAATTATCATATATCTAGGACACATGACTCAGGTCAATGCAGACATCTCCTGATTTTATAATACCTTGCCACTGCTCCAACAGTGATACTAGTAACTTGCATTTCTGAAATAACTACACATATACATAAACATCAGAAAATAATACATAAACGTACCTATCAATGACCCTATAATCCTACAGTCATAATTATCAGTATTGCAGATAAAAGCAAAGGGAGTTCTTTTTCGATAAAATGGTCCGAAAAACATTTTCTCCTTTATAGTCCCAGCCTGTAGCTTTTCCTCTTACAGACTCACTTGGAGTACCTGGAGCTTTTCCAAGTACTTAATCTGTCTATACAAAATGTGGAAGCAGATCATTCCAGCTGACAATATCTTCATCCATGGAGAGAACAGCAGCTGGAAGATGCTGCCTCAAACAATAACTGTAACAGATCAGACCCTATGGAGGTTCAGCTGCAGGTTTTAAAAAAGCTGCAGCTTCAGAGCTACCAAACTTCACAGGGCTACCCCCACTAGAAGTCCCTGCCTCCAGCTTCCACCTTGCATCTGCCTAAGATAGCAGGAGCATGGTCAAGGTGGAAATGGTCTGGGAGATGAGGAAGTGCCACGGAGCATGGTGAGAAGAGCTACAGGGAAGCAACAGAGAGTGCTTTCAAAGGGTGATGTGTAACCAGGTCAGGTCTGGGGTGGTCATGTGGGAAGCAATGGCCTTGCATCATCTTCTGCTCAAGTTTCAGCTCTGGCCCCACATGAAAAGGGCAACAACCTCCCCCTCCAACAACCCACAGTCACCATTATACATGATCCTTGTGCTTGGCTCAATGGAATAGTAAGTGATAAGTAAGTGTGAACACATGAACTTAATTTCCGCTGCAAGCATCCTCAATTCTTCACCTGTGCTCCTGGGAGCAGCTCCTAGCCGTGGTGCACAGTGCGGGGCAGGGGACCTGCCCATTTGAGGCAAAGACCAGCAGTGTGTCAAGGCTCAGCTGGCAGGATGTGTGTAAAAGCAGCTCAGTTCAGTCAACAATCTCCCCCTAGAGTCCAAGTACATCACCTCAAAAATATGTCTCAGCTCTTCTGGCATAGAGCCTGGGAACCCAAATTTGTTTCTGATCCAGGTCCTCTAGCTGGCAGTGTAACAAACTGCTGTCCTGCCACCAGGATGAATAAAGTCATTTTTCACTCATTATGTTATTCAAAAATAGAGCAGGAGCTTTATTTAAAACAAGAAAGTAATATACTGGAAATTAACAGAGAAAAAAGCTCTTTTGCTTTATAAACCACAAGGATAAAAGACTGAGTTAGAACAACCCAAGTTAATATCCCTAGGAGCTCGACCAGAAAAGAAGATACTCGGGTTACAAATTCTACTGCTTCTGGTCTTGCAGCTAAGCCTAATGTTACATCTATGTCAGGGAATCTGGCTTTTCCTGCAGATCACTAACATTTTTCCCTGCACTCTACCAAATGGCTTCAGGCAAAACGGTACAGGTCCGTATCAGCTGTTGAACTGAATAACCTACGGTTGTTTTCCCCCCAAAGTGTGTCGCAGGGAGTGACACCTCTGCTGTTCTCACTACAGCTCCCCAGTGCATGAGGCATCACTCTCTTTCCCAGGACACAATCCTGCAGCTGCTCCTACCAGGACAGGCCTGAGATGAGAAGCAGGACCCTGAGAATGAACCCTATTTACCTAACAAGCTGCGAGGACTCCGCTGAACTTCTGCCAGTGCCTTTAAATCCGAGGTGTTGCTTAACAGCAAGTTAAGGAAGGGCAGACAAATGTACCTTGTGCCACCTGACAGTAACATGATTACAGCTGATTCATAAATCAGGAAACGCTGCTCTCCCCTCAGCAAGTCTCCCTTGGACTGTCCCTTGTCCCAGTGAGAAAAAGATGGACTGGCACACAAGCCAGTCTTGACTTGCTGGCCTTTGCCTGCTGGGTCTCTCCATCCCTGCCTGTCACCCACCTGAACTGGGCTGATTTACCATCAGCTTTTATTACTGACTGGGTTATTTTTCCTATTAGTCTAAATCAATACACTCATACAGTAAACATCCCAAAATTCAAGTCAATATAGAGAATTCATAAGGTATTAGAGATTTATAGATATTTACAGCTTTGATTAGAGATCCTCAGATGGATGGTGCAATGGAGGCACAGCTAATAGATTAGATTTTCAAGTACTGATGGTAACTTGTAAGAAAACCATTAGAAAGATTTAAAAGCCCAAGTCTCATTGACTTTTAAATGACTTTCACTGAAGTTAGTATTGCTTCAGCCTTCGGGTACTTTCAAAAGTGCCATCTTATAGCCCTGCCTGAAGGTTTGCTTCTCTCCCCGCTGACACAATGCTTGTGAGAAGGGAGGGCAGTTACAGCAGAATGTTCATCTTACAAGATGCTTGTCGTGCCTAGGGGCACCATCCTGCACTGAAATGGACAAGGTCCTGGCTGTATCTGGCCCTCAGCCACCACACAAACCAGAATGGCCAAAGCAGCCGTGGCTGCTCTTAGTCCTGCGCCCATCCTGCTCTGCTGCCAGCAGGAGACGGCAACACAAGTAACCAGATTGGTGTCTCCCTCTCCTCTGATAGCTCTACTTTCTATTTCTAATCAGATGAAGAAGACAGTAACACACCCTGTTACACACTTTTTGGTGAATAATTTCAGGACTGTGCAAGTACTGGGTTAGCTGATTAGGTCGTACTTCTATGAGGTACTGATCCCTAAAGAGAACATGCCCAGCTCTGTGCACACAGAGAGCACACTCCGTGCAAGAGAAGCCTGAGCCAGCCCAGAGGGATGAAACCACTGTCAGATCATGTCTCTGCAGAATCCACTGCCCACATGCTTAGACTGTCTCTTGCCTTACTCTTGGGAGTACATTTGAGCAACCATCTCGACTTGGAAGCAAGTTGAAACAAAAGGGAACCACAACATCCTGTCGTGTGGTAATCTCTAAGGATATATCTGCTGCCCCCTGCACAGCAGAGTGTAGGGACAGCCAAACCATGACACGGCCTGTAAACAATGTCCCAAAGATAAACTCACTGTCCAGGAGGCTGAACTTCTTCAAGAGAACCCCCCTGGAGTTCACTGGGATACCTTCTGTAGAGCACTATGCAGGTATCCCCCTGGAGACATCAGATTGTTTTGGTTTGGTTCTTTGAAGAATTTTTTTTAAGAAGCAAAAGTCACATTCAAAATATTCAAACGTCCTTTATTCAGTTTTTTTATCTGAATGAAGGAAAATGTATCAATAAATTATAATTTGTCTTTTTGCCCTGGACTTCTACTCTGCAGAACACAGACTCTCAGCCCAGAAATGCCTGTAAGACTGTTATATAGTATTCTTCTATTTAAGTAGGTCACCTGACAGGGAAAAATATCTATGCAAAATTTCAGTGAAGCCAACAGATTTCTCATTAAGACTGGCACCTGGCAATAGCTATAGATTTCCACATATTTATCCCTCCCAGCATAGAAGTCACACATCTCATGCTAACTCACACGCTTCTGAAAAAGATCTTGCATACATTAATACAAAATGTAGCAACCTTCTCCAATGCTTTTAGATCATCCTCTAGAAAAACAAAACAGCATATATCTCTAACAGAGTTCTGAAAGTGGATCAAAAATCCTATATAAGGAGAGACTTCTGTATTTAGCTCCAACTAATTTGACTTCAGTACAGTTCTGCTTGAGCCAAAAATAAACCCTAGACTGTTTGACTCGCATTTTCTGTTCTAGCCACTACACCACACTTTGACAATGACAGGTACTTTACATAAACGCTGGTTTCTCTCAGTACTACGTATTTTCACTTGCTTTTTCAAATCCACTCCACTTCAAGCAGCTGCCACATAAACGTATTCTTTGAATCACAGAGTCCAATTTGACATTTTGTGGAACTGCCACCTTACATGACACAACCCTTGTGATGTATCTAATTCTTAGGATCTAAATATATGGGTTTTATCAGAATGCACCTATCAGAGTTTATTACCCTACTGACTGCTGCCAGCGGAGTGCAGTATCAGGCACAGCATCCCAAAACACCTGCTTCAAAGCACAGAAACAGGAATGGGACTTCAGCAAGAGGTAAGGTCAGGGAAAACACCAGTAAGAGAAACATCCCAGTATGGCTGCCACCAGTTCCATGGAGGCCAGGTCTCACCATTAAGTGTGTCAATTTAAGGACTTTAAAAAAACCCTAAAACTTTACTTGGACATCACCCTGAGGGCCCAGAAAGGGCAGGTCTTTCCAAATTGGCACCAAATCCTGCACTCTTTATTCCTGGAAAGATTTTATTTACATTATTGCAATTCTGGGTAAGGATTGCAAGATGTAACTCTGAGATCAGACCTCTAATCCAGCCTCTCTGTTTACTGCATTGATTGTACTCTTTTAGACTCTGATCTCGCCATTCCTGTTTAGTGCAGGCTCCCCTCTGTTGGGGATGGGGAATTAAAACAGGATTCAACTGAAAAGCTGAGGCAGAGCAGGGAATGATGAAAACACATCATCTGCCATGAGAAGCCATCACCATGGCTAAATTTAGAATGTAGGCTCCTCAGGCAGAGAGATGATCCACCATCCCTGTGGGGCACCAGTCACACAGTGCTACATAAATATTAAAATAATAATTGATGATTAATTAATAATGGCTTCCTTTTCCTCATGACCATCTCTCAGCTGCCATGAGAAATAATAATTTCCTTTCTTCTAGATGCAGATACACACAATCATTCAAAAACATATTTCCTCAGAGAAAATTCACTTTCCCATTCCTTTTCAGTAAAATAATATTTTCTGCAGCCTCAGACATGAGATTCTGAACGATTCACAGGCACTCTGTTTAAGAAAGAAATACTAATTAAAAATGCCTCAGAAACCACAATAACCAAAATAAACATCAAGAAGGCAAAGCTAAGGCACAGAAAAAAAAGAGCAAATCAATTCGTTCCCTCTTGCTCTATTATTACTCTAAAGACAGAAGTCTTTTAATAAAACACAGTATAGATGCTGTGAGGAAGTATCTTAAGGACATCTACATTCCTTCAGTGACCATTGATACAGACATCTGATTGATCTTACAGCTGCCTTTTATCAGCATATTTTTCTTGCTTCTGATATGGATCAAATGCTTTTAATATTCACTCTACTTTCTATAGTGAAAAACCTCAAGAAATTCAGCAAGCAACCCACTCCTGCTCATCACCTTGCTCTGTCCACCTCTTCCTAATCCAGGGCAGCCTTACTGCACCTTGACCTCCCACCAGCCAGCCCTCGTGATGGTTACTGATCCATCACACTGTCCAGCAGATCTTGTAGCTACTAGCCCCTCTTGTAACCTCCTAGTTAGATAAATTTTTAAAATAAATAAATAAAACAAAAATCCTTTGTTCTCCACCTGCCATATTCTATTAGCATTTAGCCCTCAAGCTCCAAAGTTGGTGTCTGCAGCCTGAGTTCATTCCTCTCCAACTTAGCCTTACTTAGCCAACTTAGCCAGATTCTACCAAAGCCTTTCCTTACCAACAACACTACTACTACTCTTCCTCCATATCCCTGTTTCTGTTGGTTTGTGTTCAGGCTTTTTCCCCAAATAACCAGCCTTACCTTTCCCAGCTGCTCCACACTGCAGGTATCAACCGCCTAGAAAACCCTGACCAAGCCTCAAAATCCCAATTAGTTTTCAAAATAATTATTAAGATAATTATGCTTTTTAGATAAAATTGTTTCCTTGCGGAAGAAAATCTATATCATCCAGAACATCAACACTTGTCTACGAAATCTCTTCATGGTACTCTTACTGATAATGAATGCCATCTCTTAATAATCCCCCAGGCCCTCTTTAGAGACAATTACTATGAAAAACAGATCTTCCTAATGAAGATGGAGTTACTAAGTCCAGAAATTTCAAATCACTAATCAGGACGGAGGTGAGATCTGTGCAGCAAGTAGTTTTAAAACCAGTTCTAAGATGAAGTTGGATGGCTTTCTGAAAGGGAGGGATGCTACAAGGCCCCAGAGGAGTGACCCCCGCGGGGCTCAGCGTGTGCATTCTGCTGAGGCACTGGCGTGTGCGTGTCACAGGGCTCAGCAGGAGAAACAGCACGTGGGAAGATCACAGGAGGAAATAAAACAACCAGAGCCCCCAGGGCAGGAAGCTGCACAGGGAACACCTCGGGGAGCCCTGGGGGCAGCCCAGCCCCAGGCAGGCTGTGGGGGCAGGCGTGGGCAGTGCCCACTGCAAGTCCTCAGCACGAACATACGTGGTTGCAAACGTGACAGGGATTCACCTGGTTATCCTGCACATCCTGAGCAGCAGCCTGGATGTAAGAAACAACCTCTGTAAAGATTTCACCACAGGAAGTAGTTTCTCCACACTTTTAAAGCCCATAGCAGAAGGATGGCACCTGTCTCCAGGAACATCATCTCATGCACTGGATGATATTTACCACTATGCTAATTTTAGAAGTTCCTGGGCAAACAAATAAGGGTCCAGTTCTTCAGCCCAGATCCTGCAGCTCCCAAGCCCTTCGTTCAGGCAGAAGGCTCCTGCCTCCTTACCCAAGGACAGCATCAACAAATGAGTGCAATTAAAACATAGATAATGCATCTGAACATGTGCATTCCTCATTTATTTAACAAGCACAGTTTAGCTTCAATTATTTATGATAACACTTTAGAAGAAACTAGTAAACATAGTGCTGTAAACTCTACAAAAGTAAGAAAGCCCTTGCTGCAGGAGACTACTTCATGGTCTCCTGCTTGGAAACCTCTGCTGGGACAGGGACTCAATCCTATCCTAGTAGGATAGCAATTCCTAGAGGAATTACAAGGTGCAAGAAATAGCTCAAAGGAGGATACTGAGGTTGTATTTGACTAGAAACTTTCCATCAACATGAATGGTCTTATTCAGAGTTGTCTGTGTTGAAGTCCTCTCACCTCACATGCACATGCCGGTCCAAGTGACTCAAGGAATCTTTAGACCTACTTACTTCTCCCTGTCCCACCAGCAAAACCAGAACTTGTTGGAAATCAGTGCATCTACTGTACAAGTAGCTATGGGGAAGGGGAGGCCTTGGTGCATTTGAGCCAGGCAATGTGGGATCAGACCCTGCCCCCAGAAAGCCCACAGCCCATGTTAGGGCTGCAGATGTCAGCAGAGTGACACGCTGCACGTGTCAGTTTAGTGCCATCTCTGTCTGCAGCTCAGCTGGGGAGGAGCTTTGTTCGGAAGGACAGGAGGAGGGAAGGGGCCATATAAGGAAAGGGCAGGGGAAGTCTGGACGTGAGAAAAGAGAAGGAGAAGGAGCTATGAGAAGAGGGTCGTAGGAGCACACAGCCAGCCACCCCAGGAGTGCCTGTAGGGCATCACCTCCGGGCCAAGGCAGTGTGACAGTGTGACACATCTCAGCACCAGGGTTTGCTCCAGCTCCCTGACCCCACTGCAGGCAAAGGGGCCTCCTGCAGCACACTTCTGATACCCTCTGTGGACTTCTGCCATCCTTGCTAATTCAGCTGAGGAGGAGCCAGAGCTTTTCCATCGCCATCTTTGTTAACCTCTGTCCCTGTGGACAGTGCTCACTGCTGTTGCTCTCAAAGGCCACTGGAAATTTCAGTGGAGGGCAGTAGGAGGTCCCATTTTCAGTCACACTAGAGAACATGCTGCTCTCTCTTAGCCTGGATTAGGGCACCCAAAGATGTAAAACAATGGTCTAATAGAGATCATCACACTGAGCACTGCCAGGCCATTTCAGGACCCTTGAAGCTGAATGAAGAAGAATGTTCAGCTGGTTACAGGGATCATTGGTGAGTAGATGAATAGTGTCTCTGCAGGCTCTGATACCCAACTCAAACCCATTCTGACACACAGCTGTATAGAAAGACAGTGCAGCCCCTTCCAGACAGCCATGCACAAATGCAGACATATTCAAGTCTCAGGCCAACTCGGGATTGTTATTCACCAGGGAAACCTGAGACTAACTTTAGCACTTATTTGGAATCAATTCTTTTGCCCCTACTCTATAAAAGTCAGGCCTCTTCCTTAATGAAAAAGGTGCTATGCACACTAGCTTTGCCTTTTCTATATTTCAGCTTAAGGTATTGCTGGCTGTATTTAATAGTTTCACTCCTGCAGAGCAACCTTCTGAAAAGGTCAAAACAAAACACTGGGAGCCAAATTCATCGCTGGTACTACTTCATTGACTTCAGCAGCATTACACCTGGGATAGATCCAGCCCTAACTGACTCCATTACTGTAAGTGGGAAAGAAGTGTGCTTGCTGTCTTAACTTTACTTTTCAATTGATCTGTTCTCTTCTACTCTGTGTGCTTCATTGCAATCAATAGGAATATATCTACTAGAGAAAGTTACGGCACAAAACATCTGAATAGCTTTTTAAAAACTTGTCTTCTTTGGTTTATAATGAACATCAGGGAGATGAGAGGGTAGCAGGCATTCAGCCTGCACTCAAGTGCTTTATCTTTTAGATGAGGATACATGTAAGCAGCTACCGTAAATATTTTTATGTATAAGCTACATCAAAACCAACAGAGAACTTCCTTAAAGATCTCCTCGTGACAGGAGGCACAAGCTGCCAGTCCTGAACAACAATGTCAAACAGAGCTCAGATATTACAGGGATGGGCACCATAAATGTTTATCAGCAGTTAGATTTTGGGGGAATAAACATAATTTCTCTGGGACTATGTTCACATTCATCATGTTTTGCTCTGCACCACACCAGCCATGCTGATAGACTCCTTCTAGGCAGAACTAAGATTACAGGAATCTTATTTGTATTTTAAGTCATTGTTTTCCTTTCCAACCTTTCAAAGCTTCTTCCTTCAATTCTTTACATGCCATGATGGCACTTTAACACTGTACCAGTACCCATTGCTCTGGCTGAAACACCTCCCAAAGCACCACTAGCTGTGCCATTTTTAATAAGTGATCCTAGAAAAATACCACAAATCAATCTTCTAGATCAGCTTTGGTCAGCTTTGAGGATGTCATGAAATGAGATGATATTATCATACTAGACAGCTCTTAGCATTAAATTGTAGTCATGTGGCTCTTTTAACTTGCCATTTAGCATTTCACTTAAATATTTGGCGCAGAAATATCAGAAATATCTATTAATGCCTGCCATTATTCCAGGTTTTAATTTTTACTGCATTTCAGTGTCATGCATTATTGCACTGGAAGCTTCTGAAAGACACTATGGACTGTGCCTGGCAGTATGCAGGACCTCCCAAACTGGGACATAGGATGGGTGATGGGTTTGACCAAGACATGGAACAAGCAAAACTAAACTGCAGATTCATCACTCTAGCACACAGATGTTATCAAACATTTTAGATGTGGGATTTGGATTTTGAGACATTTTACCAGCAGAGGCTCATCTGGGCTGGAATGGTACTGTGCTCAACTACAGCCACAGCATCTCCTCTGCTTTAGGTGGTTGCTGAAGCACCAGGCACTAGAGAATATCCATGTGCTACCTCTTCCACAAGATAAAGACCCTCTATCCCAAACTGGCAACTTATGCACTCTCTCACTGACTCCCAGTTTGAAGGCTTTGTTGTGAAATTCAGCACCAACTCTATCACAGAGACCCTTCACCATTTTTCTCATGCAGCTCAAGTCAGTACCAGTGACCAGGCCTCACATGCTAATGGCTGTCATTTAAAGGTTGCTTTTAATGTAGAACCAGTCAAGGAAAAAGCAATTATTTTAAGGAATACTATCGTATTGATTTAGTTTGCATCACTGAGATGTCTTAGCATAATGGATAAAGCATTCACGACTAGCTCTGTGAAAACAATCTAAAGATATAAATAATGAGGCAAGAAGGATTTGTGAAAGGGGCTTTTTCTGCTCTTTGTATTTGCCTGCTCTTCTTTTAAACTGTGTATCACTCACTTTAATGTACATATTCTGAATAGCTATGCAACTGAGAGTAATTCAATTTTCCCACCACAATCAACAAAATGTTCTTCCCTTGATCACTCCACTTCATACATTACTTTGTGGCCACTTCAGTGTCAAATTCAGCCTTCCCTGCAATACCCAAATGCTTCTAACACAATTTACAGCCTACTAAGAGACTACCTTCTTGGAAATAATGTTAATCAGGATAATTTCTCCTCTTACTTTAAGGAGCTCTTGATTGGGTGCTTTCAATCAGCTGTTAGCCAGAGTTACCTCAGAATTTCTCAAGTTCTTATGGGGAAATGGGACAACGTCATTTAGCAGTCAGAGAGCATGTTTAATGGATTGTGCTAATCTCAGGGAGGGCCTATGAAACTCTAATTTGTCAGGTTTCATTACATTCAATAATGACTCTAATTTTCCTGAAGTGTTTTGCTCGCTGGTAAATTATGTACCATAGTTCTGCACCCCATTTTCTCTAACTCTGGATTTGGAAAAATTGAAGGCATCTCGCTCTCCCTGGCCACTGCCCAGAAGGGGCCTGAAAAAGAGGGGTTAAGAGTTCACAGTCAGATGTATTTATCTCAGAAGCAGGTATAATTCTTTGCAAACAGATAAGTGTCAGAGCAAAACCAAGCTGATTCAGGGTAATAAAAGCACTTCTGCAAAGCTTTTAGGTGACACTATATCCCTCACAAGCTTTCTCCACCCCTGCATCCATTTCATCATCTGATACCATCATTACCTTGACCAATCTGCACATTATTTCCTTTCCAAATGGATCGATTCTAAACCAGCTCATCTGCTAATGCTCGGCGCAGGTTTGGGGGATTCTTCTATTGTTTCAATTATTTCTTTGAGGAAAATTCAATCCTGTTAAGCAAACAGTGCTTTTATCTCAGCTGAAGATGTGAGAGCTGTGGTCGCCACTGACAGATCAAGAGCTTCTTATAAAACCCTCCTTTCAGCTGTAGCACCCTCAAGTGACAGAGATGTCCCAGTTTAGCTCATTACAAGTAATAGACAGCATTAGCTATAACCTGGCACGTTAAATAGTTGAGCTATTAAAATTAACCACATATTTCTGGAGGAAGATGTGCCATCTCAGCAAATGATCTGGTGATTTCCCTGATTTTTATCTGCTGCAGCAAAGGAATGGCTTCCCAAAGATCCAAACAAAAGGCACATATGCCTTCACCCCAGTTTCCAGGGGCTAATTCTGGTTTGGAGGGAAAAGCAGCATTGATCGAGATTCAAAACTGAACCTGTCAGGTTTTCTAAGATGTCTTTGGAGATTTGGCTTAGCAGTCCATAAGTAATGCAGAGTGTGCAGATGAGAAAGCCTCAGGGAGAAGAGAGTGATCACAAAGGAATAAATAGAGCAAAATAGATGATCTTCCATTTGCTGCTTGTGGGGCAGGTCCACTGTAGTTTCATACCTCTTCACTCCAGGATAAGAGTGTCTCCGTGCTTTCTGAACAGAGACTGAAGCGGCTCTGTCCACAGACATTCAAAGTCCTCTTTACAAGGTACCATATACTGAATGAGGGCAAAGTGATTTGATTATAAATGTCTGCAGTCACATTTTAAACTCTACAATCATCTTCCAGGATAGTTTTATGTAAAATTTTGTCAGCTATGCTAAGGAACAGTGTTTATCAAGATCTGCCTTTCACAGAGTCTGATGTAGCACTGCTGAAAATAAACACCAGCTTGGTCAGAGATTCTTATTTGCAGGCATCTTATGCCAGCACTTATATGATCTCCTCAGTCTTGCTCAAACATGCATGAAGGGCCCAAAAGCCTTACTGTGAGAATGAGACCAAAGAGGGTCACCTTCTGTTCATTACTGCCTTTAATACACGAGCCTGGTGCTGGAAAAACCATTCTGCTGCCACCAGTGAAGTCCTGGGGAGAAGACATAGCTTTCCTACACATGACACTTAGAACTTGTCCAGAATAAACTAGGAGGAACTTAACTTCAAAAAGTGTCACCAGAACCCTAGTCAGATGGCAAGCAGCATTTTACTTGAATCCTTCTAGTCCCCAAGAAAGCAGCTGTTGGGGACTAGGAAATTAGCCCTGTTCAAAGCAAGGGATTCAAATGTCTCTTAAACTTGTAAATGGCTGAAGCCGAATGCAGACTTTGGGGCTCTGCCCATCACCAGGTATCTAGGGATGCCCTGGTATGCCAAAGCAAATACAGTAAATAACCCCACTATGTCTACATGGCATTATCATTCCTGATTCGAAAAAAGCTTTTCAAGTGAAACGTGCTTTGCAATATCTGAATGCAGAAACAGCTTTCTGCTCTGCAGTGTTTTGCTAAAAATGTTTCAAATGGCCCTTGGTTTCTGTGCCTGGGGCTGATACACACTGACTTACACCACCAGCTCCTCGGCTCGAGCCCTCATTGAGGAAAAAGCCAATTTGCTGTTCACTGCTTTAACATCAACACAGCAGGAGTCAGAGAACTTCTGAAATATCCCCCATGACTGTGTTTGTGACTTGGGCACTTGGGAAACTCATGGCACTTTGAATGATGATGTTTTATTGGGAGAACATCAGAAGTAGCAAGATGTCTTATATTGACATATTGGTTCCACTTTGCTAGACATACGGGATCAAAGTCATCCCTGGCGGAACTCCATAACCTTCAACAGATGGGATAAATTTGGCCCCATATGCCCATAGCAGCTGGGGACTACAATTGTTTTCCTATTTTCAGCCATATTTTGAGGATATGGAGTCTGATTTTCTGCATGCAAAGCAACTCGAAATTTTGGCATATGTGCAATGTGAGGCAAACAATTTGTATTATCATGCATGGCCCTGATATGATTGTTAGGGTCATCTGCAGCACATACCTAAATTTTAAATTAAACACGTGCTATAAATAGCCTAGGAAGAATCAAGCTAGAGATTATTTTATCAGAACTCAGCAATCTGTTCAACTGGCTGTCCTGCTTACTAAACACAGCATCAAAGTCCCTTTTGAATGTAAAATTATATTGTCTTCATGTAGCTTCCCCAATCATCTATTGTATTCATATAGAGAGAAGCAGTGTGTAAATACCATTTCACATTCCAAACTATTTACTATAGGCAACTTTACATCATTGCTTTGTGCAAATAAATCTACATAAATCATTATTAGATTCTTTTATCTTAGCAACTTCATTTTGCTCCCAGAGCACAAACTAAATGCATGCATAAACCAGAATATTTTAGAGGGAGTTATTCCTGAATTGTTTATGAGACAGTAGACATTTCCACCTAATTTTTCATTCATAATGTAATTTCCTTAGTTTTCTCTGTATAGTTAAAAACTGCACATCTAATTTGCTGGGGTTTCCCTGGAAGTGTGCAATAGAATAGATGGCTGTGCTGCAATCTGTTCATCCATCAGCCAGTGCTTCCTTTGACTCACTCCACATTCTGCTCAAAATACTTTGTGGGAAAGGCCAGGAACAACAGTAAGTCCCACTTGCTGCTTGACATGATCATATTAGGAGTAAACTGTTGTCATTAACCAAAATTTGTAAATGAAGTCACTGGAAAACAAATCTATTTCTAGTAAACATTTCTGTGTTTGGATTAATTGAACAGAGCTCTCAGAGTCCTCACTAGCTCAGATTTACAGCTCGGCACCCACCCATGCATCTTGTAACGAAAGGCACTATTCTCGTTAGCCTTAATTACAAACGCACACATCCTAATTGTGCTTGACTCACAGACTGAAAGGAGTGACTGGAGAAGAAAACCAGCGGCTGCAGTCACCCAGAAACTGCCCCTCAAGCCCAGCACTTCACCTTGCCCAGCCTGAAGGTGCAGCAGACCGGGGCAGCACATGGCTGTCCTGCCCCGTGCCAGGCCCACATCCACTCGCCAGTGCCACAGGTGGGAGCTGAATACAACCAGCACCCAGCAGCTCTACAAGAATCCTGTCCTGCTCATCTCCACCCTGTGTCCCAGAGTCAGCCTGCAGGAGCAGTCCCCAGCACTGCCCCTGCACAAGCACTGGTTTTGAGACCTGAAACGCCCATGCAGGTCGACCTGAAGACACCAGGTCTCCACACCAGGCTGCAAACTCCTGTTAAAAGCCCCACTGCAGCTTTTCCAGCAAAGCTGTCACCACTCCTGCAGCTCCCTGGTGTGCCATAGGATCTGGCACCTCTGCACCACAGCTGTTATGTGCACAGACTTGATGAGAACTTCTGCACGACCCTTTCTTCCTCCAGAAAGGCAGTACACCACGTGTCTGCTGTCACATTTACTCCACTTGCAAGCCCTGTTGTAGGCATTGCTGGTATGTCTCAGCTGCCAGCCCATCAGCCACACATCAGTTTAAACAGACATGAAAAATGCAGCAGAAGCAGAGACACAGCTGAGAAGTCTGTATCAGCATTCAATGCAAATACCACCTGCCCTTGTGGTGTTCCACTCTTGATCTCAGAGATAAGATGGAGTTGTGCAATCTGGAACTACATCTGGGTCAAGCCACGAGTGTGGGAGAGGTTTAGGTCAGAATATGCTCTTTTCCAGGGCCTCATAACTTAGTGTTAGCATAGATAAATAACTCTGCTATTTGGGATAAAGGGTGGAGGGTGACTGCAGATGGTGGAAAAACCTCTTGCAGGTCCTTGCCTTTCTCCTTCCTGAGCATTCCTGTACTCAGAAACCAGCAGAATTTCATGCAGAGCAGAAGAACCAAATCAAATCTCTTTGCTTTTACTTAATCTAAGTATACAGCATATCCTTATGGGTCTGGACAGATCAGCTCTCAAACTAGCATATCACAGAAAATTGCATCAAATACAGAGGCTTTCCATCCCTCAGCCACGGTAATACCATGTGAATAGCAAGTAACTGAGTACTGGGAACCCAGTGAAGCTTCAGTAATACAGCCATGGAAGATGGCAATAATTTATCATCTCTGCTGTAGTCTAATCCCAGATGCACCATTTGCTAATTTATTTCCATATGTACCTGGCAGACAGATTAATCAGCCATCTCTCTCTGAAACCTAGATTGCATATCCCTTTAGTAAGCAAGAGAAAACAAATGTACACAGCAAAATAAGAGTCCCTTACAGAGGAGCTCTGTCATCCTTTATAGCTTGTGGTTTCCTTTTTCAGCTTAACAATGGCTTTTCAAAAATCTAACACCCAAATCTACTCCCACATCAGTGCTCTCCTCCATCTACTGAAGTCTCTTTGCTAACGCTGGTGAAAATGAAGGCAGAGATAGAGAAGGCACATCCCTCAGATTTCTAGACTCAGCTGGAGACAGCAATATGCTCCAAGGAGAGGGCAGCAGCCCTGCACCAGAGCCAGGGCCATCCCCACAGACGGCAGTGACTCCTCTGAGCCAAGGAGGCTGTTTCTCTGCCACGGTTTGCAGAGTAGCAAAATCAAGATAATAATATTTTACAAAACATTTTGAGCTCTACTGAACTAATTACTATTATCAGCAGTAATGTGCTTCTGATACACTTAGCCCTTCTTCTGGAAAACTCCACAAAGGGGCCGCACTTGCTGGAGCGGAGCAGCTGTTAGCACTTCAGCGATGTTATTGGTAATAAATACAGCGTCAATTCTACGCCTGGTGCCCTTTAAGGATCTGTTTGCAATCCACTCTTTATTTTGATTATAAGACATTATCTGCATTAAACATAATTAGTCATATTATATCATTTGCCAATCTAAGCGCAGTCACTTGACAAGGCAGGATGGAGCTGAATGAAAGCGCAGCTCAGTCTGAAGCCCAGCAGATGAAGGGAGTGGGAACTGGCACAGACCCAGGCAGGACATGGGCTCAGACATCCCTCGGCCACAGGCCTTTTGTAAGAGGGCTATCACTTGCATAGACATGCTGTGACACTTCCTTGTGTCAGAGACTAAACAGGCACATGCAAAATGTCATTATCAAACCATGGAAGAGTAATAAAATGATTGCTGAAAATGAAATTATTTATGAGCTTCAGCACCCTTGTAACAGTTATAATAATCAAAATACATAAATATTTGGATATGCTAGTGACAGATGGCATATACTGGAATAATCATACAGAATATGTCAGCTTTCAGAATCAGCTTATTCCAGAGTTGG
The DNA here is from genome assembly GCA_013397295.1 of Polioptila caerulea. Taxonomy (NCBI): domain Eukaryota; kingdom Metazoa; phylum Chordata; class Aves; order Passeriformes; family Certhiidae; genus Polioptila; species Polioptila caerulea. The sequence continues at coordinate 150,400 of VYXF01000609.1, read as the reverse complement.
CATGTTTCAGGGCTTTCTGCTACTAAAATAAGCACCTGGTATTTGATCCTCCAAAAATGTATTTTCACAAACACACGGGTGTCTTTTGATAGAAAAGCTATTGAGCCTGTCACCATCCACACACAGTAACCAAGTAACAGTGTGCTGCCACCAGCTTCCTCTGCTTTGCCTGCCTGTGGGTTGCAGAGGCAGTGGAGGCTTGTCTCACTGGAGCTGGGGCTGTCAGGACAGAGTGACAGTGCCTTGCCAAAGTGTATCTGCGCTCTGGGTTTGATCCCTACACTGCCAGAGAGACAAACTGTTTCATTTGCAGCCCCAGGAAGAACAAGCCGACTTCTTTTGCCTATGCTCCTGTGTCAGCAAGTTTGAAAAAATCCGGGCTTTTGGAGAGCTCTGGTTGGAAATTAATGTTCATTAGTAATGATTAAAACAATTACTGTGGACAAATATGTTTATCTGGGCATCAATGAAGCAGCAGCCTGTGCCCTGGACTAAGAAACCCACAGGGAGGTAACAGCCACAGTGAAGGGAAGGAGAAGAGCAAAGGCCGGGTCCATGTGCTGCTCCTGCTGCCCACAGCCAGGAGAGTGGAACAGGCTGGCACACAAGGGAATGGGACACTGCCTGCACCCCCACTGGGCTATTAACAATGGCAGCCTCCTTCCTGCCGGGAGGAGACCCTTCCTCACGTGGCTGTCTAAGCCATCACTGGCCCAGGACTTCTGCAGGCCACATCCTCCCCTCAGTGACTCTGAAACGCTTTGGCCATGGCCCTCCCAGGTAGCAATTCCTCTCCATGAATAACAGTATTCCCAGAAAGCTGTTTACAGCACCACATAACAGGCCGATTTAGCAGACAGTAAACAGACAAATTTTAAAGATTAATAGGCATTCATTTATTATGTTACACTCTCTTCAGTTTTCTCAGACAATCAAATTGGTAAATTAGAGCCATAATTTTCCACCAATTAATACCAGACATGACACATTTTGACATTAAGGAGTAAATATAAGAGAACTGTCAAATACTTCATATTCCTAATGTAATACTGTCTGAATAGTAAACCTAAAATCCTCATGCCTCAGACTTATTCTGAAACACAAAGGATGCTGATGTTTCCAACTACTGCATGCTCACAGGCTGCACATTGTCCCCTTGACAGCTGCTAACACCTTTCCCAAATGCATGTTGACTAAAAAGCCCAACCCCAAAGCAGTATTTATACCTGTAATTCAGCATAGGACATACTGTCACAACATCAGAGGAGGTACCAACAAAAAGCAAGAGAAAATGCCGACACAAATGGGAATTATTGCATGTTTTCAGTGCAGTACAGGACAAAGGTAGTCTGCAAAGCTTTTAGGAAAGAAAATTAAACACAAAAATCTTGGTTTTAGTGCTTCTCTTTTCCAACAGTTTCTACACTAGGACATTCCAGCATCAGTTCCAGGCCAACCTGCAGAATGCCACAGTCCCAGAGTTTCACAGGCTCTGTGTTAATACAGTTGATCAGAGCAATCAGGTCAAGGGGACCTGCTTGGCACACATGGACTGGGGGACAAACCTGCTCCCTGGGGCCCTCTCAGTTCCCTCAGGCAGGCTGGACCCTACTCCTCAGGACTCAGCCAGCACTGTTCTAGTATCCAGAGCAGAGACATGAAGCTCTGGGAGCAATTAAAGCTCATCTCCTTTAAACTCTGATCAGCTACAGTTTGGGGGAGGCAGGAACATACCTTAGAATAGCTCTCCTTTGCTTCAATTATCTTCATACTCCATTTTTCCATACAGTCCCTGCCAGGCCCTCAAACAAATCTACCTATGAATTTTTCCCATTCACACCACAGAGATGAACTGGGATCATGCAGTCTATCATCAGTGTCACAAAGCCCTCACTCTCTCAGCTTTCTGCCACAAATTCCAGTTATCTCTTCCCAAATGTACCAGGCAAAAATTTCTGCAGACTTCAGGTTTCACTACACCTTAAAATAAAAGGAACTGAAAACAAGAGGATGCCTAGAAACAAGAGGTCTTTTCCATTGGTTGTTGCTTTGCAACCTGAAGCAGCAGCAGGCAAAGATCCACCATAATTATATCCCGTTGGCAAAGCCACTGAAGTAAAATGCAGCCGGATGAAAATCACTCTCCCTCTTGCACCTCGCCATGCTCACAAGGAACAGGCTTCCCACGCACAACCATATGTCAGGTTTTGCCAGCACAGCCAGGTAGCTGACAGGTTTCCTAGTGGCCAGAACATAACCAGCCAAATCTGTTACTCAAATCAGAAGTTTTTTCCTTGATTAGAAGACTTGGGCTTTGATGCATTTTGACCCGGATTAACCGGCTTCATCAGGCTCCAGAAACAAAGCTGGACTGGAGAGGGGCTCGGTTAAAATTGCAGCAACATTACCAGGAACCTGCAGAAGGGTCCCAGAAGGGTTTTGGATCCAAAGCAGACAGTGCAAAGCTGCAGTCAGCTGGCACAGGAGAGGACCAGCCTGACTGGCCCTACAACATTCATGATGGGATGAAATACAACCCAAGGCTCCAGAGTGATTACACAGCCTTCCCCAGCCTCTGTAGACACTTTCCTGGAAACATATAAGAAAAGGGCTTGAAGCAGAATTGGACCCCAGGCAGGAATATCCCCCTTCCAGTCTTTTCCCATAAATAGGCAGGGGGGGGCAGAAGGGAATGGACTTTAAATGGTTTTGCAAGAGGAACCCAGATGAAAGCAAATCAGCTACAACTGAGAAAATCCAATCTACTTAACTGTCCTGCACAGAACTAATTTTGCCTGGTGCAGCTGTGACCTTCATAAACATCAGGTCAGTAGCAGCCTTACTATCTCCAAATGAAGGTAGGCGATAGTCAACCCTGAGCAGGCCTCCCCAATGTCAGAGAGAAAAGAGCTCTTTTATAAAGCAGTCTCTGGATCAAGAGGCATGTTACAGAAAGATTACACTGCAAATCTAATCCCCTATCCCTAATGCTCAACAATCTGATACATGAACCCGCCTTTCATCAAAGAGCTGGTGATTGCAGCATTGGGCAATCTGAGCAATGGGTAGGGAACGGGGTTGCCAGCTGTCAGCCAGCTCAGGCACAGGTGGATGTGTCCACAGCTCAGGCACAGGTGGATGGCCACACCAGCTCCTCCTGGTAAGAAGTCCTGACACACACGTTCAGCCAGGTACACAGTGCAGCATGTCTGGTCAGTGGGTTTTAGAAAGGGTCTTAGCATTTTCCACAGTGCTGGTACACCACATCTCCTGGTCATCTTGTCTCCAGTTATTTGCAGAATGCCCATCAAAACTGACCGCTTACAGTCTTTAATGTTCAAACTGACTTTTGACAACCTCATTCACTCATTCCCAGATAGGGTGACACAGCACAGGCCAGAAAGAGTCGTATTTGCTAACCCTTTCTACCCAAAAGGCAGGCACATTCCAAAGGCAGCTGTGCAGGTCCCACATGCACAAGGCTGAGGTCCTGGCCAAGGGAGCCAAGTGACTTGTACTAGAATATGTTGGCCAGTCAGTGCTGCCCTACTGATGAAGTGTTATTAACACGTGCTACTGGTGTCACCCCTCACCTTCCAACAGGCACCACATAGGGATAGGTGGTGAGGTATAAGGTTTGCACTTCTAAGTTCAAGAGCCAGAAAAAAAAGGATCTTTCTTTTATAATCTTAAATCAGAAATAAGCTCAAAACAAGGCAATATAAAAACACTGCTTTGAAATCAGAATCAGGCACATTAGCTACAAGAAGTTCCTTTAAAGTACTCAGAGCACATGGCCTAAAAGAAGTGTTTAATGGCCATATCTTCCCTCTAGGAGTGATCTCAGCATACACAGAAACTATGTATGTCACAGACCAATGGTTTTCAACCAGTGAAAATACTGTTATATACTGTGAACCCCATTTAAGTATCTACAAATAGTAATGGGAGGAGTAAACCTCTTGTCAGGAGGTGTAAGTTTTCTATACGAGGAACCCTGATCACCAGTAAAAATTTTTAAGTGGTGCACAGTGGAAAGAGGTGTAAAACCACTGCTGGAGATGCCTTTGTAATTGGCTGTGGGACAGAGATTGACATATATCTCTGCAACTGAAAAATTCTTTGGGATGTTGATAAAATAATTTGGCCAAAGGGAGAGAGAAATATGCCAAAAAAAAATTTGTCTTATTTTATTCATTCAGTTCCTGTCACTATAATAGAAATAAAAAGAGTCAATCACACGCTCCATGCCTGCACAGCACATGTAAGCACAGTGCTCACCACCAGCAGTGCTAGGATAGCCACAACCTTTTTTGTTATCACAACTCATTCTTATCGCACCATTTGTTACCACATACTCTTTTTGTAGGAGCCTGCACTCCTGCTCTCTGAACATGAATCCCAGACTGTCATCCTGAGAGAGCAGGGCACCTCCAAATTACGGATCTCCTGGCTTTGCCGAGAGATGCCTGCTAACGGATGGCTGAAGGTGGAAGCTGAGCAGATTAAAACTAGCACTAATTCACCATGGAACAAACTACTACAGGAAGCAGTGATCTACACCTTGTCACCTCCAGCATGTCAGGATCCAAATGCAGACAGCTTTTAATAAAAGACCAGTTACTGAGTGTACTTCTTATCTGTATTATATAGGGGGTGATGCTCTCTGGCACTATGAGAGCTTCTCCACTTCAGATGTGGGACTCTGTGATTCCGTGTCCACATACCCAGCAGACTGACTGCAGTGCTCGTTTTATGATATATGAGACTGTGAACCATTTTGGACTTTTTCCAAATCAGCAAACTTTTTTTTTTCCCTCTAGCAATCTCCAGTCTGGAATTCCTCTGCTTCTGTCAGAGGAGTTCTTGGTGACTCACATGTGGATTGGGAGCTTTCTCAGCCCACAGCTGAAGGCAAGGGTGTTAAATATTTAATAAAAAGACAGCTTTTCTCCCAAATGTTTTGGATAAATAGCTGCTAAAAGAAACCAAAATACAAAAGGGTTTTAGTTGCTGGAATAAAAATATCTTTTTCCCTTTCCAACAACCACCAAGCTGCCCTCACCTGGGTTCTCTCCCTGGTGCTCACAGCTGTCCCCTGCTCCCACCACTGGCCCATGCCTGCACTAAGGAGGGAACCACACTTCAGCCAACCTCCTGCAGCCTTACCCATCCTGCAGCTAGGTTCAGCTTCAGCCACTCCAACTATGACGAGGAGGAAGAGTAAAAGCAGAAGTTTTAGCTGTAGTCTACAAGCTGCTCTGGCCTTGGGAGTGTGGTGCTGTGGCTGGGCCCAGCTGCTAAACAGCTGTTAAGTAGCAGATATGGTAACAGTGGCAGGGTGTTCAAGTACTTTTACCTGTATCTGTTGCCACACAGCAAGGCACAGGAGACATGAACCCTCACATGTCTGACTGGTTTTTAATAATAGAAAAGCAGTGAACGTTCAAGAATTTCTACTTTTTAATGTCCAATTAAATATCAGTATTAAGGAAGTAACTGGTCCTTCCTAGGTCTACAGTTTCCAACACCTAATTATCTGCTAGCTTTATACTATATGACTATTATGTGACTACGTTCTTTATTTCCTTTCCATAATCACTACCTAGTTAAAATAGTTGGAATAGAAAAAACAATGAAAGAAAGGATCATATTCTGGGACAGTGAATTATAAACTCTGTTTGGTATCTGCCTACAGACATAGCAGGATGAAATCCTTATTTAAGCATCAAACAGGATTTATTTAGGCATTCTGTTATCTCTGTTGAAGTATCAAAACAGCACATACCATTGTGCTGCTAAACCCTATCAGAGTTCCTGCCATACAGGGGTGATAAGACACTGGGCCAGGATTTGGCCACTGCTCAGCTGAAAGAGAGAAATGTGCTTTCTCTGTGGCTGTCCTCTAGTTAAATCCTCTGCTTTCAACTTGAGGGTACACACAACCATCCTCAGTGTTGCATGTAGCAGTCGATCTCTAAGACCCTGGACTTTTTACTAAAAGTCCTGAAGATGGTTTGCACCAAGCATCCACAGCTCATTTGCTGGGAATGTGAAAACTGATGAATTTCAACTTGTGCAGCCATGAGCAAGGATCTGTCAGTAGGGAACCCTGGGCTTTGGGCTGGACTGTCACCTGAGACGTGCTGCTGTAAAGGTTACCTCTGGCATTTCTCATCCGCAGGGTGAGAGGCAGGACTCGTCTGCTTTGGTGACCCTTCTTCCAAGCCAGTGGCACTGCACGGATGCAATCAGCGTGTCCTGCATTGTTCCAAAGCTGTCAACATCTGTTAGGAATAGTAAATTTCACTTTATCTTGTTTGAGTGGAATGGGTTTCCATAAAAAATTATGTAAGTAATCCTAAGAATAATAAAGAAAATTAGTTTAAACAGCACGGCAGCAATTAGCCGCAGTTCTTACAGGGGAAGGACAAGAACCACAGCACCACACTGCTACCAGCTGCAGCCCCAGCTCTGCCAGCCATGGGGTGAATTGGAGAAGAAGGCTGCATGGCTGTACTGGGAAAACTGCAGGACAGGATCCATAAATACAGTAACACTTCCTACTGGAACTCACATTTTAAGACTGAAACTACATACCAACTCAAGCCAAAAAATTAAACAAAAAAAAAATTTAAAAAAGGGGGAAAAATATGGAGAAACCAATTTGAAAGCTTGGTACTGATATAAACCAAACAGAGGAATAATGACTAACTCAGAAACATCAAGCAGAGGTCAATGTCTGCCCTTCACTGTACCTCACAGTCCTTTTTACCCGCTTCGATGGCCACTTCAAACATATAAAGCTCTTTGAGATATTTCACTGGACTAAAATCACAAATTCTGCTTTTGCTTATGTGTTGCTTTTGCTGCCTACAGTCTCCCCATCTTGTTTGAGTACAGCATGTAACTGCAAGCAGGATGGCAGCAGCCTTTCTTGCCCCATGGTGAGCACCAGCACGGAGTGGGTCAGCAAAGATGGTCAGCAGCTCCTAAAAAGAGAGATGGGCTCTCACCCATCAGTAACCAGCAGACAGTAGCTAAATACCTGCAGTTATAATCATGGGAACAATTAATATGCCACATACATGTACAACTCCTTGGATTTGAGGATCTGTATGTACGAATGGTTCACCTTTCTATAACCTCTCCAAAGACTAAAATAACAGAATTTCCCCTCCCTTCCCCCCTGCCCCCTGCCAAATCTCTAATTTTTGCCCACTTGACTCAGAGAAGGAGACTTTGCTTGCACTATCTTCAAATATTAATAGTGAACTGCCAAGGCACATTTCTTACTGTGATGCACTTGTATAGCTCTGGGTAATTCCCACTGGCATTAATGAGAATGGCTTATATAAATCTCTTTGCTCATCCCATAATCACGATCATGGCTTTAAAGAGGGTGATACACAATTTCTGTGTCTCCCCACTACAGGACAGGGCAGTTCCCATTTTCAAGTTCTCTGTACATCACAGGTTAGTCAAGCCACACCAGTCAAACACCAAGTTAGGGCATCACCCCACACCTGTATCCCTCATGGTGCTAAACTGCAATCACTTTCTCAAGGCAAGTATTTTCCTTGCCTGGATGTAGAACATTGTCTGAGCCATTCTGAAGAGGTGGTTCTGCTTTGGGAATTTAAATTCCTGCTGGAAGGAAGAGCACGAAAAGGCTTATTTTTGTTTACAGTAACATCTCATTATAGCAGCTACCATTATCATAATTTCACGGCCCCTTTTCCCTGCCAGGAGAGCTCAGAGGGCTTTTTTGGTGAAGGAAAATCTTCCATCTCACAGTGACTACCTTAATTCGAAGAGTTCATCTGAGGGCAATTCAAAGACAGGATCTAGTGTTTGGTACCAGCAGGTGAATTCCCAGGTCCTGGGGCCTTGTGGAAGCAGCTGGCTCCTTCCCCATCCAGAGAACTTCCTCAAGCCACCTTAGGAAGCCTCTTTGAGGGCAAATTTTCCCCAGTACCATTGGGATGCTGCAGCTCTGCATTGCCAAGCAGATATGCCTGTCTAATTCTGAAACAACACTATTCTTGTACTGCAACAATGCCAGCTCATCTAAGTCCAATTAAACCCCCCAAGAATGATTCACAGCAAACTGAACCATATTTACTTTCAGTTCATTATCACACTCACAACCAGTAATTTTGGAAATTTTATATTCTGACTTCAGCAGCAGGCTACAGGCTGCACACCTCCTGCTACTGTACATGCCTGAGAGAGAGGTCTTTATCTTTTCTTTGTCCCCCTCCCTGTTCTGCCTCCTTAGAGGGGAATTAAGGCAGCAGAGAACTGCAAAAGCTCTGATGGTATCCACACCACAAAATCCTGAGTAATACATGAACCACAGGAAAAGCCATCTTTAACCTGCTGGACCAGTCTCAGGATAAATGTTTGGTCTAGGCAAGGACAAGACAAGTAGGTTCTTCAGTATTTTTTGTTTAATATCCTTTTAACATGGATAGTCTGGACTGGTGCACAAATGAGCACAACTGCTCAAATGAGTCATATTTCTTTTTTAGGGCCTTGTTCTGGCAAAACTCCCACGGAGCTCAGCAGGGGTTTGGCAGAGTGGGAAAGGAGGAGCAGCCCAGGACCCAGATCTGTGGGATGGGTACATGAGCACAGGGCAGGATTTGATTAAATACATCCAAGTTCCAAAACCTGTGAATATTTGCAATCTTCACAAATGGCAAAACAATACAATTTAAACCAAAATGCTCAGAGACAAGACAAAACTAGTGCTGAGATGCCAGATTGCATCGTTATCAGTTCTTAAAGCTCGTGGTACCTTAAGTGCATTTAAAGGATCATAACTATTACAGCCCAATTACCACTGGAACCCCAGAGCAGGTGCACTCATCTAAACCAAAGCCTCAGAGAAAGCAATTCAAACTGAAATTGCTACAGGATTTTTGAAGTGTGAAAGGGACTTGTTGAGAGTAATTAAAGGCTCCAGGATGCAAAATAAAAAGGACATGTCCTATCCAGACACACAGGATATCACCATCCCCAGATACTGATGGCATAGGTGAGCCCCCCAGCAGCCAAGTGGGCACTCACAGAGGGCCAGGGCAGCCAGGCCAGTGGGGTAAGCAGGGGAATCTGCACAGACCCTGCTTGATACCATGCAGTCATCATGAAGCAATTAATCAATTGACAATTACTGGCTAATGTGCATGCTATCTCAAGGGAAACAGGATCTCCACCATAGGATGGCATGGCCAAGGAAAGACCTCAGCAGGCAAAGGAGGGTGATGGCTGGTAGGGAGATCACAGCCACAAATTTAGGGTAAGACCTTTTGGTGTTATCAGTGGCAAGTACCAGGAGGTTTTGGGGAATGCAGAAACCAGCAGCAGAACAAAACACGCAGCAATGCTGAGTCACACACGAAACTGGAGTCAAATAGAATCCAAACAACACCCCTCTAAGCACAGACAAAAAATAGAATGTAACAAAGGAAGGCAATAGAAAGGAACAGCGTTCCCAGGATGTGCTGCAGGTTCAGGTAGGATCCAAACAACCCTGAGCCCATCCTGGGAGATGCTCCTGGTGGCAGATAAAGCTGAGAAATGCAGGATTGCTAATTAGGTTATGATAATTCTAATCTTTCTTCTGTTAAAGAAGTACTGTTGTGGGATGGTCTCAGGCTCTGGCTACCTCTGAAGGGAAAAAAAGCCATACAAGTCAGAATTCTTGCAACTCCAAGGCTATTTGAGGAGACTGTGCTTGAATTCAGCAGGGAAGGGCTCCAAGGAGCAGAGAAGCAGCAGGGTGGTATCCATGAGGACTCTGGGGCATTGCACACCAAACGTTCTCTGCTTTGGGTCACACCACAGGAACAAGGGCCTTGGTCCCTTCCCCTGCCCCAGGAGCCACAGCTAGGAAAGCAAGCCAAGGAAAACACAGGCAATAACAGCATTTTGGGTATTTCCCTCCTTTTCAAGAGCCTGTGACACACTATCTTGGGATTTTCACAATGATGCCTGGGCACTCCAGCTTAATCCCAAAAGTCGAAAAGAAACTTAAACACTGGAATAAATAAACAGCAATACTACCCTGCAGAGGGTATTAAAGCATTAATTTCAACAGACAGATGGCATGAGGGAGAAGGGCTATGTAGAGAAGAGTGGAACCAGGAGCTGGATGTGAATTCTTGACCCTGGCATTCCTATACAGTGAAGTATCTCCTCCTCCCATTAAAATGAAGAATTTTTTTAAAAAATTAAGAAAAAAAAACCAAACCACAAAACCCCCAAAAAACCAAAACAAAACCAAAAAAACCCACCAAAACCCAACCCCACAACCAACAAAAAAAAACCCCTAAAACATAAAACCCCAAACAAACAAACAAGCCCACAAAAAAAGCCCCAAACACAAAATGCTCCACGCACCCTCCATTTGCAGCAGTAACACGGCCAGAAAAGTGGCACAGCTGATGAGCAGCAGCCCAAGGTTTGCCACAAGCTGAATAGGGAGCCGTCTCAGAGGAGGTGCTGCAGTGGTACATTGTTTCTGAAGCCCGGCTGTGTTTTGCCAGCCCCGCAGCCCGGGCAGTGCCAGGCTCCAGGGTGGAATGCCAGGGCCCAAGGTACGAGCAGGAAGGGGCAGCACCCAGCATCACCCCTTCCTCCCACGGATCAGCTGAGTTCATGTGCCAACTAACCAGACAATACACAGCAGCACGGAGAAATTATGGGTGCGTGCCTAGATCTCTGACTGCCATAAATTTGTAATTTTATTGCAGTAATATGTCATAAAAGGGATCTGCCTGCAGCTATTCCATATTGTGGCACAATGCCATCAGATCTCAAAACGCAAAGAAGACAGCACAGGAGGTGTGTGCCCTGTCTCCAGCGCTCACCCCCCGTGCCAGCCTCAATCCTGCACCCCAAAACTGGGCAGGGGGATGGCGTGTGTGAAGATGCACTGCCCAAGTGAGGCCCTCTGCCCAAGGCAGCTGCCTCATGCCCTGGCTGCCATACCGCAGGTCCTGCTACTCCCATGGCACTGCTTTTCCCTGGTCTTCCATGCCTCCTCCTCACCCTGCAGCCCCCTGGTCCCGAGAAGACAGGGCAGTGCTCGTGCCAGCCTGGGAGCAGTGGGGAGTCAAAAACTAGTTTTGCCAACACTGCTGAAATAACTGGATTCATTTCTGGGCATATGGTGGTATCTTCAGGGAGAGAGGAAGCCACTGCTGGCCTTCTTGCCAAATTCCTAGTATTTCTGGAGTATTTACATGTTGTGCATCTCAGGTTTCTCTTCTCCCTCTGGCTGCTTGCTGTGACAGGATGACGCAGCCTGGTCGGTGGGGGCCAAAGATATCCAGCCCTTGCCATGCTAACTACAGACAGCCAGTTTTAGATATCTCAACCTACAACAGTTTTCTCCCAGATTTAAGCAAAATAGCCAACAAAAAATTAGCCTCTTTTAATGCATCCATAAAACACCACAGCTTCCCCCGTGAGACCACAACAGAGTCCAAGGAGAGTTTAGGAGAGAAAGAGCCCAGAAAGAGCCCACCGCAGGGATTCTCATCCCTGTTCAGACATGGCTCTGAAGAACTGTGAAGGACACATGCACAAAAGCACAGATAAGGATTTTCTACATAGGAAAAATGTTTTCCAAGAGGTGCCAGCTTCACTTTTTAAGTGAGCAGGGAAAATCTACCAGCCAAATGACCTCTGGCGCTGGATTGCCCCCACTTCCACTAGAAAAACAAACCACCTTTGCTCTCAGAAAAGAAGCAGAAAAAAACCACAAAACTGAGCAGACAAACTCAATGATTGCCTTCACCCACAGGGTGGGGAACCAGAAGAGATTTCTTAGAGATCCTAACTTCGATTTGGGCTTCACCCAGAAGGACTTGCCCAGCCTCCCCATGAGGTGGCTCATGCCCCAGCAGGAGGAGGCTGTGCACGGCCAGAAGGCAGCCCAAAGAGCTGCAGCTGACACCAACCAGGAGGAAGGCTCAGCTTCAGCAGCACAACCCTTGGCTTCCCTTGAGGTGATGTTCACACACAGAGATAGGTTATACTGTAAAATTACTCTTATCTCCCAACTTGCAGCACTATGTTGAAACACAAACATTGAAAATAACCCTCTGAAATGCTCAAAGCCTCAAACAAGGCACAAGCAGTCTTCAGCATCATCAGATGAAGAACCATGACCACAGGTTGCTCCACTGGAAGACAACAAGAAGCCAGCAAGCACACGGTGCCTGGAGGCACCTCCTCAACCCGAAGCTCCCTGTGTGAGCTGCTGTCCATCACAGACTCCATCTGCCCGGCTGTCCATCCCCAGGACCCAGACCTGTTCCAGAGCAACAGCTTCAGACATGCAGACATCACAGCTCAGTACCTTCCAGACAAAATGAACACTGCCATGTTGATGTAACCATTGGCAAGCACAACTACATTTACTTTGAACTGAAAAAAAAAATCACTTGCATTCCCAAACTGAAGCCAAGAGCAATTTTGCCAATAAATCCAGAAAAGGGATAGCCTTATGTCTCCCAAGTATTTCCAGAAGATATTATGGAGAGGTTGGATCTCTATTAATGTGTGGCAACAGCATAAAAATATATCACAATGATAAAAATATATATATATCTTCTCAATAGTACATTTTTGAAAAGAAGCCAGCTGGCATACAAATAGGTGATGTATTGAGCAGGTTACAAACAAATACATGTTCTAACAAAAATGTTTGCAACTTTTTCCACTGAGCATTTAAAATATATTGACAGCAATAATTACAATGTTCTTTGAATATTCAACAAAGAGACGGCGGCGTTTCAAAAAATCCACTTTCCAAAGACCACATATAATTCTGTGTGCCAGTAAGATATGTTGAAGAAACAACTAAATACTTTTTCATATCCATACACTTACAGTAAGTATGTATTAATTTATATTAATAAATACATATACTTCATACATGTATTTTATATGCACATAAAATACACATATATAGAAACAAGTCTTATTTAAAGTTAAGAACTAGAATTCAATAATGTCAGAAACAAAACTAACTGCAGATTAAATTTAAAAGTCATGAATCTGCCTGACGCAAGAATGGGAAAAACAACTGCTCCAGGCCTTTCTTCTGCATTAAAATCTGCACATGGTCTGTGGTATCAGTTTGGTTTAAATTTTCACTAATTGTTTTCACGAATAGCATTTCACTCTTGCTGTCACAATCTGAAGATCAAGCTGGCTGATAAAGGTGATGAGAAGTTAGTAAAGAACTAACCGTCCCAAGCTCCTTTCAGCAGGGTGCCAGTGGAGACTTCAAAGCTCCATGAAGCCTCAACATTCACAGGGCAGCTGGTATAGTTCAGTTGATAGATTAACCTTCTTTATGTATTTTCTTCCATTCCAGTTACAGCCCAGAAGAAAGTGTCTTTTCCAACACAAAATCTTCTAAATCACTACAGGGAATTCCAGCAAAACAACTTTTTTTTTTCTAGACATGTTTTTCCTCATCTACACTTCACAGTAATCCTCAGCTTCCCAAAGAGAACCAAACATTATTCTTAGGAGTCTTCATTAACTACTTGCAGATGCTTTCACGTACTGATCCCTCTTTCCATCAGACACCCACTCTGGCCCAGATCTCCCTGTTCCCTCCCTCCTCTGCAGGCTGACTGAGGAATGAGAGGGAGATAGGGCAGCTTTAGCCTCCAGCCAGTCTCAGCATCAAGTAACCCTCATCCATGCAGATCTAACGTGCTCCTATCTACATTAGGGCACAGCTACCTTGTGTCCACTCCCAGCAGGGATGGTGGAGATTTCAGACATGCACTGACTAGCAAAGAGGGATGGCTACCAGGAAACACACAGGTGAAATGCAAAACTTCCCTCCACCTGGGCTTAATTCCAAACTCTGCAACATTCTACAGCCAACAAAAATAACCTAGAAACTGCTAAATTCTAGCATGGGTACTACAGACTTCTCTGAAGCAGGGGAAATGAATTAAGCAGTTTCTCTTTCGCTTCCTTACCACAGCTGTCTACGGATGTTCATGAGAATCTGCAAATGATTCAGAGAGTAGCATTCACCAACAAGATCAGCTCTGCCAATTATTCCTATACTTTATCTATTAAATTTAAGGAACCCCTGAGAGGCTGAGACTGTCACAGACTGGGAGATTAAATTAATTCACCAAGTAAGAAAACTTTTTAGGAATATCTTGCCACACAGTGCTGGCTTGAACCCTCACTGGAGACAGAATGTGGTCCACCAGCACGGAGCAGAATCCTAGCAGATCTGTGTATTTTCTATAGTGGAGCATGGCACAATTAGCAGCATTAATGGACAGACTGTTCATTTAATTCAGTTTTTTGTTCCACAAATAAAGTCCTCTGTCTGGTTTTTATTTGGTTTTATAAATTAACCTCTTTCTTTTCTCATTAAGTAAACAATGAATGAAGGATTACTCTGTGGGAAAGATGCAAGTGCAAAGGGCAGCGGTTTTATACTGCTGCAGCTATTTCCTTTCATGCTTCCAAATAACTCTGCCCTAGAAGGCAGAAAATCATTGACGTCTAATCATTTATTTAGTAAGATACACTGTTTTCTTTTAGCTTAGGGAAACTTGTGGCTGGAAAGCTGTGCTGAAAGTCGGTCTGTTTATGAACGGCCCCCGGTCCTTCACACGGGGATGGAGCAGCTGTTTGCATGCACTGGACATCGAGCAGCAGTGCAGCACAGGGAACGACCATGGACAGACCACGGCCTGGTGCACTCTGTTATTTGGACCTGAAGTTCCTGTCAGTCTCATCACAGGGTTTTCCATCCTCACTGTACCTCTGGTACTATTCAGTCACGCAGCTGAGGATCCCAAAGGGCTGGCTGAGCCATAGCTAACTCTGAGGTGGACATTTCCAGCAGACACTTCACTGCGGGTTTGTTTGCCTCAAGAGCACCTTCTTCTGGTCTGACTGCCCCCCACCCTTTCCCTGTGTGGGTGGCAAAACAGTCACATGCTGGGATCCTGCTGAGAAAAGCTAAGTTTTACAGCAATAAAACCATGTTTTTCCTTCATTTATCCCTTTTAAAGCATAACAGCAGGCTGACAGAAATGGCAATTTGCCTCTGCTCAGTGCTGGTGGGACAACCTCAGAGCACTGGGTGCAGACAGTGAAGTACTGGAGCAAGAGCTGTGGAGGTCAGGGAGTTGCAGGACAGGACAGATATGCAGAGGCCAAGGGTGCAGGGCTTCTTCAGTCAAAATAAGACAAGGCTCCCAGGAGAGTTATTTACAACCACACGAGTATGGGAGGGTGTAAGAGGTTGAATGGATTTCCTTTGGAGGACTACAGGGACAGGGCAGGAGACAACAGACACAAGTTGAGCATAGCAAGTTCCAGTTGGATTATGAACAAAAAAAATCCACAAAAACTACAATGAGAGTAGCAAAGTGTTTGAGCAGACGAGCCAGAGAGGCTGTGACATCTCCATCTGGGAGCAGCTGGCTTTTGCTGGCCCTTAGCAGCCTGTTGGACCAGACAACCACCAGCAGTCCTTTCCAGTGTAAATTATTACTCCGATGCTGCGGTCAGGTTTTGGAAACAAGGAAGGTTTCAACACTGCATGCACAAGCAGACCTGGCTCAGTCAAAGATAACAGCAGTAGCCAAAGAGTAGTTACCTCCTCTGCCTTCCCAAAATCTCTCTCTTCAAAATGCAACAAAAATCTGAAGATATTTACAGAATCTTATTCCTGTGAACTTACACTTGGCCGCTGCTGAAGGCTCTTGGCACTGGTATGGCCCTCATAACAGGGTACCTTATGCCCCTGTTGCCAATGGGGTCACTGTATGACACCAGAGTACACAACTTCTCCTCTCATCTCACCAGCAAGAAAAGCCTTGGCATGTCATCGATTGCACCCATGGTGAGCAAGTAATGTGAGTGAGAGGAGAGAGTGCAGTTGATGCCTTCTGGAGGCTGACCTGGAACAGAGACTAGACAGAGCAAGAGGATAAAGTTGGGATTTATTAAAAGGCCTCACTGGGCACACCTGGGCAGCACAAGAGCCCAGCCAGGCCACACCCAAGATGAACCCCAAAATGTCACAAAATGGACGCCCGATCATGAGGTCTCACACTTTTATAAGTTCTGGTTCATTAACATATTGGAGTTAATTGTCCAATTATAGCTTCAGGTTATGAAGATCCATTCTCCTTGTTTTTTGAACCTCCTCCTCACTTCACTGTTGTTTTTGTTCTTGGGTGTGAAAGTTGTATCAGTTGTCCTTGGTACCGAACTAGAAAAGGAATTGTTTTGTCTACCTGCTCTGTGAAGAGAGTTTAGTAGCACTTGTTATGAAACCCAGAACTACACACTAAAACAGAACAGAAGCTGGAAAATATAAAAGCTAAAACTTAAGTCATCACAGTCAAGACGAGCCTCTAAAGTAATATAGCCATGATATGGGTACATGACACCTCTGTGTTGTCATTTGAGTGCTGTATGCCCTTTGCTGCTGTAGCCTACTTTATGTCTGGAGGTGCTAACAGAGAATTGCAAGCCAGTGTCTCTAGTACGGACACTGCTCTATATTCAGGCTAAAAGCTGCCACCAAGTCTGGTTCCTGCAATATAAATGCAGGGCACCTTCAAAAAACCTCCAATGGACAAAGGTTAATAAGAAAACATACTGGAGACCTCACAGATACACAGCCAAAGACAGAAATTTAACCAGTGTCCAATCCACACTTCTCTTAGGCCTTTCACAGCACTGAGGATGAAGAGTCATTTCCTATCAGCAGCCTCCTCAGTGAGGTTCCTCTAACAGCAGCTCTGCCAAGCCATGGACCACCACCACCGTCAGATGGAGGCCACAGGATCCTGCAGGCAAACTGCCCCTTCCCTAGGAAAGCTCCATTTCTCCAGAGGCCAGCACACGGAAAGGTTTCTCACAAACTTTCTGCTTTCCAGGCTGGGCAACAGCTCTGTGCTACATTCCTTTCCAGATGCACAAAAACTTTCTCATTTAATTAGATTTAAAGGAATTTTGGAATTTTGTTTCAGTAGGGACAATTAACCTAGAGCACTGTATCCCACTGCCCTCATTCTCACTTCATCAATCTTTGTGTCACCCAGAAATTTTATCAGAAATAATTTTATATTTACTTCCATATCACTGCCAAAAATGATGAATAGCATGAGGGTTCTGACTGATCCCTGCAGAGTTACATTAAAAAATGTTCACATTCAGTAAAGATTCCCTATTGACAACTACTTTTTGAGCTCTGTCAGTTACCTTGTTCTTATTACATTTAAGATATGCTTCAGTAAAAGTATATAGCACTAATATTTTAATAATAATGTCATGTGGAATAAAATCAAACGCCTTACAGAAGTTAAAGTATATTACATCTACACAGTTATCTTATCCCCCAAACTTGCAATCTTATCAGATAAATCAGGTTTGTTTGACAAGACATATTCTCCAAAAAAGAATGTTGAATGGCATTAATTATATTCCCTACCTTTAATTCTCTAAATCTTCTCTCAGTTCTATTCTTTTGCCTGGGATTGATGTCAGGCTAAGCTGCTGGCAGTTACCCAGCATCTTCCCCTTGCACACGTTTGCTCATTGTGGATTTCCAAGAGGCTTAAGAAGTGAAGCCAGATCTTCTGTATCAACTTCTTTTAGAATTTCTGACCGTAAGTTTTGACCACCAAAAAATGTTTAAGCACAACCTCACCTGTGTATTGCACAGACTGAATTGTGGGTGCTGTGACACAACACGTAGGGAGCTCTCCCGGGACTTCACCACGCCCAGCAGGGTCAGACCATGGACAGAGACTGACCAGTCAAAGACTGACCAGTCAAAGACTGAGATGAGCTCAATGGAAAATGGACAGTGCTCCAAGGAGTTGGCTCACATTGAGCAAGTCCCTTCACTCTAAGGAATGCTCCCAACCCTTCCCTGTCAGCCAACCCAGTCTGCAGCCAGGCTTACATTTCGCACCAACACTAAACTATCCCACAGAAATCCTTTTGAATTCTTTCTGAGAAAGTAAATACAATCAACTTTGAGTAGAAATCTCCACCCTATTCTAACAGATGGCGACCTCGCTGCAACATTTTGTGTTTTACCACCTTTCATTTAGCAACAGCCATGCTTCAGTGCTATAGAGGTGCATGTCTTCAGCAACGTAAGACACAGCTGTCCTATCAGCTTTGTACCACCCAACTGTATCAAATCCAGACCTGTGCCTTCAAGTCACCAAGTTCACACACAACAGGTCCAAGCTGTCTACAATATCTCCAGCAGTGCCCAAATGAGGATTCTGATCAGCAGTTTGAGTCTTCAAGCACAGTAGAGCTTTCTATTGAGTTGGGAAAGCAGTGCAAGGAAACAGCACTTTCCTGAGAGCTGGACGGAGTCTGGGGCTAACCTCCCAGGAATTAAGGGAATCTTATCTAGTAAGACATAAAATAATACACAAAATTCACCTACTACAACATATCCTAGTATTGCATCATCAAAAAGGACCTTCCAGATCAATGCATTTTGCTGAAAAGCCCTCCTCTGCTAAATGATAATTAATCTGACAGAAGGATGTGGTGCTCCAGATAGCTGGGACACACACTAGAGAGTGAGTTTTATAAATACTATCCGAGGCAATACAGAGCCAGCGTGGATGCTCCAGTCAGTGTTGTTAAAATGAGAGAAAATGACACATTTATATAAAATTGTTCTGGCAGGAGGTATAGCAGCAGATCAGCGAGATGCATTAACCACGCTTATTCCATTTCAACCATTAACTATTTTTAATTTTTAAGCAAGTTATTAGAGATATTATAATATTATAAATATTGTATTATTCATTCAAAAAGATTAAATGGCCTCACAAAAAGAGAAGATATTCTTGTTGCTGCTTTAGTGGCTCTTTGTGAACAGCTACCTTGCTTCTCCACCCTTCCACACTTCTCTAGGACATCACGGATTGTACCGGGTGCTCTCAATTCCTTTCCATCCTAAGGGACAGTAGAAATATCCAGCATCGAGCATAATCAAGCTCTGAACATATCCTAGCTAAGTAAAAGGACACTGTGAGCCTGTTCTGGTGTTACACCTGTGATCTGCATCACATAATCCAAGAGGCTGCAAAGTGCTGACCTCTGCCTATCGCTGCACTGGTCACCTGGGCTCCAGGAGAGAGGCAGAGCAGCATTCCTAGAGGCAATTATTAGAAGCACACCTTTGGCTGAGCCAGTTTGGACCCTGCGTGCTCATTTCTTTCTGGAGACTGTGAAGGGGTGCTGCCTGCCTGCCTGCAAGGGTGTGCACCCACAGCCACCAGCCAGGTGAGTCCCACTGCACAGGACAGACAGCTGGGCTGGAACACTTCCAACACCTGTAATAAAGGCTCTAAGCTGACAGTTTACCTACATCTACTACAAGGTAGTTTCTTTTAATAGAAATCCATTTCAGACTGGAAACAATCCTTTTTGTTTTGTGTTTCTAGAACATGGAGTAAAGGCAGGATGACAGGTCATAACCAGGTTCACCAGTTTTCACAGTACAAGATTAATGATGTACTCTTTAGGACTAGCACTGGTAAGGGTGAGCGTACTTCCCTGCCCAGACCCCAGCTTCCATTCCTCTCAGGATGCAGCTTACAGCACATTCCCATTTGACTCCTCAGTGAAGGCAGAAAAAGAAAGTTGATATAACCATGAGAAGGTAAGTCTTTCTTTCTTTGACCTGTCCTGAAATGGGAACCCACAAGCAGCAAAGTACTATCTCTGTCAAAAGGAGCAGGACCCACACCTGCTGAATTTGGCTAAAGAGATAACAAGACACAAATCTCATAATTAGAAATGAATATGACAAGAGTTGTGCTGAGATTGAGACACAAACCACTTGTTCCCCAATCACACTTTCAACTGCAAGAAATGTTTCTCCCCAACAACCTATGAATCAGTCAATTAAAATCCTAATATGCGGCATCTTGCTGTTATCCAGGCTCCTGGTAAACATGATGTAGTTTTTCACACTCCCTATTCATTTCCCAACAAATCAGCACACCAGCATTCCGAAAACATTCCTTCTTTTGAACTTCAGCCATCCCATGCCCTACTTCCAAGTACTTTCCTCTGCCACCCTGTACACAGCCATTTTAGGAACAGCACAGTCAAAACCAATAGCTGTCATTAAACAAAGCTCCACCACTCAGGTGATGGAAGTTATAAATCTAGAGTTGAAGGACTTTAACAAAATGAATAAGAATGAATCCTTGCAAGGTGGAAGAACAAAGAGACAGAACAGCAGCTTTTCAATCAAGAGCCACACACTATATGCTTTAGGAAATAACAAGTTCAATAGCCAGTTGATAAATAGCTTGCCACCAGAAAGTGCATTTGAAATGACACATAACTGTCACGTATAAAAGCCCAGAGTAAGCAAGAGCCACATTGCCCTCCCACATGCAGCTCAGTGCTGCTGTGAGTTTCCCTGCCTGCCCAAACAAATGCCACCTCTGAGGGCAGCCCCTGCTCCCCTAAGGTCGGGGCACACGGGCTGACATGTCCCCCAGGACACGGGTGCCAGACACAGCCTCACAGCAGCTGCATGCCCACGAACAGCTGCGCCAGGGGCGCGATGGAGGAGGCACGCGTGAAGCAGAGCAACGTTTCTTACGTTTCTGGCGTTGGGGCAGATTTTTCTCAGACCACACCTTAATTTGCAGTGGTCAAAGAACCTGACACAACAGCAGCAATGCCAGCATTGCCCTTTTGGCCTTCCTCAGGCTCCCAGGTCCTCCTTTCTCAATATCACTCATACATGTCCGGATTCAGCAGAGCACACGTTCAAGTTTCAACCTGTCGAGAAGTTAATTAGTTTCAAGAGGTCTGTAGAAAGATTTAAAGTCAAGTACATTTGTAACTGCTTTCCTGAATCAAACCGTAAGTAAAAAGCTTGTCAACATAAATAAAGGCACCAGAGGCAGACCATGAAAGATACCTGCGATTACACAGGTAGGATTTTGTGAGAGGTTTTCAGCAGGATTTAGTCCAACCATTGTAAATGTGCAAGGATTTTAAATTCATCCTTGCGAACAAGATTGACACATCTTTTAAAGGAATCCAAATAGCAAACAAATGCATCCTATAATAATTAAATATTCCATAAAATTGAGGAGACACCATCAAGTCCTATTTGGCATTAAAATGTTGGCTTTGCACAACAGTCAACAGAAAGAGCCCATTGATTCCTCCAAAGGTTTCTTAGGCTGCAACCCGACCTCTAAGGAACCACTCTGTGTGTGGCCAAGGGTCCTAATGCTGGTCAACCACAGGACAGGGAAGCACAGCCAGTGTGGAGGTCAGACCTGGCCATCCAGCTGAGCCCAATTCAGGAACAAAAGAAACTACCAAAGAGAGAGAGGTCAGTGACACATACAGCATTTGATGAGCTCCTATAGCCCATGGTTTTCTTTGTTACTACAGATAAGGACCTTTCTGGAAAGGAGGCCGAGATTCTGCTGGCAATATGGCTTTAAGACCCTGATGGAGGAGAAGAGCAGTAACATCAACATGAACGAGCTCACAGCAGCTGCTCCCAAACCAACACGATGTAGCCAGCCGAATTAATAGTTTTAACGAAGATGGCATGAAATGCATTTTCCTCAGCCGCGGCAGGAGAGCCAACCCCGGAGAGAGGCGACGTCCCCCCAGCAGCTGCGCTGCGCGTGCAGCGGATGCGGCACCGCGGATGCACTGCAGCGCAGCCCAAAGCGGCGCGGGTGGCAGGACATCCATCTTCCTCCGGGAAGGTTGCTGGGCAACTGGCAAGCTTTGGGCTGGGCGCTGACGTCTGCGCGCACACACGCACCTCCTCCATCTCTCGCGACTAACTTGATTTTGATGGATTAACATAAGATGAAAATCTGCACTTCTCTCTCTCTCTCTCCCTGACACACGGGGTTCATTAAGATACAAAGGAAAATACAATAAAGCATCAACCTATAATGCATGCAGAAGACCATGCAAAGGACAACACAGGCACTAATGATACCAATGTTCTGAAGGCATCCCTTATTTTATGGTAGAGAAAAATATATTTATTTAGTAAAAATTTCATTAAAATAATAATAATAAAGTGTAATACATGCCCAAACTGTGATTCTCTTGCATTCTTTTCTCTTTTACATCCTTCAGAAATGCTGTTTATTTTTTCACTGCTCCTTGTCATATGATGTTTTAAGATTATTTCCTTTCACCTGCTGGAGACACACCACCGGGACACAGAAGTTCCCTCTAATCCCATCCAGCCAGGCATTTATACCACTCTTATTAGCTTGGTATCCCAGTACCCTACTGAGCTGCATTATCATTAATTGTTTCTCAAGTGTTAGCCACAGGCTCAGCTTTACACAGTACAAAGCAAAGATGTGATCCCTGCCCCGAGGAGTTTTACATGCTAAACAGATGGTTAATGACAGCAGTGTAATGACAGCTTTTGGACTGGTAGGGGATAACATTTATGGAACAGGGAATAAATTAGCTGGGATTCATGACAAACTGCACTTGCTTTTCCTGGAGAAAATTTGGGGGAGATTGCTTTCCATGCATGATAACCTGGAAATGTGTACTGGGTTTGAGATCCAAACAATCATAACCTCAGTATTTTTTGCAAATGAGAAGCTTTATTCTAACAGATTTTTTTTACTGAAAAATTGACCAACTTATTTTCACCAAACACACACAGGGTATTTTGTCGGAAAAAGGACAATTTTACTAAACAAAAAATATTAATGTTAAAAAGACAAAACATAAAATGTTTTAGTAACCTCTGAGTTTAAAAATATTCTTTTAAAAAATATGAAAAGGTAAAACGGAAAACAACTGACGAGCTGAATGGGAATCAGAGGTTAAGGTGCCAGGCCACGCCATTGGTGAATGCCATGCCGAGGATACAGTGCCCTACAAGGCTTTGGGCAGGTACAAATAAAGAGCTCGGCACAACACGGTAGCTTTAAGGACAAGAAACTCAGACCCGCAAGGCCAGTGAAGGAGGCTGATGAAGATACCCCTCCACACATGCATTACTTATCTCTCCCAGGTCAGCATCACTTGCAGGGCAAGCTCCCCCCAGGCAGCAGCAGGGACAGCACAGCTGGGACTGTGCTGAAGTGACATGAGCACCCAGCACCCAGGCTGGGACCACCAGTGGGACAGGGATGGAGGCTGCAGGGTGGCATTTCCCACTGCCTGCCTGACAGCAGGGTCTTGAGCTCAACTAACAAATTCCAATTAACTGGGGCATTGCTTGTGCTCCTAACATCTGGCTGAGACAGGACTCAAAACAGCATTTCTGTACTCCTCGCCAGCCCATGCTATTGGTTTCAATAGACAGATGAGAAAATGGATAGCCCAGAGACCACAAACCCACAGAGCCAACTTCCAGAGTGCCCATGCTCAGTGATGCACTGTGTGGCCAAGGGTCTGGTCAGGGATGGCTTGAAATCTTCTGATGTGGCAGAATTCAGCCTGTTGTGTTTTACTGCTACTGACACTGTAGTTAGTATCTTCAGTGCTAGAAAGCTGTTCATAATTTGGGTAGCACACTGCATGAAGTACAGGGTATTTCTGTATGATTTCTACAAGCCTATTCTTGATTTCACAGTATAAGCACATAAAAATATATTTTCTACTCTGTTTTGCAGTGTAATGAATGGTTGATTTTTTTTTTTCTCTCAGCCTTATTGTGACCTTCTGGTATTGGGCAGGCTGCACCAAAGAGACTTCCCCACATACTAGTTCTTTTCTGCATTTCCAGTTTTTTACTTGACAATAACTCACTCTGAAATCCCTCACAGATCTTTAGATAAGACACTGAAGTAGGAGCTGTGACTACAGAAAAGGCCTCTCCTGGATGGTGGAAGACGTAGGTCCAGCTACCTTTCAGTTTCATTTCCCATTTATAGTCCTCCAAGTAATATTTGAGAAGGCTGTTAAAAGACAAGGTTTCTTCTTCCTTTCCAACACATGTATTAGAGATCTTGCAGCTCACTGAAAGCCACAAAAACTCAAACACTTGTGCCACCTCTAAACAGGCTTGTATTATTTCTATGTGAGCAGCTAAAAGTTTGCATGCAGGTAAAATACCTCCAAAAACAATGTCACAAAAAATAAATCCTCAGCAATTACATGAAGATCAAGGAAGGTATAACCACTGAGCATTTAAATAAGGAGACAATAGAATCTTCAGCCCAATAGGATAAATAACTTTAAAAGTCCCAGTAACTTCAATGCAAATTTAACTTAGAACAGCACTGAGACAACCTAAAAACAAATTTGTGAACAGAATAATTGATAAGACTCTTGAGTCCGTATTTCTGTGTGCTCACATAATGGCAATTAAAGCTAAGCACCTTTGAATGGCCTCTAAACAAGCACACGGAAATCTAGGAGAACCTTTGAGTGGGGATTATGCATTAACCTAATGTTCATAATCATGCTTAGAAAGTTTCTCTTTGAAAGCTTGAAACAGAAATGCTAATAATCTCAGGCAAATAAAAAACCTTAAGCTATTGCAAAAGGTAACTTTTGAATCAAGTATATAATAGGTAATAAAACTTCAAAGGATTCATCACTCACTGCAATTAAAATGCCCAACACAGATTTTTAAAGAGCCTTCTCATGTCTAAGGAAACTTTTTTTCCTCCAAGTAAATAACTGAACTCAGGTGAGCATCAGATTTTTTTTTTGGGAATAAACATAGGCTTTCATCTGTGGTGTAGTGAAAAGAGCACAGCATCACAGTCCAAATCAGCAATCAAAGCCATTTCCACTTTGCCCAGTTTTGTTCTTTAAGGGTTTGAAGTATCAATCCTCCTCTTAAAAATCTTCAAGCATGAACAGTGAATGTAAAACAATTAACAACTTATGTGAGAGAGTAACAAGAAGACTCTAGGAAAAAATACTGCCCCCTCCCCGATTTCCACACAACTAACTGGAAATCTTCCATATTTTGGTAGAAGAGAGGATGTCTCTGTACAGCATGGTAACAGATAGGAGCCACAGACAGGGGCACACTCTAACAAGTTCTCCCTGAGTTGCATAGAAAAGGCCAAAAAAACAAAAAAGGAAAAGGAACATCCTCTTGTAGCTGTGGTTTTACAATGAATTGCCAAACAAAAAACAAGCAGGCAACTCCCTGTCAGATTTGACAGAACACCTGAAGTCTTACTCTCATCACCACAACTGCTGCAACCAAAATACATTGACTCTTATGGACCCAGGCAGGCAAAATCACCCTGTTTGACTGCAGTCTCCAAGCTGGAGAAGCAGAGGAAGCATCCATGGGATGGGAATACTTTGTGATTGCCTTATCCTGTGACTGGGAACAACTGCTGCATGAGGGCAGGTCTTGAGGAGCAAGCTGATAACACACAGGCCCCCAAAAACTGTGGCAGATGTAGCTCTCACAATACACAAAGAAATCACAGCAGAGCAGATGAACAAGTGAGAATTTTGTAACTAAATAAAACTACATGAAATAGAAAATTCATGGCATTTATGTCAGGAAGTCACCTACATCAGGCTAAAGGACTTATTTAAGAGTGGACCTACTAACAGCTGAACTAGCTAGAAGTCTTACACCCAAACAACAGTTTAGGCATTACTTATTTCCACTAATCAGTTTCAAAAACCTGCTCTTCTGTAGCACAAATTTGAAGAACTGAAGGGAAAAAGGGAATATCAAACACCACATCCAAAATCACTTCAGCTTATTTGATGAAATAAACTTCAGCTTAAATTTTATAGGAAAAACCCAAGGTTATTTCCAAATCACTTTGCTCTTGGTAAACTTTAAGTTTAACAGTATTCTTTATCTTCAGACAAGGTCAACTTTATCCCTTGTAATCTAATAAAAAATAAAACAGAATCAAACTGATGCTCTTGTTTTCTAAAGACTGAAATCTGAGCATGATCATCTCCTTTCTTTCATTGGTAAAATAATTCATGCATGGGACATAGAATGAAACTATAAAAATGCATAGATTTGGGAGAAAACAAGCAACAAAACCAAGGCAACAGGAGCAATCAAGAGAACAAAAATTAGAGAACTGCATTCCTGTAGCCTGACAGTCTTTTACAGATTATCTAACAGAGCTGATGAGGCCAACCTACCACAGATGATCTCAGCATCTTCAAGTCATTGACATCCTTCATTAGGACCAGGATTTTATCCCAGTCTCTGATAATTACCATTTTCTTTACAGATGGCCTGAATGGAGGTTAAAGTTGTTACCCTGTCTCCTGAAATGCTACCTCAGCTAGAAAAAAATCCACAGACAAAACCTGAAAGTAAAACCTCCCATGGCCAGGCACAGCAGTCCCAACATTTCACAGATGTGCTCCTTTCCATTTCTTCTGAGTGATGTCTTGTGAGGGATCACAGCCACTTACCCGGACACACATGGATTTTCAATGGGCTTGTGCTCCAGCTTTACTCACGGACTTCTGGAAACCCCTGCTTTGACCCAGACCTGCAGCAGCACTAACTGCAAAAGCAGAGCATGTTAAATGCCTCAGCAGCACGGACCTGGCTCCAGCTGCAAGCAGCTTCCCAAGGGAAGGACACGTCTTGCAGCGACAACTCTTCACAAACTCTCAGCACACCTGGATTTTGCTGCAGGTGTATCACAGCCTGTTCCACCTGAAGCATTATGATCCCCATCTGCTGCATAAGGGCAATTGCTTTGTGAAACCCAAAAAATCCTAGAGATGTCAGGGTAAAAAGCAACTTCCCAATCTTTTTCCTTTACTATTGAGAATAATGCCAATGTTCTTCTCACAAAAACAAAAAATCCCAAAGCCCTCATGCTACAGCTTTGTTAAAGGACCGTGTTTAAAACCTGAGGACCCTGCTGAGTTTGAAGATGCATGGCAAACACATCAGGTGTAAATGCAAGACCACACTTTATGTCAGTACATACACTATGTCAACAGATACACACCAGCTGAGGAACTGATATAAGCATATGTTTAAACCTCTGAAGAGAGAGACCTAGACCAAAACAGAACTGTAGGAGAAGCTGTTCCCTCTCTGAAATGGCACTGTGTAGGAAGAAAATGCTTTTTGCTATGTTAAAACATCTCCACATTCTTCCTTCCTGTTTTTCTTATACTTTCAAAACAAGACTCCTATACAGAAGGGTGCAGGCAGAACTCAATACATTAAAACATAAACAGTTTTCACCTCAGTAACAGCTGCAGATCAGTATGTGTATAGTGGCACTGAGCTTGCAAAACTTGTTCAGATGAACTCCCGACTACGTGCACCAGCAGTTGGCCAGAGAAAGGCTATTGAAGCCTTTTAGAGCCATTCATGCAACAAAAGGACACCTCTCTATACACAATCATCACAGCCTGGCTTATCAAAGCACTTCACAAGTCTTACTGCTCAGCATCCTTATTTTTTAGCAATTATTGTTCTGAGGAGTAACCCTTGGCAGTGTCCAAGAATAAGGGGAATTTCTGCTGCAGGATGCCTGGAGTGCTCCTCCTCTGCTAAGTGAAGCAATAAAATGTGTACAGGAATGTGTATAGAAATGACACAACCCACCTGCCTTCCAGCTGTGCCTAAAGAGGTCACAGGGTGAAAAAGCAGCCCATCTGGGAGCTGCCTCTTGGGTGTCTCAGACTCAGTGATGCACTGTGTAGCACTAAAAGCAGGCAGCCCCTGTCTGCAGGCACCTGTGCATCAGCCAGCTTTCCCTGAGCCAGCCATCCAAGCACAGGAAAAGGAGCTGGTCCTGAAGGCACATTTAGCAGAAGAACCAATGCTGGGCTTTTGCTTTGGTGCAGTAACTAGTGAGAGCATCTGTATACAGGGTTACAAAAGCTGCTAACTAGATACTAACTCACCACTGGCCAGGAGATAAAAAATCTTATCACGGTCCATGCCAACAACTAAACCACTGTTTGGCCTCAGATTAATTAATGTAATACTCGACAACAGCAATTGGAGATTAATGGCCGGTAACTCTTGGTTACCTTGCACTCTATAGGGTCAAGTACATTAATGTCAGTAGAGAAATAGTTTGCCTCAACCCAGTGCTAGTACTACAAAGACCCATGAACCTGAAGATACGAGGGCCAAGCTCTCAGAGCCACCTTCTGTCACTAAGGTCTACTGGTGGCCAATTGTCATGAGGAAGAGTCCTCACGCAGGGGAGTTTAATTCCTCCACAGCACATTGTGGACAGATATCCTGGCATTTGCCACCGTGCAGTGACTGAGACAGGAACTTCAGGGCAGCAAATGCAGCAGACAGGGGAGCAGATCACTCTGCTCCCACCAGGGCTGTGATGGAGGCAGCCCAAGACCCAGACAACTCCAGGCAGTCCCCTGACTCCACCTGTTCTTTGCTTGGCACATTTTCATACAGGAGAGAAATACAGCCAAAATCTTCCATTGTTCTTGGTCATTGCATTTAACTGCAAAAAATCACTGCTCTTACATTTGCAGAAATAAGCCCTTTGCTCTGCATTCCAAACCCAGGGTATTTCTGGGGGGCTCAGGACCTGACTCCCGAGCAGAGGCCAGCCTCACTGGAGCACCTATGCTCACCTCCAAATAACTGATGGGCTCAGGCCATACAGCTGCAACACTGCAACTAAAAGTAGTAGTTCTCAAATCTGGACACACATATGCCCATACAGAGACCACAGCTCTGCCTTAATTACAGTCAGATTACTTAGCCCCTTTATCTAGGAGGAAAAATAAACCACAGATAATCTGGAGATTAAACTAGAACCACTCTTCCTGAGAAATTGTTTCTGGAATGCATAGTGAAGAAAAAAAAAATAGTGTAACTCATACAGCTCCCAAGGGAAAAATGAATATGCCAGTTGACCTTAAAAGAGTCCAGTAGAAGTGCTGAGTAAAATTTTAAGCACCAGATGTTGAGCCTTCTTCAAACTCCTTCAGAGGAACCTTTGCTCTACCTCCTGGAGGTAGCAGAAATTATGTTTGTGAGACCATTGTTCATATGCAGGCAAGAGTATAATAATAGAGGAAAAAGCTGCATTACGTTATGCTAAATCTTTGAACAACAGAACAGTTTGAAATGATCTGTGAATCCTCTTTTTTATCCCGTGTTCCTCAGTTTCTCAAATAGAAGTATGCAAAGAAAGGCCAGAAGGAAGGGAGAGGGAAGGATGACCCTGTGGTGTCTCACAGGGCTGGCACCTTAATACACACACCAGACATGAGCTGCTCTGATGGAAGCCACAAGAGTCAGAACATCCTTCACACACAGCATATGCTTGGGAAGTATGTTTTGGCCACAGAGGTCATACAGCTTTTAGAGATGCTCCTGGCACTTGGAGAGGAGATGTTCAGCTCCCACTGACTCCTCTCAAGCTCCAGGGCTGCCCACAGAGCCAGCAGCCACAACTCTGCTACAGTTACCAAAGCTCCCCAGCAACTCTGATTCCTCCTCTCCTTGCTATCTCCATCAACAGGCCTTAAAGAGGACCTGAAAGGAGTGCCAGACATGTGCCATAGGTATCAGCCCCTAACACATCACAACAGAGTACACTGGAGTAAATACATAAAAGAGAGCATCAAAGGAAGAAACAGGAGGTAAAAAGTGGCAGCTTATAAATGCACCTTTTGACAAGTTTTACTTTGCAGTCTCCTCAGCTAGCAGTGCTTTAAATAAAAGTACTTTTTTGACAAAACACCTTCAGGTCACCTCCAAGAGCAGTGGACTTTTGGCCACGAGGTGGCCATGAAGTAAAGGGGGGTTTCTGTACCCTCAACCTGATTTCACATACCACCCCAAGGCAGCAAGCTCCTTGGGGCACAAGCTCTTCTCTCTGTGTCTGCAGGATGCACACTGCAGCCAGCCCTGAGCCTCACAGTGCTTCAATACTATCAATGCTATGGCAAGGTCCACCATGGCTGTTGGACTCTCAAGTGCAAAATCAACTCTGCCTGGCTGGAGAAGAGGAAAAAGAGACCAAAACAAAACCCTGAGCGCATTAGTTGCTGTTAACTGTTCTTTCCAGAAACACAACATTGAAGCGATTTCACTTCAGAATTTCCTGGCAGGGAGATTTTGTGGTGGCTCATAGCTAAGATCAGCAAGAAATCCTTTGAAATACACATATATACACATTAAAACTGGAGTATTTTACCTTTCCCCTCAAATGCAATTGCTGCTGTCAAGTACACCCTTCTCTTACAGCCACATGCTCTGTTTAAGAATACCTAATCAGAAAAATGTTCAGAGGTATTTAATCAGGTTTTTCTTTTTCCTTTAATGACCTAATGTTTTGGTTTGCAACTGCTGCCAACTCACGCTGGGTAGAAATTTAGTACTGTCAGCATTTAATTATTATTTTAACACAGATTTCTCTACCTTCCTACAGTGAAGAAATAGCTAGAAAAAAATGCCACTATGAGCAGTTTTTTAAGCCATTAGACACCATCCTTGTTATTTAGCCACACTGGAAATTACCATTCAAGGACACAGAAGCTCGCTCTGCCATCCTCTGCAAGGACAGATGCTCCCCAGTCTGCAGCTCCACAGACAACCAGAGGGACAGTGTCCAAGGGACAGCCTGGAGGGACTGCAAATACCCTACCCCAGAAGCTCACCAATCTGAGACATGGCTCACCAAAAGATGTGCCAAAGAGCTGGAACACAGAGCACCTGGTTGGTGTTGTATCTTGGGCCATAAATAACAAATCACACTGTTTCTTTTTGACAGCTTAAAACCTATTTTCCTAATTTTTCCTCTCCCAGTCTGAAATTAATAAATTTAATTCTATAGCCTGCAACAGGCTACAGGGGAAATACATGTGTTGGTGTGCTGCAGACTGCTAGACAGGTTTGTTTCATTTACACAGTGGGGGGAAAAAAGACAAAAAAACCTGGTTCTATGAATTTCAAAAGAAATCAAGAGCTGAGCTCACGGTAAGCTCACAGCATCATGTAAATGTTGCACTGCATGGTGTTTTGCAGACAGGACAGGTGCATGGAGAGTTCCCTTCCCACTCTCAGCCAGCCTGGTGAATGCCTGCTCCTTGTTCTCCTGCTGAAAAGCAGGATTTAGGCTTCAGCCCTCACAAAAACCATTGGAGAAATGAATCTGCAGCAAAGCAGGGCTTGTAACAGCAAATGTTAAATGGTACAAAGAAGGAAGGGTTGTGAGGACGCACGTGGGTAACTCCCATCTTCCAGAGCGGATGGAATAGTCAGCCATACACTTATTAAAACAAGCATTAGTCTGTGATAGCAATCTAAGATAACACTAAGAGGTTTGTCACCCAAGGTAAAAGAAAAAATAGAGGCCAAAACTGGATGCTATTGCTGGACCTGTGTCTATAGAAACCACATTTAACCTTAGCAGAGGATCCATCTACACAGGTGACTCTTTATTTGAGAAACACAAGCACCATGTTTGGTGTATGCTGACCTTTGCACACAGTCACACTTCTATTTAAAAGAGAAACATGTATATGGAAAAAGACAAGAACAGAGGCTAGCAACAGTGAGGCAACAAATTTCTGGCAACACGGAGGTAAAAGATTTTATTTCTCTGATGGCAAAGCAGGACTCTCTTACACAGCCAGCAGGAATGAAGCATTGCTCTTCTCCACCTGAAAAGACAAAGTTGCGGATATGGGATTTTAAATCCAGATGGTCACCATCGATGGAACTTAACTGTGATGAATAAAGAGGCAGCTATTTCATCTGCTTAACATTAACTCTTCCCAGAGTGCATTTTACAAGTGGCATGCAGAGAGCAAAGGGCATATGCTTATGAAACCACATACAAACCAAGTTTTGCAGGGTAAAAGAAAGGGAAATAGCCTTGGTCACTGAGAGTATTTGAATGTCACTCTGTTAGGCTGTGCATTGCATTTGACAGAGCTAGGAAAGGAAATGAGAAATGATAACTGATAGTGCCCTGATTAGATCAGCCACCTTGGGAAAGGTGCTGAAGCAGAGATATTTCACTAAAATAAGGAGAATCCTGGGAATAGATTTCTGGCAAGTGATCGCAAAGGAGATATGGCCAGAATTAGAAATGGATTTTGCAGGCAGATAAAATGTAATAGATAGAAGGCAGCTCAAAATGATATATCGTGAGGGCCTATAGAGCAACTATAAAGTTTGTTCGCAGATATTTAACATATAGAGATCCTAGAAAGACTTAACTTCAAAATACACTTGCTGTGTTATTAACTTTAATGTGCAGAAATAAAACAATGTTGTATTAAATCTCTCCAGCAAAAAAGGAAGCTGTCTTCTCCCCAGCTATCTACCTCTGACTTCAATGGAGTTGCATTAT
Organism: Polioptila caerulea; assembly: GCA_013397295.1. Classification (NCBI taxonomy): domain Eukaryota; kingdom Metazoa; phylum Chordata; class Aves; order Passeriformes; family Certhiidae; genus Polioptila; species Polioptila caerulea. The sequence goes on along the minus strand of VYXF01000609.1, from coordinate 118,043 downwards.
TTTACACCACAAGATAGAAGTAGAACAGGAATATCTTCTTGTGCTTCTGACTGACAAAGATACATGAAAATGTACATTTCATTGTACACCTTGAAGGAAATCATCTTTATTAATAATGAATAACTAAAGGCACTGGAAATTAACGTATTTCAATAAACTCCTTATATGCATTTCTATAGTTTAACCATATTTCCTTCTTCTGAAGTTCATGGACAAAGTAGTTCTTTAGACTGATAGTTAGGCATTTTAGGGGAGTTAGCTTTACTAGCTATTAAAAAAAAGTCTTCATTGATCCTGCTGTCCACATCTGTCTGTCTGTTTCCTCCTTAAAAAGTTTAGCCAACCAAATACAAAGACAACTATGTCCTTGCAGTTCTGTATAACATGGTGGCCAAGACAGAAACCCAATGACATTAACTCGGGGAAAGGCTGCTACCTGGGTTCAGTCATCACACAACAGAGCTCTGCACCACAAGACAAGTGTGTTGACAGCCCATCTTCACTTGCTCCTGTAGTGTCACAAGACTTTGAGATCAGTCCATGGGCTTAAGAGACTGCAAGTCAATAAAGACGAGTACAATGCTCCCAGGGGCCTGAGTCTGGCCCTCTGCTCCTCGCTTCATCAGCCAGTAAAATGTTGAGCTTTGCACAAGCAAGTAATGGATCGTGAGTTGTTCAGAACAAAATAAAGATATCACAGCTACAACAACAAAAATCTATGTTGCAGCACACCTGTGTATTACGAGATCTTCTCATCCACTGGCTCCAAAGAGCCATATGTGCATCACTCACACTGCCAGAATGGGAACAGTCACATAAATCACCTTTGGTATCAATGGAAGATGCACTTGACAGAGCAAAAATGTCTGAGGAACAGCCAAATACTAACACTTTACCTACCACTGGGATACAAGTTAGTGATAACTGTTATCACCATCACTGTATCAATGACGGCAACAGAGCATCAAATTCTGCATCCACAAAACCACTGCTGCCACATCCCTAGGGAGCTCCCCCAAATACACAAAGGTGGAGTTGAAATAGAAGCTATTTACATGATCAAGTGCCAAGCTATTTGGTGAGGCAAAATTGTCACTGAAATCAGCTAGGACTATTACAATCAATAGATTTTGGCATGAAAAGGGACAAGCTTCATTTTTTGCCAGCATTCATGCCCAAACTGGCACCAGAACAGATGACTTTACAAAGTGTCATGCTGCTTACTTCAAAACTTGTAAAAGACAAGGCAATTCCTCAACTACAGATGTCCCACCTAGGCTGAACCTCTTGCCCCTTGCATTTGGAAACAATCAATCCATCTCAGATTCTGCACCTGGGATGGGGCAACCCTGGGTGTATGGAGAGACTGGGGAATGAGAGGCTGGAGAGCAGCACTGAGAAAAGGGCCTGGCAGGTCCTGGTCCATGGCAAGGTGAGCATGAGCCTGCAGTGCCCTGGCAGCCAGGAGGGCCAGGTGTGTCCTGGGGGGCACCAGACACAGCACTGCCAGCCAGGCAAGGGAGGGCACTGTCCCACCCTGCTCTGCACTGAGGCAGCCTCACCTCGAGTGCTGCGGGCAGTTTTGGGCACCACAATATAAAAAAGCCACCAAGCTGTTAGAGAATGTACAAAGGAGGGCCATGAAAATGATGACGGGTCTTGAGGGGAAGCTGTAGGAGGAGCAGCTGAGGTCATTTAGTAGGTTCAGACTGAAGAAGAGGAGACTGTAACTATGCAGTTACAACTGAGTAACAATTTCCTGTGAGGGGAAGAGGAGGGGCAGGCACTGATCTCTGCTCTGATGTGACAGTGACAGGACTGAGGGAACGGCCTGAAGTTGTGTCAGGGGAGGTTTAGGTTGGATATAAAAAAAGGTTCTTCACCCAGAGGTGGTTGAGAACTGGAACAGGCTCCCCTGGGAAGTGGTCACAACCCCAAGCCTGACAGAGTTCAAGAAGTGTTTGGATAAGCACATGGTGTGACTCTTGGGGCTAATTCTGTGAGTGTCAGGAGCTGGACTCCAATGATCCTTGTGGGTCACTTCTGACTCCGAATGTCCTGATTCCCAGCGCTAGCACTCACTAGCACTACACCCCATCAAAGCAGGCCTCTATTTCTGAAATAAAACCACCTCTTTCCAATAGCCCAAGAGCTGAATTCTGCTGCCTTCATCATTGTTGTTTTGAATGACTGAAGGGTGGGAGGGAAGTTTCTGTCAACATTAATCAATATTTAGGTGGCTTCCTGCCCATTCATTCATGTGCTAAATGTGTTTTTGACAGTAAGAAATCCACTGAATGTAAGCAGGCCAGTAGCAGCTGCTTGAGAAATGCCAATAATACTGTGCATACCTTCCAAATTTCCCCAATGTCCCTAAGTTATTAGCGGGTGACAGGAGCTTAAATAAAGCATGTGAAACACAAAAGCAGGACAAATAATTATATTGGTATAGAGATTTCTATACTGGAGTGATTTTTGCTCCAAATACCTTGTATCAACTGTAAGTTTTTGGGGTCAGAAATAAAATTGTTTTTCCATGCTGTATCTTTGAGAGAGCAGGGTGCTTGGATCCCTGCTGCTCTGTGGTCTCAGCTTGTATCCCCATAGAACTAGCAGTAGCTAACAGTAGCAATCAAGATTGAACACAAACTCAGAATAAAAATTACTACCCCAAAATTCTGCTCCAGATTTCAAAGCATTTTCTGAACTGTCCACATCACACCATGATTGGGCATCCTCATTTGAGCAAAGAGCAAAAAAAGCAAGACAGGAGGAAGCCTGGATCAAATAAACCAAGTGCAGACCAACTCCAATGATCGCAGGGTCCACTGGCTCGGGACATAACCCTCAAGGGAGAAAGGGCAAGACTAAAACTGTGCTCAACATCAACATAGCAAAGGCTGTTTCATGCAGCTCTTTGAGGAAAGATAACACTGCTTTTCTGGTAAAAAAAAGCCTTTGCCACTAGCCTTGTAAAATTATACCCTTAAAAAGGGGCTCAGGGGCTACGTACTTGTGCCTGGCCCTCTCATCTGCTCCATTCCTTGAATGGAACAGGCACAAACCACCAGACAATCTGATCCTACAGCCACAGTCTCTGATCAGCCTGGGTGACAGCTGAGGGTGCATGGCCTCCTTGTCAGCCCTCTAGGAACTGGAGCAAGGCTGCTGCAGGAGCACACACCAGTCCTCCTCCTCCTGGCAACTGCGCTGGAACAGGAGCGCGCCCTCGGATTGCCAACCTCAGACAGGCACAGCAACGGGGATCCACTGCTTCATGGGGCAAACTCACGAGTGACCACGGTGAAAAGCTTCACATCTGAAGCCTTCAGCCCATCGGATCTTTCCTTGCTTTACGCAGGAGTCATCTCTCACCATTTTGTCTTCAAAATGCTCAGCCTTTTTTCTCAAACTGTTGCAATGGCAGCTTTCCATACAACTAGGAAACAAAGAAATCATTCCACTTGGAAAGCCAAGATGCTTTCTGTTTCTAAAAACACTGACTTTTCCACCCAGCCTGGCTGCTTCTGAGGTGTTGGTCTGGGAGATCACCAGAGTTACCAACAGGGAATGAGGATTTCCTCACCTGTCAGAAATGGTACCCCGGCTTAGCAAAAACAAAGGATTTTTACAACACGCTTAACTTTGCACAATTTGTGTTGGATTGTTCGGGGCCTCTTTTTCTTGTTTTGATACAATTAAGTCGGTCCCATTTCCAGTCAGGCTGGTTCCAGTTGTTGCACTGGGCCCCAGGACTGTGAATGGCTTACAGTTGCTCCAGTAATAACATGGGCTCGTGAACAAGGGTGATCATCCTAATACATATTTCTACATATTTCTACATAGCCTAATTTCTACATTTTTCTTTTTTTTCCCCTATATTTTAATCACATTTTCCTCATTTCTTCCAGTCTGTGTTTTCTTCCTCCTTGCACAAAGCTACTACATCTCGAGTGAGATCTCCTGTTCAGCCACAACACAAACTGAAGCTGCAATGTTTCTCTCAGACCTTCTTCATCACAACCCAGCCCTGCTCTTGCCAGACATGGCAGATAAGCAGGAACCCATCTGCTGCCTCCCCTGCTTCCCTATACCCACAGGTGGCTCAGCACTGCACCGCTCCCTGACCTGGGGTCTGATATCTGGGGTGCAGCAACTGCAGCTCCAGCGCCGCTGCATTTAATCAGAACACTGCGACTTCCCAGCACCTCTTTGAATTTCCTGAGCAACAGCGTGACTGCAGCATGGCCCAGGATCCCAGCTGCAGCAGGCACAGCACCAGCTGGGGGTCCCCAGGGTAAGCTGGGGCTGACAGGGCCCCGCCACCCCAGGAGAGCTTGGCGCAGAGCTCGGCACAGCGCAGCTGCGGCAGCACCACAGCGCAGCGCCCATTAGTGACGCTGCTGTGACCACCCCCAGGACATTAAGGTCTGCTGCACCATTACATGAGACTACTTTGCACTAACAGGAGTGAGGAGGGGAAAAATTAGACATACCGGTGAAGATGTAGCTTATTTGTGGTTCAGCTTTTCAAAGTTTACTAACTAGTACCGATTATTCAGGGCTCATGTCTTCTATAAAGAAGTCAGTGTCATTCCCTTTCTATTCTTAACCCTAAGTAATATTTTATGGTTCTGCTATTCCTCCTCTCAGACAAAAGACATTTGTCCAATCGTGGCTTTGTGAGATGTTGTCTCCTGGCCCTCTTCATCCTTGTCTAGTGATTGTTCTGTACCTCCATGTCCTCTCCCCCAGCTCCTGCTGTTACCTTAGTCTTGGTCTGTTCTGTATACCCTCCACACCCTGGGCATGATTTTATTCACTCTGACACCAATTCCTGCTGTGCCAATGTGAAATTTACTTTCTGTCACTGCCACTCTTCTCCAGCTAAGCCCATCTCTCAGCCTGCCTTGCTGACGTCCCTTGCTGGGCATCTCATCATCAAATCTAAGCCAATATAGCTGTAACAGACCTTGTGATCTTCCTTTGCTTACCCAGCCTCTCTATCCCTTCTGAACAAACTTCCACCCTCCCTGTTGCCCAGGCCTATAACCTCTCCCAGTTCCACCATTCTTCACAGCCTTGCTCTCCTAGAATACCACCTGACACACCATCAGGTGGTATAAGTCAGTGTAATTCCACTAACTCAAATGGCATTATACCAATTTACAAGAGATGAGTTTCTGTCCTGATGCCTCTAAAAGCAAATATATTCTATTTGACAAGTAAAAACCTTCAGCCAGTTCCCTCAACATCTCCTGTATTTATTACTGTGATCTCTTGCCCTCTGGACTCCCAACAGCCACATTCTTTTCAAAACATGACTCCTCCTGAAATTCTTACATGTCCCTTTGCTCTCCACTGCTCCCAATCCAGAACATTCCCTTCCACTCTCCAGCCAGTGACAGTGTTTGCCTTCCTAAGCCTTCTGAATGTACCTCAAATAATCTGGTGTGCTAACAATATTTAATTAACAGTAACAAATCATTCACCAATTCACAGATTTATTTTATCATAAAATAGAGGAAAGAAAGAATTTTTAAAAAGAATTTTAAAAAAGGAAGGGGAGCCACCATGAAAGCTGAACACCAATTTCAAATTCAGACACAATCAAAAAGCACATGTTTAACACAAGGTGGGCACATCTGCAAGTGCATGTACTGAATCACCAAGATTACTTGTTATTTGTGACCCCCAACACCAAGCACTGCACTATTCCATGAAAGCTGAACACCAATTTCAAATTCAGACACAATCAAAAAGCACATGTTTAACACAAGGTGGGCACATCTGCAAGTGCATGTACTGAATCACCAAGATTACTTGTTATTTGTGACCCCCAACACCAAGCACTGCACTATTCCAGGTGAGCTGAAAGTTTCCTAACCATTTTAATACCAGGATAAATCCCTGCTTAAGCCAAACATGCCACAGTATAAAACGATGCAATGGATACCACAATAACACCCTGCATCTTCACATTCTCACAACCACACAGTGAAGTTTTGTAAGGGCTGGAGACTTGGCACTTAGTGGATCTGACCTAACCACTGCATCTATCTTTGTATAAATGNAGAAGAGAAGAGAAGAGAAGAGAAGAGAAGAGAAGAGAAGAGAAGAGAAGAGAAGAGAAGAGAAGAGAAGAGAAGAGAAGAGAAGAGAAGAGAAGAGGAAAAGCACTATCCAAAAAGTAGAATAGCATCTGCATTTAGGGTTTTCCACACCTGGAGAGCTGCAAAAATGTGGAGGCAAGATCAGCTCTTTATTGAGAGTACTAAGGACTTCACCATATGCACCATGCCAAAATGATAAAACGTTAATGAAGTGAAAGTATATTAGTGAATTATTAAAATTTCACTCCTTTCTGCAAAGCACAGAGTAAGAAAAACACAGAGAAGATAATGATAAAAACAGGATCAAAACATTTGGATCCTTTCACCACCTCCAACATAAAAGCTTTACAAAATCTGGTGTTAAAATTAACATATTAATTGAGTAGCTTCTACAAATGATCTACTGTAAAACCCAGTTCAAAACAAGATGGAGTTGGGGGTAAACTGAGACATAATTTAGTAAAATCTAGATAGGTCAGACCTACAGCTTCCTCCCATCTCTAATAATCTCTCATAACCCCTCTAATGCCTCTGCTCCTCTCCACAGCAAGCACAGCTAGCAATTCAATTGTCCTCAGGAAGATCTCACTGAGGGAAGTAACAGTGAGCAGGGCTCTCCACGGAGGGGTTGGGGAGTTCATGTCTGTGTGCTGTGCCAGAAGTTCTGTCCAGGGAAAAGTTTGGCCTCGCTGTGAAGCCCAGGAGATAAACCAGAAAGCAGCTCTGTAGCAGGGGTCCTGCAGAGGTGTCAGGAGTGGGGAGCCTTGGTGAGCTGGGACTGGAGGCAGGGCCAGAGGAGACACGAGGCCACTGCTATCAGCGGGGCAGGCAAAGGTCTGGCAGAGAACTACACTAAAAAGAACAAGGGCTTTGCCACATAGTATTAAGAAGCAATTTCCAACGAAGCTGCCATTCTGTAAAATGTTTTCCAGGGTCTAGCTTGGACAGCTTTGTACATAAAGTCCTGTCTGTTAGGAAATCTGGAGCACTCTCCTTGCAACAAAACTAAATACGCCCAGACATGGTGAGCGGGCTCTATCAGCTAACTGGTGGCAGGTAAGCAGTTTGCCATTAGGATGCCACTAGGGAATCTCACACTTTTCCTGAGCAAACAGTTCAGTGCAGGGTCCCACCACAACTCAGAATATGGGAGATGGGCAAAGGAAGAAACTGGGGTACACCAAATGCATCCCACTCCAGGAATGATACCTGTCTTTATTTGGCTTTAATCTATTTTCAGTAAAAGGTAAAATCTTCAGTTTGGAAATTTCATTGTATCAGCTAACATTGATACAGATTCCTGCTAACATAGCGAAAAAAATCCCGGTGTCAAATACCTCTTGTCAAACATCTAGATCTTTCCATTCAGTGGCACCTACCAAGCCTGACCAGAGGCCACAGCCTTTCCATCTGTCTGTCCTGCAGTCAGTGCGGACACAGAGAAAACCATCTCCAGCAGAGACTCTTAGACTACAGACAAGAGAAATAAAAGAGTAACAAAACACTGTCCAACACAGTAAGTCGAGGCTTTGCCTCCAGCAGACTTAGCCTGTCCCATTTTCACAGACATTATGGAATAGATGCACTTTATGGAGAGTTTTCTAAGAGCATAATGTGTCCCTTATGTACCTCCCTAAGAGTGGCAGGGTGAAAGTGATCCCCAGCAAGCAAGTGGCCACCAGTGCCTGGACCAATGTGAGGGTGGTCCTGCACAGGCCACCTGAAAGCTGTGTGTCCAGCTGTGGTGAGTTCCAGCCATTCCCCAGGCACCTCCAGAGCAGGGCTATCCCACTGCTCTGCCTCCATCCTTAGGGGGAACAAACAGGACACAGGGAGCCTCGCTCCTTCACGGGCTATGCTGACACCCAAGGTACAAACTTTTGGCCAGACAACCAGCTTCCATTCAGAACAGTTATAAGTCTCAAGGATCCTAAAGGCACCTAAAGTCTTACAGAGAGTTTAGGGAGGGCTTGAGTTGCTCTCATGCTTGGCAGCTCAACTTGAGGCGTTTTAAATAGAGCAGAATTTCCAAAACTCTAGGAGAGAATCACTTCCCAAAAACTGCCCTGCCTTGCAGAGCTTCAGGCTGGTTTCCCAGAATCAGCTGATCACTTCTGAAAATACACAGCTGTAATTTTACACTTAACTGAAACACTGCTCTGTTGGAGTCTCTTTTGTTTTTTGTTTTTTTTCATTATTTTGTTACAATTTTACTTTGGCTTGGTTATGAGAGAAGGTAACAAGGCAAATGCAGCTTTCATTACAAATATGTCGAAATTGTGGTCAAACTCACACTGCATTGTATTACATGAACTGAAGTCACGAACGGGCAAATTCCAGCATCAACCACAATAGCACCATTCCAGTCCAGTTTAGGCTCCCAGACAGCCCTGGTAGCTTCTGCCACGAGCAGCTCCTAACACCAGGACATCTCCTACAACCAAAAACCACCACTTGAACCTATTCAGCATGCCAGGCAGCTTTTCATAAGTTTATATAACTTTTCCATGCTTCCCCCTCAAAACCCTCTGCAAAGCCTAACACCATAAAAACCCTGTTGTGAGCTGATATCAGAGAAATGTTTATTTCCCTGAGCCTCCCTGCTTACGAGAACACACAGACCCAAACTGCAGCCCTCACCTTTGCTCTGGACCTTCATCCAAAGTCGTGTCTAAGCTTACAAGCCTCCAACCTGACATCCCAGCCGTGCTGGGCAGAGACCAGAAAACGGCTGGAATTTTCTGGAACCATTGCTTATATCCTCACCCACAGCCCCACATCCCAAACACATACACCTCACGGTGGTGCATTAGCATGAGTATGCTTGGGAAAGCAAACATATTTTCGAAGTTTTAATCCATTAGCAATTGCTAATTAAGGGCAAATTAATTTGACTCTCAGCTCTGCTCCTAATTTGCCTTGCAACTTTGTGCAGGCCATGTGAAATGCTAAGTTTCAGCTTCCAATGCTCCCACAACTTCTGTGGATATTAGAACATTAATTTCTGTAAAGTGATTTATGATCCATGATGAAAGGCAGTTCAGAACTGTAAGAACTGCTCCTATTAGTAAAATAACTGGTGCATATTTTGATCTTTCATTCTAATGGGGGAAGAAAAAGAAAAGCCTAGCTGAGTGTCAGCAATGAGGCTCAAAAGGTAAAAATTGCAAATTGGACACATCTGAAAAAGTAGCCCAGAGAGGCTGGTGGGATGTTTTTTTTTACAACAACAAAAAAATGACAGGACAACACAAGCATTTAACTTCTTGCATTTCCCTTGGGAATGCCTGACATCATAAAACTTTCACAAGCTAAAATCATTAGGGATAAATAAAGCAGCACAGACACGGAGGGTGATGAAGGGTCACCCTAGAAGATACCTAATCCAGCTCATTTCCTTCAATGTGTAAAAACAAGTAACCGACACGTTTCCTGCCCGTGAACCTTCCTGCCGATAAGGGTGCTCCCAACAACAGGAAATTTGCCTCTCGAAGCAAAAGCACGCTTTCGCTACCAAGCCAAACTTTCTCCATCTGAACTTCACAGCAATTAAAAGCAGCATTTGTCTAATCAGAAATGAGCTGGATTAAACAACTGCCTGACTCCCTAAGCCTCTCTCCAACGCAGGGAGGGGGGTCCCACCACCTGCACTCTGGTGCCAGCCCAGCTACCAACAGGGACTCCTCAATCAGGAACAGGCACTGCTCCCTCTGGCTCTACCATCCCTTCAGCCTGCTCTGCCTGCAACCAAGTTTTAAAGTCAGGCCTTGGGTTTTTTGGACAGCAAGATCCAAGGGTGTGGATAAAGAGGTTACTGATCATCTTTACCTCAGTCTATTATCTCCTGATCTGCAAGACCTGATCACCAGTCTCCGGTTCTCTTAAGAAATAATAATGGGAAAAGTGTAATATGCAAGCAAACCAGTCATTTAAGGTTTCAAAGTGATGATTTTATACAGCAGTTGAAGCACTAAAGTGCTATTTCTCAGCTTGGTCACTACAAAATGAAGATTAAAGAGAGCAACAAAAGGAAATGTTTTGGAGAAAATGTAGTGAATACTCAAAGGCATCTCTCTATCACAAACATCTGAAATCAACGGGTGCTGCCCAAGAAAATAAGCAAAAACATTAACACCTTTCTTGTGAGTTTGCTGTGAAATAGCTCTCTCCTGCTTCAAAAGCAAAATAGCTCTCTCTTTTCACACACAATAAACTTTCAATAGTCCAGCAAACTAAAACTTCAATTTACAACAATAATAGTTTGATTTTCAGCATTGCATTCAGCAGCAATGAAGTGTATTTTATTCTCATATCTCTGCTTTTCTCCTCATAGCATGCTATAACAGAATTGTGTTTTCTTTTTTTCTTAAAAGTATTGCAAAGGGCTTCCCAGAGCCATTCGCCACCTTCTTTTTAATAGGTAAGGCAGATCTGTAAAATAGCCTTAATATGCAAGTCCAAATCATTACATTTTAATATAACTTTGTAATACAAAGAAACAGAGGGAGATCAATCCCAACTTCATTTCTCAAGTCCATAGATGCCAGCGGAAAGAAACAAGGCCTGATCATTCAATTATGAAAAAGTCATCCCTTGTTACTTTTGCCTTTTAAGCGCCATGATCATTCTGCTCCGAGCCTTTTCTTAGGCTCCCCAGCAGCAGGCCAGGCTGGGGCAGGACACCAGTGGGCATGGGGCAGGTGGCTGCATCTCCTCAACTCCTCCTGGGATGGAAAGTGCGGGGCAACGTCCAGGGAGGAGAGAGGGAGGTGGCGGTGCAGGGTTTTATTGTAAAATGACCTTGATTTGACAGGCATGTTCTCAGGTTTCAACAGATGCTGTGGGAAAGGCAACAGCAGCCAAGGCGGTCTGCAGGCATTTCTGATGATATGCAGACTTTTTTCTTCTGCCTGTTTTTTTTTTTT